>OY757926.1:22442070-22522070 GCA_963585895.1 Sepioteuthis lessoniana
TGCAGCCGGAGGAGATTATTTCGAAGGGGACTAGAGTTTCATGTGTGTACTATAAAAGTGCCCATACAAAAAATGCCTGAAACTTATTTAATGATCCTCATACATATCAGCAATTTGATATCTCAACTGATTGACATTGATTTTTAACAGCATGTCAACCCATGTGGCAGGGGGTTATCCCTAGAAGTTAGAGAATTGCATTTACTGTATGTGCATATTTATTTTTTCTGAAGGCGCTTCACTATTTTTTTGGTTTGCACAGTGATAACAAATATAATTTGCGACCACATCAATTTGACCCATAGATTGGACCCTAAGAAGTACTACCACTTCAAGTTAGAGTCAACAAGGGAAAACCCGCAAAGAAGGAGTATTCCATACTCCCCCAGATCTCCAAACTTGGAGCCTCAGCGTCAGATGCAGTTTTTGGATTTACTGGATTATTAGACATTATGATAATCTTTTATACACACACATATATATATATATATATATACACACACACATACCGGTACATTACTCAAGTGGGTAAAGTGTTCACCAATGGCCCAGGAAACCAGGGTTCAATCCCAGGTCAAGTCATACCAAAGACTTAAAAAAATGGTACTTGATACCTCTTTGGAGTAATACAAAGAAAGGAGTAGCACCCTCCTCTACTACTTAGTGTAGCAATTGAAAAGGGAGCCTTCAGGTAGCTCTCCACTATGGTTGCTAACTATATATATATATATATATATATATATATATATATATATATATGACTTCCAGAAAGACAAGGTGACTCCTAGGTAAGTTTAAGAGCCATTCTGGAACAACAGAAACTAATACCCCAGCATGAAACAAAAGAAAAATATATCACCTATCTGGTAAATTTAAGAATTAACAACATAAAACTGAATCCAGCTACATTCTGTAGTTGTGATAGACATTTCAACAGCCTGTGAAGATAATATATTCATAAGGCACTCGAGTAAACAATGTAATCCTCTGATGGGAGAATATGAATAGGATGATGATCCAAGATTACACTAACAGTATTCAGGATTCCAATGCTGATTGTTAGCACCTGAGTGAAATTCCAAGTAGGAAAAAGAATTCTTTGGCCTAAACGTAAGCAGAGAGCTACACGGGCATATCTTGATTAGGAACATTCATTTATACTTGTTGACCATCTGAAAGGTTCCACTAGTTAGCAGATTAGATCATTCTGCAATGTTGTGTTCTCTCAAGCAAAGGTGACTGATGATATTAAACTTTAACAAAAATAAAATGCAACTTAATCAATACCACATCATTCATTGAAATAAGAGACAAGGAGATGCATCACACTATAGATAACACAAAATAATAACCTGTCTAGTGGTCAAAGCTACCAGTAGTGCTGAGGATGCCAGTACCACCTTACCCATCAGAACCATTGTATCACCCCTGATGAAGTAAGTATAGCACACGCAATTACATGTTTAAAAATGAGAATAGTTAAATGAATAATGAGGTGCCCGTGGTGTAATGGTTATCGTCGTAGGAAATGGACTCAGCGACATGAGTTCAAAATCCTGGACGAGGCTGATTGCATTTCACATAGCACTAATACCCTTGGGAAAGGTATGAATCCAATTATTCTCCATCCAGCCCTGGGTAAATAGTAGGACAGACTGGGTCCTTCAACCTGGGTGAGGCAACTAGTCTAGGAAAAGGAAAACTCTGAATTTAAACCTGTTAAATTCCGCTTAAGAATTGACTTTGTGTCATATCCAGCCCGAGCGGAGGGGTTGGTAAATATGGTTAAATGAATAACAATAATAAATAAAATTTTATCAATTTGTAATTATGTGAGTATATTAGAATAACTAAAATTTAAAAAAAAATTTTTTTTCTTAATTTTATGTTTTTAAAAGAATAAAGGGAGTTTTCACTCACACAGATCCAAAGGCATGCTTAGCAAAACAGCTCTCATCATAAAGAAATGGAACTGGTAAACAGAGTTGTTCGAGGTTTTGGAAAAGTCTAGTCGAAGTGGAATCAACCTATTGGGGGGTAGTCAAATTATTCAACACACAAAATAAACTGATGGATCTTCACCAATCAGACATCAGCAAAATACAGCCCTTTTCCACTTCAAACTCAGTCTCTTTTATATTCATCAAATCTCGCCACTTCACGGAGGCTTATCTCATTCTCCTCCATAAAACAAGTCACACCTCTTCCGTCCTTTTCTTCTTCTGGTTTCCATCTGGTTTCTTCTGGTTTCCGGTAGCAGAGAGAGCACACCTTTTTGTTTCTTCAAGGTAAGATTGTTCGTGGCATTACTACTACAAAACATGAATGAGGCTGTTTGTACTTCATGTTAATTCCCTTGAGAAAATCAGGAATCCATCTCTTCTCCTCCCAGCTAGGGATAAAAAGCAACCAATTTAGGAGAAGCAAAAGACTGGCTGTACTCCATTTAAATATTGTCCCATCTTGCTTGTAGCATAAGATTTGAGTAAATATATACTACACTTTGATCCGAGCTAGAAGTGCAGAACAACACTTTAAACCTAGGCAGAGAGATACTTCACACTGATCCAAGGCAGAAGTAACAGGGAGTGACAATTTTGATTTTAGGCAGTGCAGAGATACTACACACTGATAAGCAGAAATGCTGATCTATACATAAATAATCTTGTTAGAAAGGATGGGAACTAGGTGAAATAACAAGAAGGTATTTACCAACACATCTGCAAAGCTATGTTTGGCACAAGGTCAAGTTTAATGCAGGGACCCTACAATATATGTATAAGTGGTGGCAAAAATAGTTCAGCTTATGATCATTCCTTTTTTTTATAAAACAACTCAAACACTGAGGCTTGATCTTGACCCAACCTCTTTCAAGCTCAATGCGGTAGGCGCTGCCTGAAAAGATGGTTTCCTGAAGCTGAGCCAGTAATTAATCCACAACCACACATGCCCCCAGGGTTATCTTCAATGAGATTAATTCATCTGTGAACTTTATAAAACAAGTGAGAAAATAAAAGAAGAGCCCTCGAGTCATTTCACTTGATAAGGAATCTTCAATATTCAAGTGACAGTCTCAAGAAGAGACAAGAGAGGAAAAAGTTATGAAAGCAATAAAATCGCAAAACAGTTTGAAGAGAATTCAATTTTTTTTTTTATTGCAGACTTTTTATCCTCATCTTGGTATTTTTTTTATTGTTTCTTCTCGACTACGTTTCGGCCAAATTTCACCTATGGTCTTCTTCAGGCGATTAACCGCGGCCTAGGATAGGAATGCTGAGTCTATGGAAGGCAGTAATTACTGGGGATACGGTTACAAGACTCAGCATTCCTATCCGAGGTTGCGGTTAATCACCTGAAGAAGGCCAGAGATGAAATTTGGCCGAAACGTAGTGAAGAAGTAACAACAAAAAACTACCAAGATGAGGACAAAAAGTCTGCAATAAAAAAAAAATAATATAATTAATTCTCAGATTAAGAAGCCTCATCTCAAAAGGATTCCAATAAAGACAGTTTGAAGGGAATTAGAAAAAAATATTTTTAAAATACCAGATTAAATAAATCTCAGGAGTTTAAGATCTACTTAGTAAATAGTTGAGAGTTCATGATTGTCGTCTGGTCTTTGTTTGTAGAATTGAGATTTGGTAAACCAGGCAGATTTTGACAAAAACATACAAGAATGAATAAAAAGTTTTGCAATATTTTGGTAGATTCAAGTTTGCAATGCGTATATCAAGTGACTGAAGCCATGCAAGGTGACTACCGTACTTCATTGTATCATGGTAGTTGGTATGCTGAAACATTGCACATTATATCTCTCTGTGCCTGATTTGAAACCCACATAAACAAACGTGCAACATTGTCTAATTCAGAAAATTATGCTTTAGGAGTACAAACTACACTATGATGGCACAGAAGCAACAAAAAACATTCATTGAGCAAAAAGTGAAGGCACAGATGATTAGAATACAGTAACCAGATAATTCAAGAAATTTTGCTCAGATTGTAAGAGCCTTAATGATCAGGTTTTGTAGGCCTAATCCTGTAGATTACAAGGCTGTGCTCTAAGCTATAGAGCCAAATCTGATGAGTAGCACTCCGAGAGTAAAAAGTGAGCTGGTATTTGTCATACGAGTGTGGCACAAGGCCATTTTTTAGGCATGCCCAAATTTTTTTTTAATGGCATATCAACCACTATAGGTTATCTAATGCCAAATTCTCTTTATACATATATATTAGATTATTATGATTTGGTTGGGTTGGGTTTTATGGCATATCAACCACTATAGGTTATTTAATGCCAAATCCTCTTTATACATATTATATATGATTTGTAAATGCAGAGTTTGTAGATAACTATTGTTTGCACACGGTGAAATGGTTCCATTTATCATAGGACAAGTAGAGATCATCCAGACTACAGTATCAATAAGATCACCTGGAATACTGACAAAACTTCTGAAGATTTGAAGAGACTTGCTGTCACTCAGACTCCAGTGAAAGATCATCAACTAACAGTCATGTGGAATAACTCATAAGGAGTAATATGATAATAGGTAAAAAGTAAAGCTGGCGACTTTAGTCGAGGGTAACCCGAAGGCTCCCTTTTCGATTGCTACTACACCAAGGTGTAGGGGAGGGCACTACTCTTTTCCCTGAATTGCTCCATTTTACCCTTGAACTGTACCTTATAATGCTGAGTACTAAGCAAGGCGGCATAAAGTACCATTTTTTGAGTCTTTGGTATGACAACCTGGGATTGAACCCTGGTCTCCCGGACCATTGACAAACACTCTACTGATTAGGCCAATGACCCAGTCCTTTTTTTCCCCTCTTTTTTATTTTTCACTTCAATACTGTGTTTGTTTGGAGATTTTTGTTTTTTTTATCTTTGTAGTGGATTATGCAAATCAATTGGGGGTCTAACGGCACAGTAAGAAATTATTCAAAATAATGACAATCTGTTCTTCCATTTAACATCTTACTTGTATCTGGGTATTTTAAAATGCCTAATTTCTCTTCAAGGCTCAGCATAAACCCTTTTTTCACCCACTTTTTATGACAGCTCTTTTTTTATTATTTGCCACTTGACAGTTGGCGACTTTCCAGTATCATCTCAAAACTTTCATGTACGACAAGGCAACATTCTACAATTATTGTATTTTCTCTTTTCACATATTTATGTGGTTTCAAGTATTCCTATCTACTACTAATAATTTGCACACAGTTATATGGTTTCATACTGGACCATCGGCCTAATGATCCAAGAGACCGGCGTTCAATCCCAGGTCATGTCATACCAAAGACTCAAAAAAAAAAGTACTTGATACCACCTTTCTTAACTCAGCATTATAAGGTAAGGATCAAGGGTAAAGTGGAGCAACCCAGAGAATGAAGTAGCACCTTCCCATACACCTCAGTGTGGTAGCTATTGAAAAGGGAGCCTTTGGGTCAACCTCGACTAAGGTCGCCAACTTTACTTTATATGGTTTCAAGTCTTCCTATCTGAGACTAAAAATTTTCAGTTTCAATTATTCAATCAAATAGCAATAATTTGCACACAGTTATATGGTTTTAATTATTTCTAATTCTAATAATTTGAACACAGTTATACAGTTTCAAGTATTCCAATCTAATACTAATAATTTTCAAACAGACCTATAGGACTCTAATGGTCACATACCAGAGTGGACCTAGGAGTCATGATAACAAAAATGGAACTCCATCTTCTCAGAGAGCTTAACCACTGGAAGCAATTTAGTGGCACCAATTTGGTTGGGATCTTACCTCTCGGCAAAGAATGACATCTGTGAATTCTAGATTCTGCTAACAGGGTAGTTAATAAATAAGATCAAGAGTGAGAGGAAGTGATGAATATAAACAGAGAGAGAGTGAGAGAGCTGAACAGAGAAAAAAAAGGTGTGTGTAAAGAGAGAGAGAGAGAGAGAGAGAGATAGGCTGAGAAAGAGCTAGAGATGAAGAAAAATAGAAGAGCAAACTGAGAGAAGGGTAGGTATAAAGTGAAAGATAAATGGAGAGAAGAATATAGAGCGAGAGAGATATGAACAACCTGTGAAAGAGGTAAGTATGACGAGAGAGAGAGAGATTCGGAAAAAATGAGACATACATGCAAAAATAGGGGGAGAAAGAGAAAGGTATGAACTGAAAAAGATATATGAACGGAGCAAGAGAGAGAGATATAAAGTAAGAGAGGAAATATGAAGAGAGAGAGAGAGATGAACAACCTGGAAGAGAGGTGGTTGTGAAAAGATAGACACTAAAAAAAAACAACAAAAAAAAGCAAGACATACATGAGAGAGAGAGAGAGAGAGAAAGGTATGAAGAGAAAAAGATATAGAAACAGACTAAGAGAGATATGAATATAAAGAAAGAGAGACGGGAATGAACTGAGGTAGAATTATACAAATGAAAAGATATATATATATATATATATATATATAAAAACAGATCAAGATCAAACTTATACATGAACTGAGAGAGAGAGGGAGAAAGAGAGATAGAAATAAGATGAGATAGAATGGGTGGTAGGAAGAACTGTTTGATATAGATACAAAAAGGTTAACATGAAAAAAAAATAGACCAAGAAGTAGATATGGGGAGAGAGAGAGAGAACATATTAATATATAAACCGACTGAGAGAGAAAGAGTTAGGAATAAAGAGTGAAAGAGAGAGAGAAGAAAAATATACGAATTTAGTCTTGACAGAATACCAGAGATAAATAAACCAAGAAGATAGCTAATTCAAGTTTATCAGGAAAGACAGAAATCAGAAGAAAGAACAGATAAGGTGATAAAGATATCAATGATGATGATGAGGAGGAGGAGACAATACATACATACATACATACATACAACAACAGACAAAAAATAAAAATACTGTATTACCACCTCCTTTTCTCTTTACTCATTATTTTCTTTCTGTTCTCACTTTTTTTTCTCTTTCATTCTTTTTTACCATTGGCCAAATTAAATTATTATCATTACTTTCCCTGGCAGCAAGGAATATTTTATCAATATAAAATATTTACTTTGATTTGTCATTGATTTCTAAGTTTGAACAATATCATTTTTCTGGTGTCATTACAATTTCTGAAGCAGCCAGGAATATTTCAAAAATTATTCATAT
Source organism: Sepioteuthis lessoniana (assembly GCA_963585895.1). Taxonomy (NCBI): domain Eukaryota; kingdom Metazoa; phylum Mollusca; class Cephalopoda; order Myopsida; family Loliginidae; genus Sepioteuthis; species Sepioteuthis lessoniana. Next base: position 22,449,215 of record OY757926.1, read on the forward strand.
TATTATTATTACTACTACATCTCAAACTTCAAGTCAAATTTCAATCAAATTATTACAAATCATTATCATCAACAAGAAATTTCTAAGAAATTCTTCATTCTACCATCATCATCATCATTGTTGCAGTGGTGTCAAATTTCAATCAAATTATTACAAATCATTATCATCAACAATAAATTTCTTAAAAATTCTTTGTTCCACTATCTTCATTATTATTATTATTATTACTATTATTATTATTATTCAAACTTCAAGTCAAATTTCAATCAAATTATTACAATTATGTCAAATATTAATTATACTATTCTATATATGATAATTACTATCAAATAAATATTCATAATAATACTATTTATATATATATATATATATATATATATATATATATTTACTAACAAATATTATTAATAAAACTATTTTTAGATATATTTACAATCAAATATCATTAATGATATTACGAGGGAAAGGAAACAGGAATGAGTTAAGAATTAAAAATGTCTCTTTACTTGATGTTGAAAGATTTTGCTTATTAATTCAAATGATAGATATTCTTTTATTTATAAATTGTTTTTTTCTTTTTTATTCTTTTATACGTTTGAAATAATACATAAAATATGTAAAACCGGCTCATTGGCCTAGTGGGTAGAGTGTTCGCCACTGATCTGAGAGACCTGCGTTCAATCACAGGTCGCATCATACCAAAGACTTTAAAAATGGTACTTGATGCCTCCCTGCTTAACACTCATCAATATAGGGTACGTACCAAGGGTAAAGTGGAGCAATCCAGGGAAAGGAGTAGCGCCCTCCCCAACACATCGGTGTAGTAGCTATAGAAAAGGGAGCCTTCGGGTCGCCCTCGACTAAGGTCGCCAACTTATACTATATGCTTAAAATAATATATAAAAATATGTAACTTTTTTACTAGTGAAAGGCTTGAAACATTTTCTAGTTTTTTAGGGGTTTTTTTTGTTTTTTGAGGAGACTCCAATAAATGGTTTGGTTTGGTTTCATAGCATATCAACCATTGTAGGTTATGTAATGCCAAATCCATTTTTATACATTAAACAGTTCTATTTCAAACAATTCAGTTTGGCATAAGCACACAATTTAGTTCTAGTTGACCTATAGATAGCTCCCTATCAGGTGCTACCACAGCAGACCTGGGAGCAATGACAACGAAGGGGTACTCCGCATTCCTCAAAGCTCAAGCATTACTGAAGCCTCACTATCTGATTGTTTAGTGTCATATACAGGACACTCATTGGGAGAGTCTTACCCCTCTTCAGAGACGAAGTCAGTGTATTCTGCAGCCCTAGCTGACTAGGCCTCCAATAAATGTTCATTTTTTACAAACAGTGCTTAACTATAGGACAATTTTTTTAGTTAATATTTTTTGAAACAGCAGTAGAGCTTTTTATTCAAATTTTCATTTGCATATTCTTTTATTTTAGGAATTTTTGGTTTGCATTTAAACATGTAAGATTGTGCATTTAATCTAAAATATGTCACTCTAAATATGTGAGTAGTTATAAACATTATTATGATTTAATTTTTCTAAAGACATTTCCGTAAATACAACAAAAATTTTGATTCAATTCTTAATTATCTGTTTCATTACTGTGATAAAAATCTATTTGTTTGATTAATTTTTTAAGCCTATTAAAATATAACAATAAAAAGAAGCTAAGGATTAGAAATGTATCCTTATTTTGGTTGGTTGGTTGATTTTGGGGTTTGATGGCATATCAACACTTGTAGGTAATTTAATGCAAATCCATTTTCATACAAATAATCAGTTCTATTTCAAACAATTCAGTTTAGCATCAGTACACAGTTTAAATGTCAAAAACATTTTTATTTCCAACTATTCAATTTAGTAAACAGTTTTATTTCAAACAATTCAATTCAGCATAAGTACGCAGTTTCGTTCTATTTAACCCACAGATAGGGCTCTAATTATTTATCATACATCCCACTAACGCACAAATGTGGCACAAGGCCGTTTTTAAGGTGGGTCCAGTCACAGGGCCGAAGCCCACATGCGTCCAGCAAGGCCAAAAATACCTTCGACCCTGTCGGCATTCCCCTTTTTGGGGCACCTCAGGCGCCAGGCAATAAACTTACCCCCCCCAAAGGGGGTAAAAGCCAAGGGAGAATGGCACCCTGAAGCCGGAGGAACTCTCCAGTGCCGAGAACCGCCCAGAGATAAAACGGCCTACCGAATGCAACCCAACAACTGGAGGCCAGAGTGAACCTGGGAATGATGGCAATGAAGAGGTGCTCCACATTCCCCAAAGCTCCAGCATCACTGGAACCTCACCATCAGATTGTTTAATGTCATATCCAGGACACACGTTCAGTAGTGGGAGGGGTATTCTACAGCCCCAGCCAACTGGGCAATCCTTATTTTCAGGAGGAAAATTTTCCATATTAATTCAAATAAAAAGTATTTGTTTATTCAATAGTGTAATTCTTTTCTTAAATTTTTTTTTGAGTTATACTAATTAGAAATTATTACAAATAGTTCTAAGAAATATGAAAGGCATTTGTTTTAAAATTAGTTTTTGAGTTATGATATTTATTAATGAATATTATTAAGACAATTTTTTCTAATATTTACAATGAAATATAATTATCATTTTATATATGATAATTACTATCAAATCTTAATATCATTTTCATATATACTTACAATCAAATAATAATAATAATAATAATAATACTATTTTATAAATGAAAATGATGATAAAATATTATTGATAATACTATTTTTATATGTGAAAATCAATCAAATATTGTTGATATTACTATTTTTATATATGATAATTACTATCAAACATAATTAAAAAAATTAAATATTATAACACTAAAAACCTAAAACAAAAACTAAAATATGAAATAGTAAAATATTACAATATTATCAAATTATTACAATAATGTTAGATATTAATAATACAATTCATAATTACAATCAAATATTATGATACTAAAATCTTATAAAGAAAACAAAATAAAATATTAAATATACTAAAATATTACCCTATTATCAAATTATTATAAGCATATTAAATAATAATAATAGTATTATTGAAATAGATTTTGGGATAAATGAGTGAGTTCCCCAAGGGGAATACTTTGAAGTAGATCGAGATGTCTTTGCTCGAGGCAAGTTATTTTAACATTAATATCAAATAGTTGGTTGCTTTCTAAACAGATTTCAAATATGAAATCATGATAATATTAATCTCAGAGCTACAGACAATATATCAGCAGTTTAATTTGATTTTATTGGCATGTCGACCCATCAAGGGTTATTTTAAGTCAAGAAGTTAGGGAATCCTATTCATAGTACCTTCACATTTACATATTTGGGGTAGTTGTTTCTTTTCTGTCTTACATACAGTCCTATCTACTTGACTGATAGATGAGACCCCAACAGATACTGCCACTCTAGGCCAAAGTACACCTGAGATTAATGGCAATGGAGGTGTGCTGTAGAACTGGAGTCTCGCCATCAGACTCAATTTAGTGTCATACCCTAAAGATATCCTTTAGGGGGAGGTTTATCCCACTGCAGAGGATACAGCCATCTTATTGTAAGTCCATCGAACAGAATGGTTTCTCATTGTGTTTAAATTAATAAAGATCTTTATATAAAGTGGATTATTCTATCAGAAGAATTTTTGTAACTTTTTCTCCAAATGACCCAGTCATCTACAGTTAATGGATGAATAAGAAAAGAGGTAACAGTTAAACAGCAATGGAGGTGCTCGTGGTGTAATGGTTATCATCGTAGGAAATGGACAGGACAACACTAGTTCAAATCCTGGACGAGACTGATTGCATTTCACATAGCACTAATACCCTTGGGAAAGGTATGAATCCAATTATTCTCCCTCCAGCTATGGGTAAATAGTAGGGCAGACTAGGTTCTTCAGCCTTGGTGAGGCAACTAGTCTAGGAGAAGGAAAACTCTGAATTCAAACCTGTTAAACTCCGCTTAATAATAGACCTTGTGTCATATCCTGCCCAAGCGGAAGGGGTGGACAGAAAGTGCCCGTGGTGTAATGGTTATCGTCGTAGGAAATGTCATATCCTGCCTGAGCGGAGGGTTGGTAAATATGGTTAAACAGCAATGTGCAAATGGTATTAGGTTAGATAATATTAACTGTAGACAGATTTCCAAAATTCTCTTGTAATGTTTAAGGAGGCAATAAGACGTCTAGCAAGAATTAATTAAAGTGGTACAAGGCTGAGACAGATACATGCAAAAGAAGATAAATCAATAGAGGAAAGAACACAACCAAAAGATTTCAACACAAGGGTGCATTTAAAATACAACAAAATTTTAATAGGTGATGATTAAACAAATAATGATGAGATTTAAGAAATAGTTCTTTTTTCTTTTCTCTTTTCTTTTTAAAATACCGGCACTATTAAGCCAACAGGAAAACATCAAACAAAAATATCTCTCAACAGTCCTTTTTCTTCTTTCTCTTCTTTCTTTCTTTCTTTTTCTCTTACTAGAGTAAAAGTGTCTAAGCCGCCAGACTGGGCGAGTAGCAATGTTCATTCAATAAATTTAATCATTGGTGAAATAGAACCTTTACAGTTTCTCTTTTTTTAAATACATATAACTTTCCAATATTTAAAAATTGAAGAAGGAAAACGGTTTGAGTTGTACTTATCTTTGACGGGTTTTCAATTTTCAGATTTCTTTCTCTCTTTTTTATGGGTAAGTGTCTTTCTCGGAGTTGGTTAACCTCAGTGATCTGGTGCAAACGCTGGCTTTATCCAAACTAAAATTCTCCTTCAAATTTCTCTAACGCATGATGGCCTTTTCGGCATGAAGAGCCTGTGGACCAATCATCCGACTTTTCCTCTTCCACCACCTCACCGGGTCACGCCACTTGATTGACCTAGACTTCTTTCGTTCAACAGACTAAAGGGCACAGCGTCCAGATAGCTTGCCCTTTCTTTCCCATACCATTTTAACAGTCAGTCTTCATGCCTGTTGATTCAAATGAAGAAGGGTAAGGGAATTGACCTCCCCTTCCCTCTCTCTTTGTAGCATACCATGACATAGAAAGAATCCTCAAAAGTATGGTGGTACAGAGTAGAGACAATGTCCCATTATTTTTATCCATTTTCAATTTTGATATTGTTTTCATGTAGTATGATGTTCATCAGGTATGGTGAAATCTGATAAAATCCTGGGCATTGTCTTATATGGTTTGTTTTGGAAATGACTAGAATCTAACAGTCTGCAGGATTAGAGAAAGTTCTTAAAAATGAAATTAAAAAAAGAAATATCGTGCCTCTAAACTAGATTTAAGTGTTTGATTTATCCAACTTTCCATATATTTTTATCATATTGTCAAATTCACTACAATCTATCATTTCAATAGTTGATATGTATTTGGCAGAGAGAAATATGCAAGATCTAAATGAAGTAACCCAAAAGATGAATAATGAATTCTAGATAAAATCTGCCCAACATAAACTAAATAGGGGGTGTCCTCGTGGTGTAATGGTTAAAGCAATGGACGGTGGAATCGTAGTAAGTGAGTTCGAACTTCAGTCGCGCTATTATGTTCACTTTCGGACAAATACCCTTGGGAAAGGTATGAACCCCCTTATCCTCCCAGCTATGGGTTAAATAGTACCACTACTGTTCTTCTACTAGGAGAATGGCTTAGGCATTAAATAACCAACAAAGAGTTGATATGCCATTAAACAAAGAAACCAAACCAAACCATAAACTAAATAAACAATCCTTGGTAACTCAAACCAATAATATCTATTCTTTCTGACTAAGCCTTCAATATAGAAAATATAAGAAAAAAACTTTCCACATTTTGTGAGGGGACAATGTTTATGAGATTACATGACAATATTTCAAATTCTGTAAAGAGAGGTTGAAAGTGCAGTGAACTCTTTGAAAAGTGGCCAATAGTGTGAACATAATGAATCTTGTCATGAAGCAACCGAACCGCCTGCAGTGCCTAGTGCAAAGCTGCACTATGCAATGTAAATTATCTAGACAAGATAACAGTGTGAAAAGATCAGTGGAATATAAGATGTTTAAAAAGCAGCATGTAATGTCAAAAATCATTTTATAATGATGTTTTTTGGTAACTGTTTCTATTTCTAGCAATTCAATTTAGCGTAAGTTAAATGGTTCCAAGTATTGTTATGTATCACTAACAATTCACTTAAACATCAGTCATTTGTTTACACAGTTAAATGATCAAACAGTTCTATTCCAAACAATTCACATTAGCATAAGTCATTGCACTCATTTTAAATGTCAAACAGTTCTATTTGATAGGACCCTATAAAGTGCTACCACTCTGGGCCAAAGTGGACTTGGGAGTGATGGCAATGAAGGGGTACTCCACATTTCCCAAATCTCCAGCATTACTAGAGTCTCACCATCAGATTGTTTAATGTCATATCCAGGACACTCATGGGGGAGGGTCTTACGCCTCTGCAGGGAAGAAGTCAGTGTATTTTACAGCCTGAGTCGACTGGGCTGAGAGGCATTTATGTTATCATGGTTATTATCATAAGATATACATTTCATGTAGCACTGATACCCTTGTGAAACGTATGAACCCAACTATTCTTATTCCAGCTATGGGTGAATAGTAGGACAGTCTGGCTTCTTTACTGTTGTTATGGTAACTTGTCTCATAAAAAGAAAACTCTTAATTCAAACCCGTTGTACTCCACTTAAAAACTGATCCTGTGTTGCATCCTCCTCGTGGCGAAGAGATTGGGTAAATACAAGCATAGAAAATAATGAAAAGCCATTTTGCAATATGACAGAGACTTGAACATTGTCCAAAGTTTGGAACTAACTCGGGATTATATGCAGAAGGAAGCAGAAAATGACCTTTGCGTGTTAAAAGTTTAGAAATATTGATAAATGAGAGAAAAGTGACACTAAAAATAAAACGAGAGAAAAGTGACACTAAAAACAAGGAAACCATACATAAAATAGGAAGATGTAAAAATTTAGCCCCAAGTAAAATTACAGGATATTCGGTTGGCAGTTGTAGCCCACAAAATCAGTCTTGGAGTGGTTGGATGCTCTTGAAAACAGGAAGACCAATCTCTGGCACCAGCCCAGAAATGGTGTCCAGTATTCAAACTAACATTCAGCAGATAAGTGGCAGCCATTCTCAATCAAGTGACCAATGAAGAGCGGTCAAGAGTGAACAGCTAGTTATTTATAGTGGACAAGTGACCTCCACCAGTTTCTGAAGGGTCTTTGTAGTCAGAGGAGAAGGGTAAAAAGTGAGCAAGGGTCAAAGTCAGAGTGGAGGGAGTAAAGAAACAGCAAAAAGAAAAAGAATATTTCAAAGGAAGAAAAAAAAGAAGATAAGAAAGAAAAAGAAAGAGAGGATGAATATTGAAGAAAAGGAATATAAGAGAAAGTGAAAGAAAATTCATCGAATGGAAAGAAATAAAATTGGAGAGAAGAAATGATGCGAAGGAAGGAATAAATGGAGAGAGAGAGAGAGAGAGATGAAAAAAAAACAGAACATTTTCAGAGGATGATTTTATCTGTAGAAATATTCATCAACATTAAATGTTTCAGTTTTTAGACCTTCATCAGGGTGTGTAAGTTACTAAATGAAACGAAAAAGTTGAGAAAGTTTTTGAAATTTCACTTCTGCTGGTAGTGCTGTTTCAAATTTGTGTGTTCCAAAATTTATCAAAAAATCCATACCACATCTATCTATCTAAACATTCATATATATTACTAACATTCCATGATATATCTGTTTTTATCAGTGTTGATCTTCTTTCTATCTCAGTCAAAATGATGCTGAAAAGTAACAAAATCCCTTAGCTAAAATAATTCAGCCTCCCAATTTATATATATTTAGAAAGATAGATAAGAAGATAGTTGAATTAAATTGAGATAGAAAGAAGAAAGATAAGACTGATAAAGACTGATATATTATGGAACGTTAATAATAAAAAAAGTAAAGTTGGCGATTGTAGTCAAGAGCAACCCAAAGGCTCCCTTTTCAATAGCTACTACACCGAGGTGTAAGAGAAGGCGCTACTCCTTTCCCTGGATTGCTCTACTTTACCCTTGATACGTACCTTATATCGCTGAGCATTAACCAAGGGGGTATCAAGTACCATTTTATAAGTCTTTGGTATGGCTCGACCTGGGATTGAACCCAGGTCTCCAGGATCATTGGTGAACACTCTACCCACTAAACCCAATGAGCCAGTATATGTTAATGATAGATAGATACAAACTAAATGATATAAGCATTAACATAGATATGGTTTGCTTTTATGGCACATCAATCATTGTAGGTTATTAATGCCAAATCCATTTTTACATATATAAACAGCTCTATTTCAAACAATTCAGTTTAGCATAAGTACACAGTTTAGTTCTATTCGACCCATAGATAGGACCCTATCAGGTACTACCACTCTGGATCAGAGTAGAACTAGGAGCAATGGCAATAAAGAGTTACTCTGCATTTTCCAAAGCTCAAATATTACTTGAACCTCATCATCAGATTGTTTCTTATCATATCCAGGACACTCATTGGGAGAGGGTCTTACCCCTCTGCAGAGAAGCAGTCAGTGTATTCTAAAGTCTCAGCCAACTGGGAAAGATAGATATAAGAATTTTTTTTTTTTTTTGATATATTTTGGAATGTTAGTTGCATCATACAAAATCCAAACGGAGCACTACCAGTAGAAGTGGAATGTTTTAAAAATTCCTCATCTTTTTTGTTTCATTTAGTAACTTACACACCGTGTTCAAAGTCAAAAAGCCAAAACGTTTAACATTGGCAATTATTTCTACAAATAAAATCATCTCCAGAAGACCTTCTGTTTTTTCATCTTCAATACATTTGCACACTGTCAAATTTATTTTCAGTTTTTCCCAGATATATATATATATATATATATATATATGAAAATGTTTAAATCTGAGAAAAAGACGAGGACGATTTTATATATAGTTTGAATTATTTGCTACATTGAACATTCCATTTTTTTAAACATGAAACTTTTATCAGGGTTGGTAGGTAGGGTTTGAAGGCATATCAACCTTTATAGGTTATTCAATGCCAAATCCATTTTTATACAAATAAGCAGTTCTATTTCAAACAATTCAGTTTAGTGTAAGTATGCAGCTTACATGTCAAAACAGTTTTATCTTAACTAATTCAGTTTTGCATAAGTGCACAGTTTTATTTGACCAATAGATAGAACCCTATCAAGTACTATCACTCCAGGCCAGAGTTGACCTGGGAGCAATGGCAATGAAGGGGTGCCCCACATTCCCCAAAGCTCCAGCATTACTGGGACCTCACCATCAGATTGTTTAGTGTCATATCCAGGACACTCATTGGACGTGGGGGGGGGGTCTTACCCCTCTGCAGAGAAGCAGCTGGAGTATTCTACAGCCTCAGGCAACTGAGCAACTTTACTAGGGCATTTGAATAAATATCATTCAACTTTGGCAAATAATTTAACCTAAAAATAAAATCATCCTTTGAAGATCTGGGGTTTTTTGGGGGGGAGGTTGGGGGAGTCATATTTCATACTGTTAGATTTACTTCCAGTTTCCCAGTTTATATATATACATGTATATTTTGGCAGCATTTCTTCGTTAATACAAATTTCATTTAACATAATAGACATTTTATGTCTACATATTTTCTTCTGGATCCGTTCGAATTCCCGTATTACTTTTATCATATTCGGGGGGAATTGATTTATGTATTGTCCATAGTTGTATGTATCCCTAGTACTTTCTGCCTGATTTTGGGCCATCATCAGGGGACAATACATAAATCAATTCCCCCCAAATACGATAAAAGTAATATGGGAATTTGAACAGATCCAGAAGAAAATATGTAGACATAAAATGTCTATTATGTTTAATGAAATTTATATATATATATATATATATATATATATATATATAAGAGATGAGATAAAAAAAAGTAACAAGACTGAATTTTCAAATTTGAATGAATGATTTTTGTTGACTGATGGCTGAGTGATATGATACTAAGCCTAATGTAAAGTTTAATGAGTTTCAATCCCAGCTTGAAGCGTCTTACATGTCTAGCCACATGGAAGAGTTGTGGTACAATGAAACAGTCTGTGGATGACTATATATATATGGGTGAAATGGCTGAGGTCTTTAGCTTCTAAGGCAATCAGTCTAAAAGAAGGTAAAACCCCCACCAGATCATGAGCATAAAACAACCAAATGTATAGTGGATTATAAATATACATTATTTACAATTTTCGGACTATTGTCTTCATCTTTGTCGCTATGTTTATCACAATGTTTTGGCCGTTGTACACTCCGGCTTTTTTTTTTCATTTTTATCACAGATGCGTAGAGTTTGGTAATAAATGATATTTATTTTGATTGTATAATGTCTCACTTGAAATAACAAAATCCTGGTACCCTTGATTTAGAAGAAAATTAACTTTTCATAAAAAAAATTGTTCGAGATCTACTTTTTCATAGTTTATACTGTAACGCCTAAAAAATATCTATTCTGACAGTGTAATGTTTCCCTTGAAATAATAAAATCCTAGTATCTTTGACTTAAAAGAAAATTAATTTGTCCTGGCGGCAACACCCCACAAGACACCAACTATACGGCCACCTTCCTCCCATCACGAAAACTATCGAAGTTAGACGAAGCAGACATGCAGGACACTGCTGGAGAAGCAGGGATGAGCTCATAAGTGATGTACTCCTATGGATCCCCACATATGGCCGGGCAAAAGCAGGATGACCAGCACGAACATACATTCAGCAGCTATGTGAGGATATGGGATGTAGCCCTGAAGACCTGCCAGAGGCGATGAATGATAGGGAAAAGTGGCAAGAGAGGGTCAGGGATATCCGTGCTAGTGGCACGACAAGATGATGATGATTAAGATTAATACCAGAGTATACTTATTCATAGGTGCCAAATAATATCTGTTCTGATTGTATGATGTTTCACAAGAAATAATAAGATCAAGCTATTTTTGGTTTACTGGCTCATTGGCCAAGTGGGTAGAGTGTTCGCCAATGGTCCGGGAGAACAGGGTTCAATCCCAGGTTGAGTCATACCAAAGACTTAAAAAATGGTACTCCTCCTTACTTAACACTCAGTAATATAAGGTACAGATCAAGGGTAAAGTGGAGCAATCCAGGGAAAGGAGTAGCACTCTCCCCTACACCACAGTGTAGTAGCTACTGCAAAGGGAGCCTTTGGGTCGTCCTTGATGACAGTCATCAACTTTCTTATTTTCGGTTTAGACAAAATTCAACTTTTTATTTTAAAAAAATATTTAGGTTGTACTTACTTATGGACGAAACAGTATAAATACATAATGTCCTTGTATATATTAAAGGAACAACAAGCATTTATTATCATATACCATGAAACTGTTTGTATATCACTTCACTAAATTCAACACAAACATATATTTCTAAAAAGATGCAGAAGGAAACAGAAAAAATAAATAGAATGGGCAATTTTAGAATTAAGCTGAGTGAAAGAGAAAAGGAGACAGGTTAGTATGACAGAGAGAATTTTGACAATAGACAAAGGTGGTTGGCCCAGTGAGAAAAAAATAGAAGGGTTATCTTACCGTTAGACTCAAGGACTTCCGAGGTAAGTCGAATGGTGAAAGGGAAGTCTTCTGGTATAACTGGACGAAGTCCTTTTTCTGCCAGAGCACCTACAAGGTCAGAAGAGAAACAAATTTCAAATATTAATCAAAGCAATGATTTTGCGATAAAAATGACAAACTGTCTGATATAAAAATATCGATCAGAATATGAAAAACGTCATCTCACAGTGCATCTCTGGGAATCAGGAATAGAACACAATATACTTTTTATAGCTTTGATAATAGGGGGTTGGAGAAATATTTATAGTTTTTACATAAAAAGTATCATGGTTGAAATATAAGAAAGTTGGCGACTGTCATTGAGGGCGACCCGAAGGCTCACTTTGCTGTAACTACAACACTGTGGTGTAGGGGAGGGTGCTACTCCTTTCAGGTTTTTTTGGTGACTGAAATCAATCAGATGAGTGCCAATGGTTGTTCTAATATCAGTCCATAACTTATACAGTCATTGTGAATATCCCAAGAACTATAAGTATATCTTTGATGTAACTGGGGCACCTAATCAAAGAGAACTCTACTGCACTCTCCTGAGGGGTTACTCAGTTGCCACAGAGTTTGCCAACTGTGTGACTGTAATGAAGCTCTCAAAAGATACTATCCCTAAAAAAACTAAATTTATGAAAGGTGATCTGCTTATTATAAACAAAGGACATTTTTTTAGCTATTATTCTTATTCTACTTTTTATTCTTTGCTTAATGAAAACTTAATCAAAATGGACAGAGTTTCCAAAATGAAAATATTTACCATGTCCTAATTCCCTTCTTCCCACTGTACCAGGTCGTCCTGTTTCGTTTGTAGCATAAGGTGGAAACTGGAAAAAAAAAACAAAAACAAAGGTAATGATGTCAGACTTTCAAAGACCACAATTTTAATTATGATTTATATATTCACACATGTGAATGCATATTTACAAAATTTCATATTGTTAGATGATATATTTTTGTGTGTTATTTCATATTTAACTTGAGTCATAAGCACAAAATATTGATAGTGGTTTTGAGAATTTAAAAAAATGTCATTTTTAGTAATTCTATCAAATCTTATTTTCAAAAATTCCAATTCAGTACTACAGTTAATTAATACAAATGAATAATGTAAATCAATGATTATCATGGATGTTTAAATTGGTTTTACTAACAATCCTAATAACAATAATCCAATAAAGTGGAATCCTAAACATATAAGTGTACATAAAAACATTTGCCCTGAACACGACTTTTCAGCTTGCATGCTAAATATATTTTCTCTTCTAATTATTATTCTATTCTTATTTTTATGCTTAAAATAATTCTAAATAAAATACCTAGTATAAAAGCAAAATTTTAGTCAAAACACATGTTGGTAAAGAAAATAAATTTTCATCCACACCATGTCTCTATCTTTCTTCTGTTGATCTTTTCAACAATCCTAAATACATATTTTGGCCCACTGGTATAGAGGTTTGAATGTTTGCCAATAGCCCAGGAGTTGGGGTTCAATTCCAGGTCAAGTCATAACAAAGACCAAAAAAAAAAAGGTACTTGATGCCTCCTTGCTTAACTCTCAGCATTACAAGGTAATGATCAAGCGTAAGTGGAATGTCGAAGTTCTCTGGTGTCAGATTTCACTTGTGTCAAAACATAGAGCTAAGTAGCTATGAGTCAGCATTCAGTTAGGTAAACAGTTTAGTTACAAGTTAAAGTGAGAAGCAGAACCAAGGGAGGAGAGATTTTATGGATTTCGGGGCATTTCATTACGCACATGTGGTTAAGTTCATTCTCTGGACAGTAATTGGTTGCTGGTTTAGGATTTTCCTTCTCCTGGAGCAGTTGCTAAACTCTGGCTAAAGAACCCAATCTACTCTAGTATTTATCCACAGCTGGAGGGAGTATAATTGGATTCATACCTTTCCGAAGCATATTAATGCTATGCGAAATGCAATAAGCCTCATCTAAGATTTGAACTTGTGTTGCCATGTCTATTTCCTATGACAATAACCATTATAACCATATATATGTACACACACACACACACAATCTGACAATGGGTAAATAGTTGGGCATAATGAATATCCTTAGTTAAAGAACCATTTGAAGAGAAGGAAAACCCTGAATTCAAACCACTTTAGTTGACTTAAAAAAAAGAACAAGTGTCCCATCCTGTCTGTGAGAGTCAGGCATATATAAGGGGGCATTCAATAAATAAGGTGACTTTTGCCTACGGATTTGGCAATAGGAAGCATTGTTTACAGTTGCCCCTTATTCAAGGAAATCAATAGTCATAGGTCCTTTCATGTCCCAGAACACTGTAAGCATCACTTTTTCTACTGACCGCTGTGCCCGAAACTGATTCAGTTAGGGCCTTATTCTGGATCTTTTTAAAATATATATTTCCTCTCCGACCTCGATAGGAAATATATTTGTTATTCAGTTGTGTCTGAAACATTGTTCTTATAGATCTTCATATTTTTTCCAGCTTTTGTGATGTGCCCAGTAGACATTTTCCTCAAGAGGGAATGTTAATTCAACACAATAGGATATGAACAGACTGAGATATATATAAATAGACAATTAAATATAAACAATATACAAAATTTTATTTTATTTTATATGCAGATACCCAATAGAATCATTTTCATTTCAAACTATCAAAATTTTATGACAAATTTGTTCTTTTCAATTTTGACCAGTGATAAAAGCATTCAAAAATATAATTGCAGTTTAACAAACTCTTCCTTCAGAAAATATAATAAAAACAATAAGAAGATATCTGTTTGAACTATATCTTGTCAGTAAATCAGAATAAAAAAAACAACAAACACGAGGACGCTAGTCCCAAACAAGTACAGAACAGAAAGAGAAATTCAAAAAAATAAAAATAATAATAATCTGGAAGCTTTTTCTGCTGAATATTCTTTTCATGTTCTGGTGCCAACTCCAAGAATAATTAAAAAGAAGAAAAGAAAAAAAAACTTTCAAAGACAATTCTTTGTAATTATTCCAACTTTTATTTCTGCCATCCATTTTCAGCAAAATGTTCGTGCAACAGCAGGTGCCTATCTATTTTTACACATTTCATTTGTTTCTGTGCAGAATTTCCTCAAATTTAGTCATTTTGTTTTTGTTTGTTCTTTTATACTGCCTCTTAATTTCCTTGGGGGGAAGCAGACGTGTTGTACTGCTAACTTATTATCCTCTTTATCAAAAACCAGAAGACAGAAGAGAAAATTGTTCAAAGACACATCCAAAAAAAAATATTCAGAATTCAAAAACAAAAAAAGTAAATAATAATAATAATAATGATAATAATAAAAACATTTTTTTCTTTTTCTTTTTTTTTTTTAGCCTATATTAAGAAAAGTTTTTGGAGAAAAAAAACAACAAATAAATAGCATCAAAAATTTATATATGTCCCATTATCGATATTTATTTTTGTCTTTTGGGTTTTATTTTTTTATTTTTAGAGTGGGGGCAGTATTGCCTTGAAGATGCAGGGTGATGAACAAGATAAAATTAAGCTGCTCAGTAGATAAAGTATATGAACATATGAGGACGGGCAGAAAAGTTCATAGGATGACGTTGTTATCTGCTGTTAACGACTTTTTTGATCAATGGGATCCAAGCACTGCAATATCAATGGCAGAAGTATGTAGACCACAAAAGTGACTATGTTGAAAAATAAACCTCATTTGGTTACATTCCATGAGTATCTTGGTCAGCCAATGAACTTTTCAGCTGACCCTGGTATGAATAAATAAAAATAGAATAATATAAAAGATGAACATGAAACCATCAATCATATAATAAGCGAATGCAGCAAATTAGCACAGCAAGAGTATAAGGTGAGACATGACTGGGTCGGTAAATGTGTAAGAAATTTAAATTCGACCATACTAACAAATGGTTTATGCACAACCTAGAACCTATCCTAGAAAATGCCACACATAAACTCCTATGGGACTTTAACATACAAACGGATCACCTAATCTCGGCCAGAAGACCAGACTTAATAATAATCAACAAAAAAAAGAGAACTTGCAAAATAGTCGACTTTGCTATCCCAGCTGACCACAGAATAAAACTGAAAGAATGTGAAAAGAAGGATAAGTACCTCGACCTTGCTAGGGAATTGAAAAAACTGTGGAACATGCAGGTGACAATTATACTAATTGTAATTGGTGCGTTTGGAACAGTAACTAAAGGATTACTAAAGGGACTAGAAGATTTGGAAGTTGGTGGATGAGTGGAGACCATCCAAACGACAGCATTATTGAGAACAGCCAGAATACTGAGAAGAGTCCTGGAGACTTGAGGAGACTTGCTGTCACTCACCCTTCAGTGAAAAACCATCAGCTAACACTGATATGAAAAGCTCTAATGAGTGAATAATAATAATGACATGAGATAAAACCTACTGATAACAAAAAAAAACAGAACTTGTCATTAAGTAGATTTTGCTGTTCCAGAGGATCACAATTAGAAAATGAAAGGAAACAAAAAAATAAATACCTGACCTTTGCCAGAGAGCTAAAAAGAATGTGGAACATAAAAGTGGCATTGATACCAATCATAGTTAGAGGAAACTCAAAGAATTGGAAATTAGAGGAAGAATTGAAAGAATCCAGACCTTAGCACTACTAAAACCAGCCAGAACAATTAAGAGTCCTGGAAACCCAGTGAAAGACCACCAGTTAAAGCTGATGTGAAAAACTCACAGGAGTGAAATAAAACAACAAAATCTAGGAATTAAAAAAGAATGAAAAACAACAGTATGGATACTTCAAGCAACAAACTAAAGAAATTGCACACAGATGATCTGGACATGGTTAGGAAGAGGAAACCTCAAGAGAGAAACTGAATCTGCTTGAAATATTTGAGATGAAGTCATTATTCCTTTCATTATGTAGATTAGTATTATCATTTTTTTCATTCAAAGCATAAAAATTCAGTCATCACACTAATGTGTGTGGGTCATGGCTGATGGCTATTTTTATTATCATCTACAGAAGCCACCCTTATGGGTGAGCTGCAGTAGTTCTCCAAGTGAACTATTCGATCCTGGCTGTTGAAACATTGGATTCATATGCCCAGGACCTGGTTAGGCATTGCATTGAGCCATCAGAGGGTTTATCCACTTGCCTTTATATCCACCATGCTGCTTCCCATGGCTTTTGAAAATAAATTTTTTCCCCTTTTTTTGTCATTATAAGGTTTTAACTTCTTTAAAGTCCACAATTTTTTAAAAAATTCATTTCAGTACTTATTTATGCTTCTTAGTATCATTATAGCCATCCTATTTTTAAGTTAACTTAGGTTTTTAGGTTCTAATAAAGTCCAATAGTCTTAGCTTCTCTTGACCTGGTTCAATTTTAATTTGGAATGACAGTAAAATTGTCTTTGCATTTAAGACACAGATAGTATACAACAGTGATTTTATAAAAATAAATAAATAAATAAAATCATTCATGCATTTTTAAAAGACAATATATTACTAACTGGTTTTTGAACTCTTGTGGATACGCTTACAAAGTCAGTTTAACACGGTACGTCTCAAATAATTTTATGAACTTTCATACAGAAATGTGTGTATCTACTGCTTGAGGTGAGGAGGGTCATTCAGTTATTCATTTCTCCCCTAACTTTCTTTTTAACAAGTCATGGAAGCAGCACCCCACAAAGTAGCAGCTGTACGGCCACTTACCACCCATCACAAAACTATCGAAGTTAAATGAACCAGACATGTGGGAAACTGCTGGAGAAGTAAGGACAAACTCATGTGATGTACTCTCGTGGAACCCTTCACAAGGGTGAGCAAAGGCAGGATGACCAGCTAGAACCTATATACAGCAGCTCCATGAAGATATGGGATGTAGCCCTGAAAACTTGCCGGAAGCAATGGACGATAGGGAAGGGTGGCGAGAAAGGGTTGTGCTGATGGCACGACATGATGATGATGGCACTAATGTTATCTGAAGTTTTGATTTCCACACTAGACGGAACCTCTCTGAAACTGGTAGACAAATTCACCTACCTAGGAAGCAGTGTCTCATCAACCGAAAAATACACTGACACGCGGCTAATGAACGAATGGATGGCTATCAATAACCTATCGATCATATGGAAATCAAACCTGACCGATAAAATGAAACGCAGTTTTTTCCAGGCAGCGGTCATGTTGATACTGCTGTATGGATGCACCACTCAGACATTAACAAAACAGCTGGAGAAGAAGCTAGACGGCAATTACACAAGAATATTGAGAGCAATATTGAATAAGTCCTGGCGGCAACACCCCACAAAGCACCAACTATACGGCCACCTGCCTCCCATCATGAAAACTATCCAAGTTAGACGAACCAGACACGCAGGACACTGCTGGAGAAGCAGAGACGAGCTCAAAAGTGATGTACTCCTATGGATCCCCACATATGGCTGAGCAAAAGTAGGACGAACAGCTAGAACATACATACAGCAGCTATGTGAGGATACGGGATGTAGCCCTGAAGAACTGCCTGAGGCGATGAATGATAGGGAAATATGGCGAGAGAGGGTCAGGGATATCCATGCTAGCGGCACGACATGATGATGATGATGATTACCACTACTAAATGAATACTTCAGACAGGTATCTTCATCTTTTTGTCTTGATTTCATTTAGGTCACAGTAACTTTCTTTGGGTGTATATTTATATGAATTGTTTTAAGTAGTATTTTATTATCTTTAAAATAAAGAAAAATCTTAAATGATTCACAAGTTATACCTAAGGATGGCTGGAAAATGAACAGGTCAACCTGTAGCATAAATTAATGGGTTGCTTTACGACTTATCAACCCTTTTCAGGTCATTTAACACCAGATTACATCATTTTGATAAAAATTGAAACAATTCAGTTTAGTATAAGTACTGTTTTTTGTTTACACACAGTTAAATATCAAAACAGTTGTAATTCAAACAATTTAGTTTAGCATAAGTACACAGTTTCAATGTCAAAACAGTTCTATTTCAAACAATTCAGTTGAGCATAAGTACACAGTTTAAACACAGTTAAATCTAAAAACAGTATTATTTCAAACAATTCAGTTGAGCATAACTTCACAGTTTAGTTCTATTTGACCCAAAAATAAGACCCTATCTGGTGCTACCACTCCAGGCCAGAGTGGACCTGGGAGCGATGTCAATAAAGAGGTGCTCCACATTCCCTAAAGCTCCAGCATTACTGGAGCCTTACCATTAGAATGTTCAGTGTCATATCCAGGGCACTTGTTGGGAGGGGGGTCTTACCACTCTTCAGAGATGCAGTCGGTGTATTCTGTAGCCCCAGCCGACTGAGCCTGTAGATTAAAGATTAACTAATTCTCTAAACATTATTGAATAATTAGGAATGAGTCATCTCAGAACATGAGATGAATAAAACTATACTGAAATCGTATCTACAAAAATTATTTTAATTACGCTATGATCTCAATAATAAAATACAACAGGAATTCTTCCAAGCTGTACCCATGTCAATACTACAGTTTGCTGGGACTTTAATGAAATGTCTGAAAAAAAAGCTAAATGGTAACAATACAAGGATACTCTATACTATTTCAAATAAATACTGAAAGCAGCACCCCAGAAAACAGCAGCTATACGGTCACTTACATCCCATCTCACAATACATCCAAGCAAAACCTGCTGAGGCACTGCTAGATTAGTTAGTTGTTTGGGTTTTAGGGCATGTCAACTTTTGTAGATTATCTAACACCAAATCCATTTTTAAACAAATAATCAGAGTTGTATACTCATATACATGCAGATGTAAGCAGAAACATAACAACGACTTCAATGAACGAACAAACACGCTTCTTTATAAAAATATACTTCTCACACTTTATTCAAAAGGGTTGATGTTGGTTGTACGTGAGAGGTGAGTTGGAGACGGAGAGAGACGGCCACATATTGACCCAAAGTTCCTCTGACCATAGCAGCACTTCTTCCTCATTCTGCTGGGCTGCTCAACTGTGTGTCCTGAGAGCCCAAGCCCTCTGTCTGAAGCTAGTTCTCACACCGGCATCTTATCTCCAACTGGAACTGCAACTCGAACTCCAACTAACTCAAGCCGTCTGTGGCACCTGGTAATATAATTGTTTGACACCCACCTGCTTCCTGTAGGTGTACGCATCTGCACCGAATTCAACCACGTCCACAGGTCAAGGTGATATTCCGATATCTTCGACCAGATGCAACTGTTTCCGCTGTTCCTCTGCTTATTTACACAGGTGCATCTCTTAATTAACAGCTTGGCCGAGGGTCAATATGTTACATCAGTTCTATTTCAAACAATTCAGTTTAGCATGAGTACACAGTTTAATTGTCAAAAATATTTCTATTTCAAGCTATTCAGTTTATTCAAATACTTCTAATTCTGCTAATTCAATTTTGTATAGGTACAGATTTTGTTTATACACAGTTAAATGTCAAAACAGTTCTATATTAAACAATTCAGTTTAGTGTAAGTACAGTTTGAATGTCAAAAACAGCTCCATTTCAAACAAATCAGTTTAGTATAAGCACACAGTTTAAATGTAAGTACACTGTTTAATTATCAAAAACATTTCTATTCCAAGCTATTCAGTTTAGTCAAACAGTTCTAATTCAAACAATTCAGTTTAGCATAAGTATGCAGTTAGTTTTATTTAATCCATAGATAGGGCCCTATCAGGTGGTACATTTCGGGCCAGAGTGGACCTGGGAGAAATGGCAATGAAGTGGTGCTCTGCATTCCCCAAAGCTCCAGCATTACTGGAACCTCACCATCAGATAGTTTAGTGTCATATCCAGGATACTCGTTGGAAGTGGGCTGTCTCTGCAGAGATGCAGTCTGTGTATTCAACAGCCCCAGCCAACTGGGCAAGGGGAACTGTTAGAGAAGGAAGGAAAAACTCCTAAATGACATTCTCCAGTGGACTGCTACAAATGAGCACACTATTTACTGGCCAACCAACAAAAACTTACATTCATCACCTCTGTTTGGACACTGGATGCTGTCTTGAGGAATTACCAAGAGCACCGACTGCTAGAGAGTCAATGGAACTCATGCTGTCAGCAAAACCTGATGATGATGATGATATTTTAATAGTTTTCAGTTTCCTCTTTTTCATCCAAAGATTATTATCTTCATTATATCTATCATTTTTATAATCTACAAATGCCAGCAGCTTTATTTTTCAATCAATCAATTTTGTTTTTGTTTATTTCTTCTCCAATGCCTCATTGAACTCTGGTCAACAAGGCATTGGCAAGTTGCACGTTGGCGGGGGGGACAAGACTCCAAATGATAAATTCTTTCAGTAAAAATCTAGCCTTGGAAAATACTTTACATGTGAAAGCCCCTTGTGTAATTGAACATGCAAAGGGACACACAGATATACAGAGAGTGATCCTAACTGCCACCATATTGCCAACAGCTAACAATGTAATAGACTGAACAGATGAATGAACGAACAAGTAAATGTAACCAATGGCTGACTGTTTCATTAAGCACAACAGAAAGCAATCAAGATGATAAGAATAAATACACTAGAGAAAAGAAAAAAGGAAGAAGCAGACAACAATGAAATGGGGGAAGCTATCTTAAGCTGGAGTATTCAGGATCCTATTCATGGATCTGATATTCCAATGAAAAATGATTCAACAAACAATCAGAATTTGTAGGCACAGCTCAAGGGTTGCGACATAACATTAGCTGAGTGATACCAGCAGATACTAATATAATAATCATTCAGGACAACGAAAGGAGTAAAATAAGGAATTTCCTTTATGATAGGTAGTCAATAACAAAATAATTTTTGGTAGATAGTGGAAATCAAGAATTTAATCAACATGGTAGGTAACACTATTCTGAAATCTAGAACAACTATAATTGTATGAGTGTGTGTGTGTGTGTGTGTGTGTGTATATATATATATATATATATATATATAAGTAAGTAAAGTAAAGCTGACAACTGTAGTTAAGGGCAACCCGAAAGCTCCCTTTTCATTAGCCACTACACCAAGGTGTAAGAGAAGACACTGAACTCCTTTCCCTGGACTGTGCCACTTTACCCTTGACCTGTACCTGATAATGCTGAGTATTAAGCAAGGCGACATCAAGTACCATTTTTTAAATCTTTGGTATGATTTGACCTAGAATTGAACCCCAGTCAAACAAGCCATTGGAGAACACTCTACACACTCGGCCAATGGGCCAGTCATCATCATCATTATGTCATGCCACTAGGACAGATTTCCCTAACTCTCTCTCTCCATTCGTGTCTATCATCCATTGCTTCCAGCAGGTCTTCTAGACAACATCTTGTGTCTGTACAGAGCTGTTATAGATAACTTCTAGCTGGTCGTCCAACACTTGGTAGTCCATGTGAAGGGGTCCATAGGAGAACACCACTTATGAGTTCGTCCTTACTTGTCCAGCATGTCTTGTTCATCTAATTTGGATGGTTTTAGAGATTGGAAGTAGATGGCCATACAGCTGATGTTTTGTGGGATGTTGCTTCCAGGAGTTATTCAATATATCTCATACCGCTCTTGTGCAATTGCTATTAACCTTTTTTTCTATATGCTTAGTCAGTGTTCATATGGTGCATCCATATAGTAGTAAGGACTCAACCATGTAAGATCGAATAGTTCAGTCAGGAAACTACTGCTATTCATCTTTCAGAGTGGTGTCTATTGAATACAGCCATCGAAAGATTACCATGACTCTCACTCAAACCCTATGTCCAAACCACATCACTCTTCATGCAGGTAAAAAAGGAGGCCAGTCATACACACATACAATTCAAAAATCTCATTCAGATGACTGTCCTAATTTCTGTGCAGGTGAGGCGCCTACACTAAAGCAAGAGGTGTGCAATAAATCTAAAAATGGACTATACAAAAAATCAGGCAGTCATAAAATATTTTGCAAAAAAAAAAAAAAAAGATATGACACCCAAGAAAATCCATGAGAACATGATACAGATACTTGCAGAGGACTTCCCATCCAATGCAACAGTGAGGAAGTGGAGGCAGGATTCAAGTGAGGCAGAGAGAGCACAAAATACACCTTCAATTGGATCTTCCAAAACCTTCAAATACTAATGGCATTCATCATATGGTTTTGGATGACAAATATCATACTGTCCAGCAAATAGCTCAGTCCAGTAGCATTAGTCGTGCTGGTTTGGTTCATACTGTTTAAACTGAGATCTTGATGAAATTATTTTTAAGATATCTGCTGTCTTTTTGAAAAATATCCAAGAGGAACAGGAAATTGTTCCAAAGAAAAAAATGTTTGAAACAGAAAATATATATTCATGGCTATCTTTTTTATAAATTTCTGGATTAGAAAGGAATCGAAAAGAAAAATTCAGTTAACTTGAATTATGTAATTTACAAAGTGCTTTGCTTTGATGTGGCACAAGGCCGAATGAATGGGGCGCCCAATGAGACTCGAACTCACTCGTGTAGGTCTGCTAGTCTAGCTTGCTAACCGTTACACCACCAGAGGTGCCCCAGTTAACTTGAATTATTCAAATAATTCTGTACCAATATTTAAGTAAAGTTTTGAAAAATAACACAGAGCAGAAATTCAAATCCAATTCACACAAATTTATAAATTTTCTCATAGCCTATTTGGTTAGAGTACTTGACTGCCATTCTGTCGGTGTGGTTTCAAATCACACCAGTTCTAAATCGTTCATTTTTTTTATTTCAACAAGACATTTTCAGATAAAGAGACCTAAAAATTTAGTGACAACTGCTTTGTGTGTGTGTGTGTGTATATATATATATATATATATATATATATTTTTATAATAAAAACTATTGTCACTAAATTTGTTCATCTGTCATATCCAGCCTATGATAGTAGGTAAATACATAATCTCTCTCTTTCATTATATATATATATATATATATATATATAAAGAAAGACAGAGAAAAATTGAAACAGATGTTCATAATAACATAAACCTCTCTACCACTGGCAGGATGTGACATATTGTCAATTTTTAAGCAGAGTAAAGCTGGTTTGAATTCAGTTTTCCTTTTCCCAGATTGGTTGCTTAACCAAGGTTAAAGAACCTAGTCTGACCTACTATTTATCAATAAATGAGGAGAAAACAGATGGGTTCATACCTTTCTTGAGGGCATCAGCAAAAAGTTAAATGCAAACAGCCTTGACCAGGATTTGAACTCAAGTTTCCATTTACATTTTTGATGACAATAACCATTACACATAGTAGGCATCCCATATATGTCTCTGTGTGTCTGTGTGTGTGTATATATATATATATATATATATATAGAGAGAGAGAGAGAGAGATGTGTTACATAGCCACAATTAACTCCATGTGCGAAATGGACATCGAATGTTCATAACTCATTTAGATAACATGTATACATAAAGAACATAGGAATCTCGAAATTCAAAAACACGACTTCTTGTTCAGGTACGAAACCTTTTTATTAACTTCGAGTTCAAGGTTTCAACATAAGGAGGAGAGACACAATCTCGCTATGCCGTCTTATTTATTTGGCCCCAATCTCATGCGGCACCCACGGTGCGCAAATTCATCTCGCCTCAGCGAGCCCCAAAAGTCGAACCTCCTTGTTCGGCGTCTAGTTTCCAACACTGTTAACTTTCTTTGAAATCCTCAAAACCCTCCACATGCTTCCGGTGCATGACATCGCCTGCACTTTGTCACCCGTTTCATCATCTCAGGCTATTGTGACATCTCTGAGTGACATGTCTGCTCTGTGCGCGCGCACATGTTACCACCTGCATCAAGTTTGCACCTAACTAACCCATGTGCTGAGCCGAAAGGTTCTCAGCCTAACTAAACCCAAAGGTATGAACCAAAATCCCTCGGCTATTATATTACAGATGTATCTATATGAGCATATATTATATGTGTATACTAATTAGCTTTACTCAGTCGACTGGGACTGTAGAATACATCAATTGCTTTTCTGCAGAGGGGTAAGCCCTACTCCCTCCAATGAGTGTCCTGATATAACACTAAACAATTTGATGGAGAGGTTACAGTAATTCTTTGGGGAATGCAGAATACTCCTTCATTGCCATCGCTCACAAGTCCACTCTAACGTGGAGTGGTAGCATTAGATAGGATCCTATCTATCAGTCAAATAAAACTAAACTGTGTACTTATTCCAAAATGAACTATTTGAATTAGAACTGGTTTTTGACATTGAAACTGTGTACTTATGCTAAACTGAATAGTTTGAAATAGAACTGTTTATATGAATAAAAATGGATTTGGCATTAAATAACCTACAATGGTTGATATGCCATAAAAACTAACCAAACTAAACTAAACTAATTAGCTGAGACATTTCAAAATCTAGATACATATTTTTTTTTAAGGATTAAAAAAAAATTATCCATTTTGATCCACTGGACTAAATCATTACAATTATCAATCCTTGTATTTTTAGAAATTTAACATATTAGGTGAAATATTTATCATAAATGCTTTTGTCATTCATGAAGAATATAAACACATCTCTCAGCCCAATTCTATTTGCCACAAATAAACAAAATCATTGATAATTAGACACAAATCAAAGAGTTTTGTGTTGGGAGTGGTCATCTGTAAGCTTTGCTTTTCTCTATCATTATCCTCGCTAGCCACATTCACTAATATATTAGGTGAAGAAAACAAATCTGTGAATCCCTCAAAAAAACCAAATCTGTGAATCCCTCAATAAAACCAAATCTGTGAATCCCTCAAAAAACCAAATCTGTGAATCCCTCAAAAAAAAAACAAATCTGTGAATCCCTTAAAAAAAAACCCAAATCTGTGAATCCCTTAAAAAAAAAAACCAAATCTGTGAATCCCTCAAAAAAACCAAATCTGTGAATCCCTAAAAAAAAAAACAAATCTGTGAATCCCTAAAAAAAAAACCCGAATCTGTGAATCCCGAAAAAAAACCAAATCTGTGAATCCCTCAATAAAACCAAATCTGTGAATCCCTAAAAAAAACCCAAATCTGTGAATCCTCCAAAAAAAAAACCAAATCTGTGAATCCCTCAAAAAAACCCAAATCTGTGAATCCCTCAAAAAAACCAAATCTGTGAATCCCTAAAAAAAAAACCAAATCTCTGAATCCCTCAAAAAAACAAATCTGTGAATCCCTCAAAAAATCCCAAAAATCAATTCTTACATTATTCTTAATTCTGAAATACTTTGACAAAGAATCTGTGTAATTTATCAAATTTAGTAAGTTTACACTAAAATTCAAGCAATTTTGGATATGGAAAACACTGAAATCAAGCCAGTTAAACTCCACTTAGAAACTGACATGGTATCACGTCCTGCCTGTAGCAAAGGGGATGGGTAAATACATGCACCAAAATTCAATAGAATTGACAATATCTTACAAAATGTTTCGGATGATATGTTCTCCAGCCTTCTTCAGGTGTTTGTTGAACTTAGGAGCCTACACAGAACTTCAAACCATATCTTTTATTTAATCCACAGCGGCTGCTTGTCCTGATTCCGTTAACCATAACTGGGTATAAGTGCTAAGTATTCTTGTATTGTTACTCGCCTGCAGTCAGGATTGAACCTGTAACCTCCAAATGATTGTCTCTTTAGAAGCTTCGGGAACCAATGGCCGATAACTGTTATGCTATGTTCAGTTGAATTGTTAGTAATCATAATGATGTGAGAACATTAAGTTTATATCCCAAAAATTCACTCTGAACTGTCCAGCAAGATACATAGCATAACGGTTATAGGCATTGGTTCCCTAAACTTCTAAAGAGACAATAATTTGGAGGTTGCAGGTTCAATCCTGACTGCAGGCAAGTAACAATACAGGAATCATCATCATCATGTCATGCTGCCAGCACGGATCCCCCTGACCCTCTCGCACCACTCTTCTCTATCATCCATAACTCCTGGGAGGTCTTTCAGGCTACATCCTGAAACAGCATGGAGCTGTTGTATATAGGTTCTAGCTGGTTGTCCTGCCTTTGCTCATCCATGTGAAGAGGTCCACAAGAGTATGTCACTTATGAGCTCATCCTTACTTCTCCAGCAGTGTTCCACATGCCTGGTTCGTCTAACTTTGATACTTTTCATGATGGGTGGTAGGTGTTTTGTAGGGTGTTGTCTCCACTTCTACCTGGTTACGTTTAACAGAATCAGAATAAGCAACCTCCATGAATTAAATAAAGGACATGGTTCGAAGTTCCATGTAGGCTCCTGAGTTTGACAAATACCTGAAGAAGGCAAGAAGACATATCAGGCAAAACATAGCAAATATAACAATAAAGAAGAAGACAATAGTCCGAAAACCCTGAATGATAAAATCATCAAACTTAGTCTAAAAAATTCAGACAACTACTTTACAAAACAACAGAATGAATACATATATATATATATATATATATATATATATATATGGAAGTAAATAATGGAGTACAATACTTGAAAAAACTTGATAACAAGCTAATCCAAGCAAAAAAAGAGATTTATTGAGAAACAAAGCCAACACTATAGAATTTCAGGTCAAATGAATCATCATCAAGACTGGGAGGGATGATATTAGTGATGTTAAATCAACGATAGATATTTGAAAAAAAATTATACAAAAACCTAAGGAAAACCTATAAATTAGGAAAAGTTTGCCATTTAAACAATACAACATTTGTTTTTAAAATTATCATGTGATTTTTGGAGAATATTATGTAGAAATTATGTGTTCCATGGTACATCAAGAAAATTTCAAATCAAAAAGAGGAAGAAAAAGAAAAAGAGAAAGAAGGAGGGAAGAGCAAAACAGAAGAAATAAGAGAAAAGAGGATAGAAAAAAGGCAGAGGGGGAGGGGAAAGGATGAAACAAGCGAAACATATATGAATAAGAGAGTAACAAAGTACTGTGAATGACAGATATAAAATAAAGTAAAATGATATTATTAGTATTTTTTTTTAATTTTCTTTTTAGACATCCATCATTGATTTAACATCACTAATATCATTTCTCCAGTCCTGATGATGGTTCATTAGAACTGAAACCGTATAGTGTCGATTTTCTTTCTGCTTGGATTACCTTGTTATCAAATCCTCTCTCTCTCTCTCTCTATATATATATATATATATATTTAATGGTATATATATATACCATTAAAGAAAAAAACCAAAGACCGGTTATTTTAGGATTATAAATTTATTTCCATCCTGTTTTTCATTTCTGGTGTGAAAATGTTCAGCTCCTGAATGATTTTCTTGTCCGGAAGGAATTACTCCCAACTCGGGTTTAACTGGACCGAATAATGCTATATATATATATATATAAATGCAAATTTTTCTGCGTGTTTCCACACCCTAACAAACATTAAAATATAGCCTTCATTATGTTGTTGAATAATTAATACTAATTTTTTTTACTATCTTTATAAGTGTTTAATTTTCAATATATAACTTGGTTTTCAGCTGTGCTTCAGATAAAATATATAATCTGATAGATAGATAGAATTGAACAGACTGAGATAAATAGATGAAACAAAAGAAACAGACAGATAGACGTGAACAGACTGAGATATATCGATTTTTATATAATATATTTCTTTTTTTGTTTAATGGCATATCAACTCTTTTTAGGTTATTCAATGCCAAAGCCATTCTCCTAGAAGAATAGTAGTGGTACTATTTAACCCATAGCTGGGAGGATAAGGGGGTTCATACCTTTCCCAAGGGTATTTGCCCAAAAGTGAATGTAATAGCGCAACTGGAGTACAAACTCATGTACTACGATTCCGCAGTCCACCGCCTTAACCATTATACCACGAGGACACCCCCATATAATATATTTGTAATAAAAATTAATGTTTCGGCTTTTTCATTGCCTTTGAAAAATACGCTACCTGCAAAAATGTGCGTGTGAGTAAACAGATAGGAAATTAAAAATTAAGAACAAATTGTTTTTTGATGACTATTGTCACGTGATAGCTCACGAAGACAAAGAGGTAAGAATGATACTATCCCCCCGTTGAACTAACATTATCTAGCAGTCAAAAAGTGACTGTTAGGAGAGAATGTGGGTCACGCAGATGTTCGCACCTAAGTGACCTTGGGTCGCCGGACATCGGAAGGGGAAAGAAAAAAGAAGCCAAATGATTGGCGGGGACCCCAAACGGAAGTGGGGTTCCCTTCCCCTCAGCGGAAGTAAGGCACAAAAAAGAAAGTTTTTGAACAAGTCTCGTGGCAGACGGACGATAGCCATTTTACTCCGGGCTAAAGACAAAAGACTAACTGAGACACGAAGGACTCCAAAATCCTTCAAGCCAGTATTAAAAACAGTACAAAGTCTATTAGCCCGTGAAAGAAGAAAAATTCTCCAGTGGAACCCCGTCAAAAAAATAAGATAAGTAACTTTGGGACATTTTTCCTTTACACCCAAATTTTGTTTACCACTCTCTCTCTCTCAATTTGAAAAAGGATAAAGCCAAGAAAAGACATTTATATTCATGGACTATCCTATTATATATTTTTGACACTTTAAACGTATATGTATATATATAACCGTAGTAAAGAACCTATGTATTTTCATTTTAAAAAAAAAAAAACAGGACTTATTTCTGTAGGGGATCAAGTGCCAACCTGCCCCGTCTTCACACGTGCGAAAATAAAGTCCCGTTTAGGGATTTTAGTCAATTTGCCGTCACACTATAATGAAACTAAAAACAAACACTCACGCTCACAAATATATGGTAATGGTGTTCATCTTTATCTAGTATCCCTTAGGTTGCATTATGGAGAAGGGGTATTTGTACAAAAAAAAAAGTCTGAAAGCAAAATTAATCAGGATTGTTTTTTTTTTAATGTTTTTGTTTTCTTTTTTGAGGGGCATGACTGAAAATTGAAACCCTGTTTTAAAAAATGTTGCAGTGAAGCATGATTACTACAGCTAGTATATATATATATATATATCATCATCATGTCATGCCGTTAGCACGGATATCCCTGACCCTCTCTCGCCACTTCTCCCAATCGCTCATCGCCTCTGGCAGGTCTTCAGGGCTACATCCCGTATCCTCACATAGCTGCTGTATGTATGTTCAAGCTGGTCATCCTACTTTTGCTCGGCCATATGTGGGGGAGTCCATAGGAGTAGATCACTTATGAATATATATATATATATAGGGAAGTAAATTATGGAAATAAATCTGACATTATGAAGGAAATAGAAATATAAAGTATTCCAAATGTGATGAATATATTATGATGCAAAGTCAAAAACCTTTTGATTTTAATAAACCTTCATCAGGACTTTGAGATGGTGAAAAATGTTGATTGAATAACGATGGATGATTTTACCAATTATTTTAATAGAAACATCCATCATTTTTCAAGCAACATTTTTCACCATCTCAAAGTCATAATGAAGGTTTATTAAAATGGCAATGTTTTAAAGTTGACTTTACATCATAATAAATTCATTACATTTGGAATGTGTAGAAATAATGCATTGTTTGAGTTACCAATTTGTTACATAGCCATATACACAAATATGGCCATGGGTGAAATGGACATCGAATGTTGATTACGATAGAACATATAGAGAACATAGGGATCTCAAAATTTGAAAACACGTAACGACTTCTTGTTCAGGGACGAAACCTTTTTATTAACTTTGAATTAAAGGTTTCAACGTAAGGAGGAGAGACACAATCTTCTGTGCTGTCTTATTCATTTGGCCCCCAACTCGAGCGGCCCCTATAGGGCACACGTTCGCCTCGCGCCTGCGAGCTCCAAAAGTTGATCCTTCTCGTTTGGCATCTAGTACCCGACTCTTATTTTCTTCAAATTCTCACACAAACCTCTGCGCGCTTCCGGTGCATGACGTCACCCGCACCTTGTCACCCAGTATCGTCTCTGACCATTATGACATCTGAGTGACACCCGCGCACACCCGCGTTAACACCTGCTTCAATGTTGCACCTAACTAACCCATGTGCTGAGCCGAAAGGTTCTCAGCCTAACTAAACTCAAAGGCATGAACCGAAATCTCTCGACTATTTTATAACAAATTCTTATGTCCCTTTTGTGTTCTTTCAGGCGAACGTGAAGGTTCCAAGATGTTTCCCGATGTATTATATATATATATATAGCTTTTCATCCAATGCAAGATGCTGATGTAATAAAGAAAAAGTTAAAGTCTGATAACTCTATTGAAAAATGTGTATTAATCTTGCCAGTGTCAAACAACAAAAACAATTTCCAATTCTCCAAAATATGACTTTTTTCCTCTTATGAAGAACCATATTTTTTGTCCCTCTATGAAGTAATTTTCTTTTTTTTTTATATGAAGACACCATCTTTTTTTTTTTCCTCATATGAAGAGACCTTTTTTTTTTTGTTCCTATAAAGAAACTACCTTTTATTCTTTTCCTATAAAATAATTATCTTTTTAATTTCCAATGAAGAAGCTATTTTCTTTTTTTTTTTTTTTTTCATATAAAGAAACTATTTTTTTGTTTTTCTTATGAAGTAATTATCTTTTTATCCATATGAAGAAACCATCTTTTATTTTCTTTCCTATAAAATGATAATCTTTGTTTTTTTCCCCTATGAAGAAACTCTCTTTTTTATCCTAAGAAGTAATTATCTCTCTTTTTTTTTTCCCTATGAAGTAATTTTTTTTTTTGTATAAAGAAACCATCTTTTTTTTCTTCCTAATGAAGAAACCATCATTTATTAATTTAGTTTTTTTTATCATATAAAGAAACCATCTTTTTCCAATGAAGTAATTATCTATTGGGGTGGGGGATCATCTTTTATTTATCTATTTTTTTCTATGAAGAAACCACTTTTTTGTCCAATGAAGAAACAATCTTTTCTTTTTTCCTATGAAACAACTACCTTTTTTCTTTTTTCTTTTCCGATGAAGAAACCATTTTTTTTCTTGGCTATGAAGAAAACATCTTTACTTTTTTCCTAAGAAGTAATCATCTTTTTTTATTATCTTTTCCATAGGAAGAAAACATCTTTTTTTTTCTTTCACGAAGAAACATTTTTTTTTCATACAAAGAAACCTTTTTTTTATCTCTATGAAGGAACCTTTTTTTTTTTTTTTAATAAAGAAACAACTTTTTTTTTTAAATCCATTCCATCAAATACCTATTCCTCACCATCGAGAGTTATCTAAAGAACACTGTCTGACTTGACCTACAAAATACCTAATGTATTTTTGACAATGCCCTGCAGCAAAATGTATTCAGCCCTTAAATCCTTTGGAAATAAAATATTGAAGGATGGAAAAGTCAAAGAAAGGGTCACAAATTTTTGCAGCACCTAAAAAGGTATTTGACAGTTTTTTTCTGGAATGAAAAGGTGTTCATCATACTTTATGAGAGTTCGGTGAGGGTTTGTTTTAGATTGGCTCATTCTAATGAAATCACTTTTTTTTCTTTCATAATGTTTCAAGTTCCTAATTTTTCTGGACTTCATCAGGAGGTTTTTGATAAATATACTCCAAAAGCCATCTATGTTTTATGTTCATTGATTTATTTTAATGGTATGTCAACTTATCTAGGGCTATTCTAAGTCTAGAGGTCAGGGAATCATGTTCTATTGATTGATAGATTGATATTAATAGCATGTCTATCCATCTCAGGTTACTTTATGCTTAAAGGTTAGGGAATCCTATTCATAATATGTTCATGTTTATATTTTTTTGTGTAGTCATTTCTTAAAGAGGTTTTTTTGCTGATGGTCCTATCAAATACGGATCTATTTGTCCCATAGATGGAATGCTAAGATTTATTACCCTGGGTCAGTATGAGCTGAAGAGGTCTTTTTGCTGATAGTCCTATCAAATACGGATCTATTTGTCCCATAGATGGGATGCTAAGATTTATTACCCAGGGTCAGTGTGAGCCTAAGAGGGTTTTCTTGCCGATAGTCCTATTAAATACAGAGATTTATTTGTCCCATAGATGGGATGCTAAGATTTATTACCCTGGGTCAGTATGAGCTGAAGAGGTCTTTTTGCCAATAGTCCTATCAAATACAGATTTATTTGTCCCATAGATGGGATGCTAAGAGTTCAGAAACAGAGCCCGAGCATCAGGTGCAGTTTAGTGTCATACTGAGGACACCCTTTTCTAGGGAATCTGACCTCTTCGTAGATCATTCTCAGTCAGCATATTCTAAATCCTGCTGCAAAGTGGGTGATTTAAGTTAATTCTACCATTAGAAATTGTAGATATGTTGGATGGTGCAAAAATAAATCACCTTAGGTTCAAAGATGGCCATTATAAATTGCTACATAACATAAGTTACATTTGATAATGATACAGACCAGTTGGCTGGGAATGTACAATACGCTGACTGAATCTCTGTAGAAAGTTTAGTTTGATTTTGTTTTATGGCATATCAACCATTGAAGGTTATTTAAAGCCAAATCCATCTTTAAACATATATATTAGATATATAACATAGGTCAAATGGTTCCAAGTATTGCTGTGTATCTCTAACAATTCAATCAAACATCAGTCATTTGTTTACACAAAGTTAAATGATCAAACACTTCAATTTAGCATAAGTCATTCGTTTGCACTCAGTTTAAATGCCAAACAGTTCTATTTGACCCATAGATAGGACCATATTAGCTGTTATCACTCCGGATCAGATATACAAGTAAATATACACGTCACAGTAAATATGTTAGGTATTCACATTTCTAGTCAATCATAAAGTGCTTCTCACTTACACACTTCTGACAAAAATTAAAATCAGAAAGTTATTTTTGTTCTCACTTACCTCATAATGTAACATAAAGTTTTTTTCTTTGATGCCACTGAAAGAAAAATAGATAAATAAATAAATAATTAAAGAAAAGGCCATAGAATTATATATATATATATATATATATATATATATATATATATATATATATATATATATATAAATGATGATGATTGCCATCTTTACAACCAAAATTACAACTGAAACATATTAATTACAAACCTATTCAACTTGTGAAAAATCTACAAGATTCATAAGGTCATAATATATGGTTTGGTTTGATGGCATATCAACCATTTTCGGTTATTTAATGCCAAATTCTGTTTATATATATATATATATATATATATATATATATATATATATTAATATATGATTCATAAACACTTTTAGCAGATATACAAAGTTAAATGACCAAACAGTTCTATTTCTAACAATTCAATTTAGCTAATTCAACAAAGTTGAATAGTTCCAAATATTGCGATCTATTGCAAACAATTCAATTAAACATCAGTCATTTGTTCACACACAATTAAATAGTCAAATAATTCTATTTCTAAAAATTCAATTTAAAATAAGTCATCTAATAAGTTCAAATGTCAAAACAGTTCTATTTGACCCATAGACAGGACCTTATCAGGTGCTATCACTCTGGGCCAGAGTGGACCTGGGAGCGATGGCAATAAACGGGTACCCCACATTCCTCAAAGCTCCAACATTACTGGAGCCACACCATCAGATTGTATAATGTTACAACCAGGACACTCATTGGGGGGTCTTAAACCCTCTGCGGAGATGCAGTCGGTGTATTCTAAAGCCCCATCCAACTGGGCAAGGTAATAAGGTAGTATCATCATCATCATGTCATGCCGCCAGCACGGATATCCCTGACCCTCTCTCGCCACTTCTCCCTATCATTCATCGCCTCTGGCAGGTCTTCAGGGTTACATCCTGTGTCTTCACATAGCTGCTGTATGTAAGTTCGAGCTGGTCGTCCTGCTTTTGCTTGGCCATATGTGGGGGTCCATAGGAGTACATCACTTACGAGCTCGTCCTTGCTTCTCCAGCAGTGTCCTGCGTGTCTGGTTCGTCTAACTTGTATAGTTTTCATGATGGGAGGCAAGTGGCCGTATAGTTGGTGTCTCGTGGGGTGTCCTGGCGACAACAACAATAAGGTAGTAAGACATACTTAAATCATTGGATTTTAGTGACATATAATGATTTTGTCACTTTTTGAGTCTACATAGTGAGAAGCATAGCAAGATAACAGGTGACAAAGCAAAACTGCAGGTTTTATTTCTCTGTACCTTCTTTTAGACTTCTTCTCATCAAAGAATACCTTCAAGTCAACAGAGGTTTAATACTCAAGCTCCCTTCTTCATTTTTCATTTTGGAGTTAACTTCACTTAGAAAGGTTGCCTTCAACATGGCTTTAGCATTAGACTGGAGCCCTTTCTACCCCACTTACATATGAAATATAAATGTAATATAATGGCCGAGGCATTTCGTTTTATGCCTTTGGGTTTAGTTAGGCTCAGAACCTTTCGGCTCAGTGCATGGGTTACCTAGGTGCAACATTAACGCAGGTGTTCACGCACGCGGGCGGATCGGATATGTTACTCAGAGATATCACAATAGCCCAGATGGGAAACGGGGATACAGAGTATGGGTGACGTCACGCACCAGAAGCACACAGAGGATTTTGGGGATTTTGAAAAAGTCAGAAGATAGTTGAGTTGAGAACTGGACACCGGACAAGTTGAGTCCTGCCTCGGGAGAAGACAGTTGACTTTCGCTTGCTCGCGGAGGCCTGGCGACAGGTGCGCACGTGGGTGGGGGGTGCAGATGGAAAAGCCAGAATAGAAAGAATGTGTATCTCTCTCCTTATATCGAAGAACCTTTGAACTCAAAATGGGGGGGTGCAGATGGAAAAGCCAGAATAGAAAGAATGTGTATCTCTCTCCTTATGTCGAAGAACCTTCAAACTCAAAGGTAATAAAAAGTTTCGTACCTGAACTAAGAAGTCATAAGTGTTTTTCGTGTTTCGAGATTCCTATGTTCTATGTATACATGTTGTGAACATTCTAAGTACGTTTCACATATCCGTATCATGGGTATGGTACATAAATACAGTTACTATCTTATTTGGGAAGTAAGTGGCCGAACAGTTGTTGTTATTGTGGGGCGTTGCTTTCAGGCTTTGTTCCGAATAGCATGTAACATTCTAGTGTAGTTCTCTTCTAGCTTTTTCGCTATGCATTCTGTTAGCATCCAGATGGTGCATCTATACAGTAGTACTGACATAGCCACAGCTTGGAACCTCCTATTCTACAAACAAGTCATGCAGGGCACTACTGCTGGAGAAGCAACAAATAAATTCATAAGTGATGTTCTCTTATGGATGCCTACACATTGATGCACCAGTGTTATCCATCCAGTAAAGACTTACACATGCATCAGTTCTGTGTGGACACTGGATGCAGTCTAGAGGACTTGCTAGGAATGATGAACAATAGGGATGGATAGCAAGAGAGAGTCAGGGAACTCAGTGCTACCGGCATAATGATGATGATTTTATTGGTATATAAGGAAAGTGAGTATGAAACACTCGGCATTGCTCTTAGCCATGTGTTCGAGGCAACATTGATAAAATAGTGTTAATATGCTATGCGATGGTGAAAAGTTCTCAATCTAACCAAGATGAGAATGACATTTTTATTTTTCAAGGAAGAAGTTAAAGAAACTTATTTCAAGTCATTATTATCTTTTGATGGTTATCTTGGAAGCAGCATCCAGAAGACAGTTCTATGGCCACTTACCTCTCATCTCACAAACTATCCAAGTAAGATGAATAAGATCTACTGGACACTGCCAGAGAAGCAAGGATAAACTCTTAAGAGACATTCTCCTATGGACTCACAGCCTAGTTGCCTGGGCCTGTAGAATACACCAATTGTATCTCTGCAAAGAGGTAAGACTTCTCCAAGGGTTTTCATTATGACACTAAGCCATCTGGTGGTGAGGCTTCAAATCTGGAGCTTAGGAAAATGTGGAAGACCCCTTCATTGGCATTGCTCCCAGATCAACTCTGACCTAGAGAGGTAGTACTTGTTAAGGTCCCATCTATGGTTAAAATAGAACTGTTTAACCATTTCACTGTGTACAAACAAATAATTGATGTTAAATTGAATTGTTAGTATTGGATACCAATACTTGAAACGATTTAACAATGTGCAAACAAATGGGCTCTGACTTGTTTAAAATGTTACTGACAAACTATTCATTTACAAATCATATATATATATATATATATATATAACAGGATTTGGCATTGAATAACCAACAAGGGTTTCTATGCCATACACACATATCTTCACATGGACACACTATCATTGACAGACTAGCAAAAATTCAAATCCATCAGGTATGTACTAACACTAATGCCATCAAAAAGACTTTACAAAAATGATGGGTGATGGAGATAGGTTGCAAGAGAGAGTCAATACAATCCATCTCATGATGATGATGATGATTATGATGAAAGAAACTTTCAATCCCACCTCATATCTATCAATCTCTACTTATATACATATCGTCTTCAGTATCTACATATATATGAATATTTGACATTTGCATTTAAGCATTTGTTTGTGTATGTGTGTGAGAGAGAGTAATAAGTTTACATAACTGTTCTTGCAAGAAAAAAAGCCAAGCAAAGTCAATGTGGGAGATCTGAGTAGGTCAAAATGCAATCTGCACACATCAGTAATCCTGTTCAGGGTTTTTCTTCCTTCTGCCTCTCAATACTGTCCGTCTTTGAATCTATTCATACATTCGCCAGTCACAAATCACTCTGCCAACTGACAAATCTGCAGCCTTTTTTTATCCATTCTTAATTTGCATGCATATCCCTCACCGCACAAATAATACACATACTCAGTTCACATATGCACTTCTTTATCAAACTGCATACAGCAGACAACAAATGCCAAGCATCGCAGCCTTTTTGCCAACAGTGAGTGAGTCGAACTTTCGTCACAATATGATGACAAATATGAAATGTTAAAACTCACAAAATTTTCCTACGACTCAAGTTTCATAAATAGTACTCCTTGGGTAAACAGTAAAATGAAATTAATGACTAATTTCATTTGGCTGCCAACCTTTTTCTTATTGTGAGCTTTAATATTTAATACTTGTAGTATAATTCTCTAATTATAAAGTATCAAGTACTTTTTTAGTTTTTACTTTATCATTTTATTATTTTAAAACACACACATATATACAAACTCACATATATACACATACATATATATATATATATATATATATATATACACACTCACATATATTTCACACACACACACATATATATATATATATATTCGGATTTATTTCATCCATAAGATCTGAAGAAGTCCTGTTAATTTTTTTTCGTGTTTTTTAATTTTACAAAAACACATAACAGGATGGAAATAAATTTATAATCCTAATGTGACTGGTTTGTGTTTTTTCTTAATGTATATATATAATTAAATTATGGGTACAGGAAAATTTATATAATATAATAAACAAAGACACCATTGGTAATTACAGTTGGGGAACTAAATAAAACAATAAAACAACAAAGGACCTTTTCGTCCGGCTCTTTTCAAGTATTAAACACCGGAAATTCAATTAAAAATGGGGGTATATATACAGAATATCAGGATGGCCAGATAGAGGAGGCAAAAAAAAAAAAAAAAAAAAAAAAAAAAACTAAGTAACCCCTGTATCTAGGAGTTCCCCAAAAATATTTAGAGTATGATTGTTTAACTGCCTGCATAGAGAGGGGCGATTCATAGAGATATAAATCACCTCTAGAAATTTGAGGTGGGATTTATCTCTAGCTCTATGCAGGACTGAGAAACAATCATCTTCATAACCAGTTCTGCAGCTATTTATAGTGAGCAAATGCTCACCAATAGCCGAATCCATTGCTTGAGAATGCCCGTATGTTAGTCGGCCTGACAAAAGAGATCTGGGTATATGCAGTCTAACCCTAACTTCAAGACGTTGACAAGTCATACCTATATATGTTGAATTCCATCGACAAACAAATTTATAAATTAAATTACTTTGTTTGAAGGTAGGCTGGCCTCGAAGTGAATATTGGTCTAAGGTTAACAGCATGATAGCAACGATACACAGAAGAGGCAATCTTATTTGCAAAAGACTCAGTGGCAGAACCAACCCAGGTAAGTCTGAAGTATACAGGACATTTCGGAGGACCGAAAACTTTGTTCATATATATATATATACATATATATATATATATATACCGGACATTGGCCTAGGGGTTAGAGTGTTCGCCAATGGCCCGGGAGACCTGGGTTCAATCCCAGGTCGAGTCATACCAAAGACTCAAAAAATGGTACTTGATGCCTCCTTGCTTAACACTCAGCATTATAAGGTACGGATCAAGGGTAAAGTAGAGCAATCCAGGGAAGGAGTAGCGCCCCCCCTACACCTTGGTGTAGTAGCTATCGAAAAAGGAGCCTTCGGGTTACCCTCGACTATGGTCGCCAACTTTACTTTATATATATATATATATATATATATATACGTACACACACGGAGAATTACCTCACATTGTCCAGTATAAAAGTAATATCCTAAGATATATTTTATTAAATAAAAATATATTCTACAGTAGCTTTGGAATATTTTCTTCTAAATTATACTTGTTTTTGAGAGACATATTAAACAAACACATTGAAATCACACTTCTAAAAAAAAGGTTGACTAAAATTTTCCCAAATAGAATTCTTACATAAAAATAAAAAATGTCCAACACATCAAGTGTATTTAGGCAGCAATCATTTATCAGGTTTGAAAAAAATGAAAGAGAAATCTTAAAATATCATATTTCATCTCATCAAGTATGAAGCCAATGTTCTATTAAGTAATGATATATAATTAAGACATATCGACTATTTCAACCAATCAATATCTATATGTATTCATCTCAACCAGTCAATATTACTAAGTATCTATCTCAGCCAATCAAAATCTACATGTATCTATCTCAACCTGTCAATATCGATATGAATCAATATCAACCTGTCAATTTCTATATGTCGATATCTCAACCTGTTCATATCTATCTAATTATCATATTCTGATATCATCTATCTTTGTTCATATATATCTAAATTTTATGATCTCATCATCATCATGTCATGCGGCTAGCAAGGATATCCCTGACCCTCTCTTTCCACGTTTCCCTATCATTCATCGCCTCCGGCAGGTTTTTAGGGTTACATCCCGTATCATCACATAGCTGCTGTATGTATGTTCGAGCTGGTCATCCTGCTTTTGATTGGCCATATGCGGGGGTCCACAGGAGCACATCACTTACGATCTCGTCCTTGCTTCTCCAGCATGTCTGGTTCGTCTAGCTTGTATAGTTTTCGTGACAGGTGGTAGGTGACCATACAGTTGGCGCCTTGTGGGGTGTTGCTGCCAGGACTTGTTTAACATTGCTTGCAACATTCTTGTATAATTGCCGTCTAGCTTCTTCTCCAACCGTTTAGTCAGCATCCAAGTAGTGCATCCATACAGCAACACCGACACGACTGCATCCTGAAAGAAACTGTGTTTCACTTTATCGGTCAGGTTTGATTTCATGATCTAAAAGGCCACTAAATAATTATAAAAGATCAAAAAGATCCTGGACCACCTCCTGCAGGGTGGATGGGGATACACTTTCAGATGCTTAATTGCTTTCAAGACAAATTACAGCTTCCTGTCAATTTTAGGCCAATATGTCCCAGATGTCCTTCACCTGCCAAACACCTTTAAAACACCACTTCAGGTCAAGGGAGTTTCTATACCAAGTTCAATAAAGATGAGGTCATGAGCCTAAAAATCTGAGGAAACAAACAAACCACTATATATATATATATATATACATCTAGCCACAATTCACCTACCCCCACAGGGTTGAGTTCTCTAACGAATGAAGTAATCGTGTTGCCATTAATTAGCGTTTATTGCAAGGCTCTTCAAATATGAATTGAGCTCTTGGTAGCCATTAACCGGATGTATGTAAACAATAGTAATTGTGATTCATAACCACTTAAAAATTTACTTTGCTGCTACTGGTTCCTCATGGCTGAGGGTTAGAGGCTTGGATTGGCGTTTGAGTCAACTGGGTTTCGCTCCCAACTATGGGAAGCTAGTACATCTAGCCACACTGATGAGTTCTGATAGAACGAAACAGATCTGTCTGTGGATGACTATATATATATATATATATATATAAGTAAATAAGTTGGCAGACCATAGCTACTATACCAAGGTGTAGGAGAGAGAGCTACACCTTTCCCTGAATAGCTCCAGTTACTCTTGATCTGTACCTTATAATGCCGAGTGTTAATCAAGGAGACATAAAGCACTATTTTTTTTAGTCTTGGTATGACTGGACCAGGGATTGTACCCCAGTCTCCCAGACCATTGGTGAACACCATAACCATTATGCCAATTAGCCGGTCTTACACGCAGGACACTGCTGGAGAAGCAAGGACGAACTCATCAGTGATGTACTCCTATGGACCCCCGCATATGGCCAAGCAAAAGCAGGACGACCAGCTCGAACATACATACAGCAGCTGTGTGAGGATACGGGATGTAGCCCTGAAGACCTGCCAAAAGCGAAGAATGATAGGGAGAAGTGACGACATGATGATGATGATATATGATAGACCTGATCATCAATTTCAAAAAAGTGTAACATTTCAGTTTAAGATGTGAACCAAACACAATCTAAACAGCTGATTTTCCTCCAGTGACAAAAGCTTCTGAAAAATTAACCATACTTTTTGAATGAGTTTTAAAGAGAAGAATGGTGGACCAGATTCTTCCAAACAACACACCAAGTTTTAAATTCAGAATTTTTCCATTTCCTAAATTGGTTGCCTTACTGTTATGGGACGGTTACCTACCCATTCAGGGACTCTTCCAAATTCTATATTAATCGAGAGCTAAGTACTCTTGAAGATATTGGATACTCTACTGATATTCGACTGACATGTTAGCCTAGCTTATGCCACCACTTTTCTCTGTATCTTGTTACTTTAATATATCTTAAACTTATACCATGTTCCGAGTTGTCTTTTCATGGTCCCAACCTGGGTCCACATCACTTACCAAAGCTTAAGAACCCAACCTGTCCTCCTATTTACCCAAGGGAAATTCTCTGACATAGTGTTTACTGTGCAGCATTGTAGTAAGTGGATTTGAACTCCGTTTGTACTTTTATGTTCTCTTTTGGTCTAGAACACTAGGGAAAGGCATGAACCTACCAGCTATGGGTTAAAGTGTACCACAACTGTTCTTCTACAAGGATGGCTTTGACATGAAATAACCCATGAAGGTTGATATGCCATTAAACAAAAAAAAAAGCTCATTTACCTATAACTGGAG
Organism: Sepioteuthis lessoniana; assembly: GCA_963585895.1. Taxonomy (NCBI): domain Eukaryota; kingdom Metazoa; phylum Mollusca; class Cephalopoda; order Myopsida; family Loliginidae; genus Sepioteuthis; species Sepioteuthis lessoniana. The sequence goes on from OY757926.1 coordinate 22,491,163, forward strand.
AGAGAAGAGAAGGATGCATATCTTTCACAAAATCAGTAGCACAAAGTGAAATACCAACTGCTCGGTGTATGATTTGAACCCAGCTCATCAAATCTATTTCCTTACAATAACTTATACATGACACATGCTTATTCATGATTGTTAAATGTCTATGCATTATACAATTTAGCTAAATCAAAATGGATATATATGAACTGTATGTTTGCACATGGGTGGATAAATATAATTTCTTTACAAAATTATGGAGTATAATAGAGAAATCAAAACCATATTTTCATGCTCATTAGACTAAACGGCATTTTAAACATTCACAGTTAAATTCTACATATCATTCACACATCCCAGTTGTCGTGCTGAGATTCTTTGGAACATAGAATTATTGACAGATGATTGTGAAAATGTGATATTAGCAGTAGAAATATCTGGTTGTGGGTTTAGTTTGGTTTCTTTGTTTAATGGCATATCAACTTTCACAAGTTATTTAATGCCAAAGCCATTTTTGAAGAACAGCAGAGATACTATTTAACCCATAGCTGGGGTGGATAAGGCGGTTCATGCCTTTTACAGGGATATTGGTCTGAAAATGAATATGACAGCATAACTGGAGCCCGAACTCGCTTACTATGATGTCACAATCCAGTTCGTTAACCACAACACCACAATGAATCTCCCACTGCAACCTTTAGATACAGTAATGATATGTATTTCAAAATACTAATAATCTCCCAGTGATTTCCTTATTATATTATACTACAACAAATATCAATAATATCTTTTTATAGACACTGCAGTCTTTTCTTTGGTTTCTGTGTTTTAATGGCATATCAACTTCATAGGTTATTTAATGCCAAAGCCATTCTTGTAAAAGAATAGTAGAGGTACTATTTAATCCATAGCTGGGAGGATAAAGGGGTTCATACCTTTCCAAAAAGTATCAATCTGAAAGTGAATGTAATAGCATGACTGGATGGTTTGGTTGGGTTTTATGGCATATCAACCATTGTAGGTTACTTAATTCTGAATCCTCTTTATACATATATATATGACTTGTAAGTACAGTTTCAAAGTCAAAAACAGTTCCATTTCAAACAATTCAATTGAGCATAAGTACATACTTTAATTGTCAAAAACAGTTCTATTTCAAACAATTCAGTTTTGTCAAACAGTTCTATTTCAAATGATTCAGTTTAGCATAAGTATGCAGATTAGTTCTATTTGATCCATAGAGAGGGCCCTATAAGGTGCTACCACTCTGGGCCAGTGGACCTGGGAGTGATGGCAATGAGGAGAGGCTCTGCATTCCCCAAAGCTTCAGCATCGTTGGAACCTCACCATTACATTGTTTAGTGTCATATACAGGACACTCCTTGGGAGGCGGAGGTCTTATTCCTCTACAGAGGACTGGGCAATACAATTGGTGTAGTCGACAGTCCCAGCCGACTGGGCTATTAAATGATGAATTGGAGTACTATGAACATTTCTAGAACAAACACCCATCAAATCACGTTTCCTTTACTATCTCATTATCCATCCCAATCATCCATCACTCAAGGCAGGTCTTCTAGCTGGCATCCAGTGTCCATACAGAACAGATGAATATAAGACTTTTCTGGTGTTCTTGGGTATATCTTATCATACCCCTTAAAATATTCCTTTATATTTAAAAAATCATATTTAGACACTTCTGAATTTTTTCATTTAATACATTTGAAAACATTTCTTTATTTGCACCATCTTTCCCTTAGAGCAGTGATGCATGCACAGCTAGTTTGAATTCAGTTTTCCTTCTCCAAAATAGGTTGCCAAGGCCAAAAGATTCCAGTCTGCCCTACTACTTACTAATAAATGGGAGAAAGAGATACAGATTCCAGGTGGTTTTTACCCAATACAGCACCTAGCCCCTCACCTAAAAAGGGTAAGAGATGGGTTGATTGCTAATGACCAGAAACTCTTCAGAAGGGGAATATTAACAGAACTGAATAATTTTTGCACCCCTAACACTAAGAGACATGCTTCCTGTGGAACGGCCCACATCAACCCAACCTTGTGTTAACATCACAACACCATGACGGGCTGGTTAAATAACAAGAAAAGATGTGTACTCCATACCTACCAGATCTCATTTCCAATGGCATTAACAAGAAATGAAATGTAAAAAGCCTGGACCAGGATTTGAACTCAAGTCACCAATTCCATTTCTTATGTCAGTAACCATTATGCCTTACATATCTACATTTAAACTACATGTAAATTAATTTTACAAGATGTTCACAAAATAGAAAAAACATAATCATGAGATGAATTCAAAAGGTTGAAGCTGTACTTACTAAGACAGAAATGAACAATATAAAAAACATTAGTTTTCTTTAAAATAGTCTTGTAGGCATTCAATATGTTTTTTCTATTTTTCTAAGTATTAAAGGTAGAAAAAGTGAACAATTCAAGAAGAATATTACTTCACAAGAAGATAGGTTCATCTAACAATAATAAAACTGTGACTGAGTATGCCTAACATGGTGTAATGGTTAGCAAGTTAGGCTGCCAAACCGCTGTTAGTGAGTGTGAGTCTAACCGAGTACCCCATAATTCCGGCCTTGGGTCACAACTAAGCAAACCTTAGTAAATAAAAGACAGAAAAATCCAATTCATTTATGCCCTGTTGGCTACTTCTCTGTAGAGTGTCCTGGAAATGACTCGAAACAATCTGATGGGGAAGCTTCAGTAATGCAGAGTACCCGTTTATTGCCATCGTTCTCAGGTCCACTCTGGCCCAGAATGGTAGCACCGGATAGGATCCTATCTATGAGTCAAATAGAACTAAACTGTGTACTTATGCTAAACTGAATTGTTTGAAATAGAACTGTTTTGACATTTAACTGAGCATAAACATAAAACTTTACTGAAACTAAACTGAATTGTTTGAAATTTAATTCGGCATTAAGTGAACTGAAAAGGGTTGATACGCCATAAAACACCAACCAGTTCATTTATAGTCTTTGAGTAATTTCAACGAACTGGAGCCTCACCACCAGATAAAGTTTGCTGTTAAACTCAAGATATGAAATGGTTATCACATTGTAGGAAATGAACAATGCCAAACCAAGTTCAAATCCTGGATGGGGCTGCTTGCATTTCACATAGCGTTAATCATTCTTGGGAAAGGTATGAATCCAATTATTCTCCCTCCAGCTATCGATAAATATTAGGGCAGACGGGGCTCTTTAATCTTGGAATGGCAACTGGTCTAGGAGAAGGAAAACTCTGAATACAAATCTGTTGAACTTTGCTTAAAAAATAGACTTTGTGTCCTACTGTGCTTGTACAGAGAGGTTGGTAAATATATATATATATACAAAATACAAATCATCATTACCATCAAGTCATGCAGATAGCATTGAGTTCCTTCACTCTCTCTCACCATCTATCCCTATCATCAATGCTAGAGGGACTGGAAAATAAATACTCAGGACACATTTTTTTTTTTTTTGCGGGGGATGGGTATAATATAGGCAGCATATTCTCAACCTCAACAATAGAGCAGACGAATTTTTAGTTTCAGAAACAGGAGAAAAGTCACTGAGTGATCTGGTAAGTTTAGAGAGTGCTACACTTGCACAAACCAGTGTTTCCTCAAAAACTGATATTCTAAGTTATGTAAGTTGTTTCATCATGCACACATCATTTAAATCTTAAAATCTAAAATATTTAAAGATTCAGCCTTGATACTAGTTGGTTGGTTGGGTTTTATGTCATATCAACCCTTGTAAGTTATTTAACGCCAAATCCATTTTTATGTAAATAATCAGTTCTATTTCAAACAATTCAGTTTAGCATAAGCACATAGTTTAAATGTAAGTATGGTTTAATTGTCGTAAACATTACTATTTCAAGCTATTCAGTTTACTCAACCAATTCAGTAGAGCAGAAGTCAGGTGCTACTACTCTGGCCCGGAGAGTGGACCTGGGAGCAATAGCAATGAAGGAGTGCTCTGCATTCCCCAAAGCTCCAGCATTACTGGAACCTCACCATTAGATTGTTTAGTGTCATATCAAGGACACTCATTGGGGGGGGGGGTCTTGCCCCTCTGCAGAGGTGCAGTCAGTGTATTTTACAGCCCCAGCCGATTGGGCAACCTTCATAGTGAAATCACAGAACACTAGCAGAGATTAAAAAAAACATTCATTCTTTGAATATGTCACCATTTCTGGTGAAAAACACATAATAAATTCTCAAAAAAAGAATATTAATGCCATATTGCCAGGTTGATTCCATACTCTAAGGACATTTGGAATGCTGTTCTTGTCCCACTGATATCTCAGAGAGCAATATACAAGACGGAACTAAAAAGAATCCCATCTTTTAAAAAAAAAAAAAAACTGCTTAACTTAATGAGACTTGTCTTCTTCAAAATAAAGTCCATTGTTGATATACTGTTCACAGCATTTTTTTTCCCGTTGAGGAATGTGTTTTTAGTTATTTTAAGAAATAGTATGCAGATTTCATAAAGCATTCTCTTTTAACTCATTTGTCATCTGATATTGATGATCTTTCAGAATGAATTTCAGCTTTGAGAACAAAAAAAATATGTCTACAAAAGCTGAATTAGGAGACTAGGATGACAGAAGAATGAGAATTGCTTTTTGCTTAGTCAAAAATTCTCCGTGTGATTGTCATCTATTGACATTATAGATTGTTCAGGGTTAATCAGTTCAGTCATATATCGAATATTCCGATCTAATACTAACAATTTATACACAATTATATGGTTTCAAGTAACTATTTTCATTTAATAATAATTGTTTGCAGTGTTATATGGCTTCAAGTAACGAATAATAAAGAATTATAGTTTCAAGTAACTATTCTTGATACAAATAATTTGCACACAGTTGTATGATTTCAAGTATTTCCATCTAATGCAAATAATTAAAAAACTGATCTATTTGACTCATAGATGAAACTCTAACAGGTATTACCACTCAAAGTCAGAGTGGACCAGGGAGTAATTATCAGTATTAGATAGGAATACTTGGAAGCATATAAATGTGTTTGTATTATTAGTATCGGATAGGAATATATTATACTAAACAGTACAAACAAATTATTATAGTTGAATAATAAATAGTTATGAGTGTAATCAAACATTTGTAGATGAATCTAACTTTGACATTAAATAACTCATAAGTGGTTGATATGCCTTTAAATAAACTAAATCAAAACTTAACTGCAAAATATGCTTCAAAAGTCCATTTTCAGAGTTTCTCAAAGTGGAGAAACAGACTGTTCTATCTATCATTATTATTATTACCATACATATATGTAGATATAAGAACTACAAATTTTATCAGTTTATTAAATTTATTGGCATTCTTTCTATTCTCATTCTGCCTTTTCCAAAACTTGCAGACACCATTTTTGGGAGTGGTATATAAAGTTATATGACAACAAAAGAAAAGTGAACTTCACTTTTATTACTGTTCAGTCATCCATATTGGCAAGAACGCTTTTTTTTCCCCTCCCCGTCTCAGCCTTCAAAATAGCCACTTGTCTCTTCTCCTAACCAACCATCGACAAAGTACATCACCTTTGCATTTAGAGTAATTAATAATAAATGCCTACTTTTCAACTGCTCTGGGCAGATTATTTAGTTATCCAACTTTTAAACGGTCTCTGCAACCCAAGTTGGCTATGATGTTGAACCTTGTCAAGAAGAACCTGGGGCAGGGCATAGGCGTGAAGGCTTTTAGCGTTCAGGGTGAATTGAGAGTCTATTATTTATATCCCAGCATGCAGCAGGGTTGTCTGAGAATGTGGTGACAGGGGGGACAGAAGATTTGTGGTTTTGCTTTCATTGAACGCTTTTGTTACGGCAATGCAAATGGCAACAGCCAGATTTTCTTACCAACTGTTTTGTACAGAAGGGAACAAATGGAAGGAGGAACGAGGGGAGAGGAGTAAGGGAGGAGGATTTTGATCTACAGTGTCAATATTTATTTAGCACTCACACGGTTTTTCAGCATCTGATTATATTTATTGGTAGCTTATACAGGTGTCTGTCTCTGTCTCTGTCTCTCTCTCTCAGCTGAGAGATCTTCTGATTTTATTCTTGACCTTGTGACCAGAATTCAACAAAGTACTGAGAAAAATGAGGGGTTCAACAAAGCGCAATTTACAGCTCGGATACAAAGGATTAAGGGAGCCTTCCTTACTACACACACACACACACACACCAATCAGAGAAATAGCAGAAGAAAAAAAATAGATGAAAAATTGTTTATGAAATACAGTTGATGGCTGGAAGTTAACATGACAACTTCTGATCAGAGGGTAGTATCTGTGCACTCTACCATAGATCAAAATGTCACTTGCCTGTATTTCTGCTGATAATACCAGAATATTTTACCAATATGATCAAAGAAGTAAGACAGTAAAAGTTTGTGCTACATAATTTGAAAATTTAGAGGCACTCTTAGTGTAAGTCATCACAGTTGGAAATAGCCATGGTGACCTGAGTTCAAACCCTGAAAGAGGCTATTTGCATTTCACATAACACTAATACTCCTGGAAAAGGTATGAATCAAACTATTCTCTCAATGAGTAAATAGTATGGCAGACTAGGCTCTTTCACCTTAGTATGACAACCAGTCTAGGAGAAAGAAAACTCTGAATTCAAACCAGTTAAACTCTGCTTAAACTATTGACCTTGTGTCATACATATGTATAAAGATTTGGCATTGAATAATCTGGTTGATACATAATAAAACCAAACCAAAACTGGTAAAAAAAAAATTAGGAAAAAAAACAAGAAATGATGAATCAATATTAAAGAGAGTTCCTATCAAATACAAATAATTTGGAAAGTTATAAGTTTTAAAATATTCCTATATAATTGTAGTATGGTTTCTAGTAACTATTTCTATTTTATAAGAATAATTTCTTTGCAAACGATTATACAGTTTCAAGTAAGTAAAGTTGGCGACCATTGTCGAGGGTGACCCAAAGGCTCACTATTCAATAGCTACCACACCAAAGTGTAGGGGGGGTGCTACTCCATTCCCTGGATTGCTCCACTTTACCCTTGATCCTAACCTTATAATACTTTGCTTAGCAAGGTGGCATCAAACACCATTTTTTGAGCCTTTGGTATGACTTGACCTGGGATTGAAAACAGATCTCCATGACCATTGGCAAACACTCACTCATTAAGCATGCGCATGGACACACATACGCACACGCACATATGTACACAACAGGCGGTCCTAAGGTTCCTGCTACCATTAGCAATACGGCTATTATAAAAGCCCTAGGGCAACAAATTGTTCTCTCTCTCTTTCTCTTCCATCTCGACACACAGTAGAATACAGATGAGTTCACACAAGCTACATACACACACACACACAGATCTCTGCAACACACACACACATCTCTGCAATACATGTTCTAGCATTTTGAAGATGACACTCCTCCTTACAACCCCTCCACTCGGGCAGGATATGACCCAAGTTCAATTTTTTAAGCGGAGTTTAATTGGTTTGAATTTAGAGTTTTCCTTCTCCTAGACTAGTTGCCTTACCAAGGCTGAAGAAGCTAGTCTGGCCAACTATTTACCCATAGCTGGAGGGAGAATAATTGGATTCATACCTTTCCCAAGGGTATTAGTGCTATGTGAAATGCAATCAGTCTCGTCCAGGATTTGAACTCTTGTCGCCGTGTCCATTTCCTACGACGATAACCATTACACCATAGGCATCTATCTATATTTATTGGTGGCATATATAAAGATGTCTCTCTCTTTCTTTCTCTAGTGGCCAAAGTGGGTTCTCATGGTGAAGTGGCTAATGTACTGAACAGCATTATCATTGTAAGCAAGTTCAAACTCCAGTCATGCATTTACATTCACTTTCAAACTAATACCCTTAGGAAAGGTAAGAAACGCCCTATCACTCCAACTATGAGTTAAATAGTATGACTACTGTTCTTCGATAGGGGTAGCTTTGACATTAAATAACCCATGAAGGTTGATATGCCATAAATCAAAGAACCTAAGCCAAATTTATGCCGACTGAAAGCTCATCGGATTTCATTCTTAACCTTGTGATGAGAATTAACAAAGTGTCAAGAAAAATGAAGGGGTTAACCATATTTACCAACCTCTCCGCTCGGGCAGGATATGACAGAAGGTCAATTCCTAAGCAGAGTTTAACAGGTTTGAATTCAGAGTTTTCCTTCTACTAGACTAGTTGCCTCTCCAAGGCTGAAGGACCCAGACTGCCTTACTATTTACCCATAGCTGGAGGGAGAATAATTGGAGTCATACCTTTCCCAAGGGTATTAGTGCTATATGAAATGCAGTCTCATCCAGGATTTGAACTCATGTCGCCGTGTCCATTTCCTACGACGATAACCATTACACCACGGGCCCCTCCCAAAATGAGGGGGTTAACAAAGCAGATTTTATAGCTCAGATAAAAATGATTACACAAACCTTCCCACTATACACACCAATCAGAGAAGAAGAAAGACATAAAAAATGTTTATGAAATACAGTTGATATCCAGAAGTTAGCAAGACAACTTCAGATCTGAGTGTTGAGTTTGTTTGAATTTCCCTGTTTAATGGCATATCAACCTTTGCAGATTATTTAATGACAAAGCTATCCTTGTAGAAGAACAATGATACTGTTTAACCAAAAGCTTGATAAAGGGATCAAAGTGCAGTATCTGTGCACTCTACCATAAATCACAGAATAACTTTCCTGTATTAGTCTTCCATTGTAGCTTGCCAGGTCTCAACTGCTAAACAACTCAACACCAAAATGTTTGTTATGTAAAAATTAGCCAATTTTCATCAAAACTTTACAAGCAGCAGATAGAAAAAGAAGCAAAAAGGAATTGTAAGAATACTCTTGTCATTTCTTTATTTTCTCAAGTTTAGCCAAGTCAGAGATGTGTATGGCAATTTACAATATGAACTTAAGCTGCAATCTCTCACTATCTGACACAGGTGGGCAGGTAAAGTTCCCTGATTTAAATCTGTATCTTTGTTTAATGGCATATCAACCTTTATAGGTTATTTAATGCCAAAGCTATTCTCCTAGAAGAACAGTAGTGGTGCTATTTAACCCATAGCTGGGAGGATAAGGGGGTTCATACCTTTCCCAAGGGTATTTGCCCGAAAGTGAACGTAATAGCGCGACTGGAGTACAAATTCGCATACTTCGATTCCACAGTCCATCGCTTAAACCATTACACCACGAGGACACCCCAAATCTGTATCTTAACAGCTAATATGGTTAATAGTTTCAATTAGACCCACATGTGGCAATATTTCATCACATCCTGCAAAATGACTTAATCCCACAATATTTCACTGTAATGTAAAGATTATTTAATTGCAAGTTTTGATCAAAGACAAAGGAAAGAAAATGAAGCAAAAATGTATTCGAAGAATACAATAGCCATTTCCTTATTTACTCTTCGAGTTTCTCCTGATGTAAAGAGGCATGTGACACTTCATGATATGAAGAAAGTTTCTTTGCTCTCACAATATGAACAGCAGATATAGGTTTGGTTTGGCTTCTTCGTTTAATAGCATATCAACCTTTGTGAGTTATTTAATGCCAAAGCCATCCTCGTAGAAAAACATTAGTAGTACCTGTCTTTAATTGGAATCATTTTGAGATGAGGCTTCTTATCTGAGAATTATTATTTTTTTTTTTTTTTCTTTATTGTGAATTTTTTGTCCTCATCTTGGTAGTTTTTGTGTTGTTTCTTCTTTCACTACATTTCGGCCAAATTTCACTTCTGGCCTTCTTCGGGGCCCGTAACACAGCGGATAGAGGCGTTGAGTCTCTACAGTTCCAGGTGGGCATTGTCAGAAGATAGCGGTTTCAAATCCTACCCAAGCCGGCCAGAGGTTTACTTCGTCAAAAAACGTGGTGCGATAGACAACTATGCAAGGCAGTAATTACTGGGGATATGGTTACAAGACTCAGCATTCCTATCCGAGGTCACAGTTAATCACCTGAAGAAGGCCAGAGGTGAAATTTGGCCGAAACATAGTGAAAGAAGAAACAACACAAAAACTACCAAGATGAGGACAAAAAAAGTTTGCAATAAAAAAAATAAACAAACAAAATAATAATTCTCACATTAGTAGTATCATTAACCTATAGCTGGAGGGATAAAGGGGTTTAATATCTTTCCCAAGGGTATTAGTCAAAAAGTGAATGTAACAGTACAACTGGAGACAAAACTTGCTTACTTCAAAGTAAGATTCTGGCATTTTGGTCATTTCACTACAGCGACTCCACAAGATGAAAACTTGGTCAGTTTCATCTTATTCTGTTTAATGGTCAGCTCCTTACGATAATATCTATGTTCTTCTGGTGACCAACAACAGTGGGCAGTAAGGTGGGGGCAACCATTATTGCTCTGCATGACAACTTGTCTGTGTACATAATGTTTCCTTACTTGAATATTTGGGGCTCTGGTTTCTAAGAAAAGAATCACCACACCTCTAACACGGACCACCCAGAACAAAAGTACTTTGGAAAAGATACATTTGTCTAATGACTTCTTACCATCAGATGCAGTTTAGAGTCAAGCCAAATCTTTTTCTTTTTGGTTTGGTTTTATGGCATATCAACCTTTGTTTTTATTTAATGACATAAATATTAAAAACATATGATTAGTGAACACATTTTGTAGATACACACAGTTAAATGACCAAACAGTTCTATTTCTAACAATTCAATTTAGTCTAAGTCAACAAAGTGAAATGGTTCCAAATATTGCTTTGTATCACTAACAATTCAATTAAACATTAGTCATTTCCTTAAACGCAATTAAATGATCAAACAGTTCTATTTCAAACAATTCAATTTAGTATAAGTTAGAATTAATTTGTTTGCTATTGTATTCTACACAGTTAATGGGTTTGAATAATTGCTATCTAACACTTATAACAATATCTAACATTTATCATTTGTTAAATGGTTCCAAGTATCGCTATGTATTGCTATGTATCACTAACAATTCAATTTAGCACATGACATTTGCTTGTAAACAGTTTTATTTGAACCATAGATAGGACCCCATTAGGTGCAAGCATTCTGGGCTAGAGTGGACCTGGGAGTGATGGCAGTGAAGGGGTACTCCCCATTCCCCAAAGCTCTAGCATTACTGTAGCCTCATCCGCAGATTGTTGAATGTCATAAATAGGACACTCATTGGGGGGATGTCTTACGTCTCTGCAGAGATGTAGTTAGTGTATTTTACGGCCCCAGCCAACTGGACTAATTTTCTTTTTTTGTGTGTGTGTGGCAGGGTACCCTTCTGTAAGGGTTACAATCAGCATATTCTTAGCCTTGCGAATAGGGCAGGTGATACATTTGAGATTTTTAAAGATTATCTTGATCTTTTCAGCCAGAAATCTATTCATCAGAGTCACATTATAAAAGGTAAATAGGTGTACTATTCTTCCGTCATCAACTTCTCTAAAAAGTGTGGCTGGTTCTCCACACACTTTCACCACTAGAAACAAATCACCTGTGTAGGTCGTCCAATGTTTCACATGTCTGACTGAACTGGTCAACAGCCAAAATGTACTTTTCTAAATATTGTATAACACAGAATGTTTGGTTTCTTTTGTTTTAATGGCATATCAACCTTTATGGGTTATTTTATGTCAAAGCCATTCTTGTAAAAGAACCTTGGGAAAGATATAAACCCCCCTCGAGTTTATATCTTTCCCAAGGGTATCACAGTCTGAAAACGAGAATAACAGCTTGACCAGAGTTTGTGGCTGCAGTCCAACACTTTAGACATCACACCATGGGGACTCTACCATATATGCAGTATATGTGGAATTTCTCTGTGTGTTATATAATATGATAAAGGAAAAACCCACAACACTTGGTCACAAAAATATACATCTCTCTTTATTCTTTGAAAGGGGTCGAAACTTTTGTAGTAAGAGAGAGACAGGAAGAGACACAGACACAGACGACACACAGAGACAGGAAGAGACACAGACGACTTAAAGTTCCCTGATTTAAATCTGTATCTTTGTTTAATGGCATATCAACCTTTGTAGGTTATTTAATGCCAAAGCTATTCTCCTAGAAGAACAGTAGTGGTGCTATTTAACCCATAGCTGAGGGGATAAGGGAGTTCATACCTTTCCCAAGGGTATTTGCCAAAAAGTGAACGTAATAACGCGACTGGAGTACGAACTCGCATACTTCGATTCCGCAGTCCATTGCTTTAACCATTACACCATGAGGAGGCACCCCAAATCTGTATCTTAACAGCTAATATTAACTGCTATATTGACCCATAAAGTTTTCTTCTCCTCTCAACCATATCATTCTCTGTTATCTTCAGGGCTTGACATCTTTGCCTTTTCTGCCTCCCAGCCAGGGTCCACTACAGACCATTACCCCACTGGCCATCTAGCGACCAGTTTCCGTGACTGACCATATCTAGATCAAAGACTCCAGATTGAAGACTGACCCCTACAAGACTCCCCATATCTGCTGTAGGCTGTGTATATATAATCTCACAATGCCCACGTATTTTTGTTGTCACCCATTATACAACATCACTCAGTCGATTTCTTTCTCTCTCTCTCTCAATATATCTATATATATATGTACATTTTTTTTTAAACACTACCAGGTGATGATCTAAAAGTGAAATCACCTGGAATTACATTTATAAAATTTATTTACCTATGTTAGTGCATTTTTACAAGCTAATATACAACACATCACTTAATAAGTCCCGGGCCTAACATACAGAAATCGTCACTAATAAAAATAATCCATATGATTTTTATAAAGTACTAACCTTCAAATGCCACCTGTCAAAATCGGTTAATAAGTTTACAAATTACAGTTATCTAAATAAAGCTACTGTTGCAAATTTTCAAAAAAAAGGAAAAATCTGAATTTCATATGTTGATAAAGCATTGCTTTCTGATGGGAAAAAATACTGCTCAAACAAAACAATGGCTTAATAAGTGTTATTTGGAGGTACTCATGGTGTAATGGTTATCGTCGGGGAAAATGGACACAGTGACACAAGTTCAAATCCTGGACGAGACTAATTGCATTTCACATAGCACTAATACCCTTGGGAAAGGTATGAATCCAATTATTCTCGCTCCAGCTATGGGTAAATAGCAGGACAGACTAGGTTCTTCAGCCTTGGTGAGGCAACTAGTCTAGGAGAAGGAAAAATCTGAATTCAAACCTGTTAAACTCCACTTAAAAGGTGACCTTGTGTCATATCCAGCTCAAGCGGAGGGGTTGGTAAATATAGATAAGTGTTATTTGGACACTGCTCCATCAGAAACAACGGTTAAGAGGTGGTATGCAGATTTTAAACAAGGTCTAACAGACACAAATGCGAACGCTCAGGTCACACAAATTCAGCAGTTGTCTTGGAAAACACCAAAAAACTCATTTTTGTCGATCATAAATTGAAGTTGGGTGAGATAGCAGAGGAGTTGAAGATATCAGAAGTCAGTGTACTGACCATTTTACATGAAAATTTGTCAATGAGAAAGCCTCGTTCAAAATGAGTGCCACATTTACTCACAGTCAATCAAAAATAACAACACGTTGATGATTAAGAATATTGTTTGCAACTGTTTCAATGCAACAAAAAGGGTTTTTTTGCATAAATGTGACAATGGATAAAACATGGATCCACCGCTTCACTCTGGATGAAACATGGATCCACCACTTCACTCTAGATGAAACAGGGATCTATCACTTCACTCTGGAGTCAAATCAGCAGTCAGATGAGTGGACAGCAGCAGCTCAAAGCTGTCCAAAGTGACCAAAAATGCAAACATCAGCAGGCAAGGTTTTGGCCTCTGGATTTTGAGATGCGCAAGGCATTTTGTTCATGGATTACCTTGAGAAAGGAAGAACCATCAATAGCGAATATTATATAGCATTTTTGGTGTGTTTAAAGAAAGAAATTGTCAAAAAATAGTTACAAATGAAGGAAAAAAGCGCTCTTTCACCAAGACAATGCACTGTGTCACAAGTTGATCGCAATGATGGCAAAACTACATGAACTGCATTTCAAATTGCTCCACTGTCTACTGGCTCTTAGCAGACCACAAAAGAACACTCTGAGGAAAAAAATTTTGCTCCAATGAAGAAGGGATATCGGAAACTGAGGCATATTTTGAGGCCAAAGACAAATCGTTCAACAAAAAAGGCATTGAATTGTTAGAGAAGCGTTGGAATCAATGTATCAACCTAGAAAGAGACAATTTTGATGAATAAAGTTGAATTTTACTGAAAAATTGTTGTTTTATTAGTTAGGCCTGGGACTCATCGAGTGATATGTTATATATATGAGCTAGACAAAATGCACAAACATTGGTAAATAAATTTTATAATGAATTATTCATTTCACTGTGTATATATATATATATATATATATATATATTGAAATGAATGATTTATAATAAAAACATCTTCTTTCTGGTGATGAACAAAGTGCTCAAATACTGGTCAGTAGAGCAGGATAAAACCTCAAAAAAATGAGATGATTTAAATACATAAAATAAACATGAGGATACAAGAATATATACAGGGGTCATTCAATTGTTTTAAAAAATGCACAATAAATTTGTTTCAGAGTTTAATTCTGCATGATTTGGAATTGGTTTGAAGCAAAAAGTATTTTTTATCTCCAAATCTATCTGGGGAAAAAATTCAATAAAAAAAGAAAAGACTAAAAACATTCTGATAACTTTAAAATAATCAACCATTATTGTAATGCCTAGTCAAAAGAAAAAACACTGAGAGAATTATTTAAGCTAAACATAAGAATGTATATATGTATATATATATATATATATATGCACACATTCTTATGTTTTTGTATATATATATATATATATATATATATATATACACACACACACACACACACAAGGAATAATCAAAAACATATCTATTTCAATTTTATTTTCTTCACAAACAACAACTGTATGCAAATATCATCAAAGAAACCTTTTTAAAAAAATTCTTAAGTTTTGCTACAGGCAGAAGCATCCAAATATTTGACACCAGAACAAATTTGTTTTTGGTCGACAACATTCCTTTTTGCACACTGATCTTGCCTTTTAATATGTTCTTTCTTTACGGTCAGATACCATCTTCTCCTGTCAGAATGCATCCAACAAACTTCTTGTTATTGGCCAGCATTGACAAAAATGGAAGACAGAAAGAAAAAATGCAACCAAACCTTATAAATGAAACATAGGTATGGTAAGTTTTCTTTCACGCATAGCCAGACCCAGTTCTATCCACACCCTAGAATATAAGAGTGGTCATCAAGCTTTCTTGGACAGACTTTATTTGTTGACAACTCCTATGGTGAGAGGAGGAGAAGGAAGGGTGAATCCAAAATGTCCATGTTCAACTGCTTGCAAATATTGTACCTACCTCAGTGGAAATGGATGTATAGTGTCAACAGAGTGGACAATCCCAACTCTCACAAAAACAATATTTTCAGATTCCCAGAGAAATTTTTTTTTATTAACACACACATATATATATATATATATATATATATGTATGTTTACACAAAGGTTTGTTCAAAAAGTTTAAAGCCTCACCAAGAAAGGAGAGCCACTGCTAAACATGGTTGTTATAGCAACACACAACCACTTCTTATAAAACTAGAAAAACTAGTTGAGATTTCTGTCTTAATTTCTGTGCAGGTGAGGCTCATACAAAGGTGAGAAGCATAAAAGATATCTAAAATCTGGATGAAGCTTAGAACTTTATGAACAATCCTTGTGTGTGTGTGTGTATATATATATATATATATATATATATATAAATATCTATATGTTGTATAAAGAAAACAGTGATGGATCACATCATTTATAACAGGTGAACCTAAGAATAACTGATGATTGAGACGTTGGTGATTGATTCATTTTAATGGTATGTCAACCTGTCTTGGGTTATTTTATGTATAGTGATTAGGAAATCACATTCCTTCTACATTAATATTTACATTTTTTTGTCATATCTTAAGAGTCTTTTTACACATGGTCTAATCAAATACAAATAATTTCTAAACAGATCTAAATAATGTGTACACTGTTATCTTTGTTATTTTTTATATTTCCTTTTACCTGAACATATTTTGCATCTAAAAGTTGTAACCTAACAAAAGGTTACTGAATGAAAAATAACCAAAATGGAGGTTGGGAATAAAATGGAAATCTTTATAACATTAACAATACTCGCCAACAGCATAAAGAAGGTACCCACTGCTAGTGGTGACAACTTAGTCAGCAAAAATACCCCGACACACACAATAGCGTCCAACGTATGAGGAATGGGACATATCCATTACTGTTCAACGGTAGGGTATATAATACAAAAGAATTGTGAAAATAGTTCATGTCAGAAGATTGAAAATAAAACAGAAACAATGAAAAAGCTGTGTGTGTGTGTGTGTGTGTGTATATATATATATATATATATATATATATATATATAAAATAACACCTGTCCAAAGTGTGTGTATGTATCTATTGTGAATCCAAAATAGATCCGATACATTGTAAAAAAACTGGCTTACATATTGATCTTTAAAATTGAAAGAATTTGGTCTGGAGATCAATATTCAGGTAACAAATATAAAAATCCCACAATTATAGAAACAAGATGAAATATTAAAAATTCATATCCAAATGTCTCAAATAAGAAGAAGTACAACTATCCAAAATATCTGCTTTACTTTCTGGCTTTCCTTAAATATCTGATGTACAAGGGTCATTCAATAAATAAAGGGAATTATTTTGAAAAATACAGAATAAATTTTGTTTCAAAAAATTTCCATAAATGTAAACTCTATATTGTTTGAAATTGGTTTATAGTGAAAATTATTTTAATAGTGCAAAAATATTTTTCCGGATATTTAAAATGGTGGCAAATCAAACAGAGTGCAACAGACTTGAACAGAGGTCTAACATCAGAGTTTTGGTGGCTGAAAAGTGCAAACCATATGAAATGTACACAAGAATGTGTAATGTGTAGGTTGAAGCATGTTTGAGTCAAAGAAATGTCTGCAAACCCTAAATCGACAAAGACAGTGCATGAGGTAGAAATTCACTGACTTTTTGAAGAAGAAAACATTCCAAGATTAGCAATCAGTCAATTTTAGATTTGATTGGGCTTTACAGCATATGAATCTTTGTAGGTTATTTTATGCTAATTCCTCTTTATACATACAGCGTATCACAAAAGTGAGTACACTCTTCACATTTCTGCAGATATTTAAGTATATCCCTTCATGGGACAACACTGAAAAAATGACACTTAGATACAATGAAAAGTAGTCTGTGTGCAGCTTATATAACAGAGTTAATTTATTTTCCCCTCAAAATAACTCAAAGTATAGCCATTAAAAGCTAAACCCCTGCCAACAAAAGTGAGTACACCCCTAAGAAACTACACCCCTAAATGTCCAAACTGTGTACTGCTTGTCATTTTCCCTTGAAAATGTCATGTGACTCATTAGTGTTATTTTAAGGGAAAAATAAATTAACTCTGTTATATAAGCTGCACACAGACTACTTTTCATTGTGTCAAAGTGTCATTTTGTCAGTGTTGTCCCATGAAGAGATATACATAAATATCTGCAGAAATGTGAGGAGTGTACTCACTTTTGTGATACACTGTATATATTAAATATAGAAGGTTCGGTGTGGTTGGGTTTTATGGTATATCAACCACTGTAGGTCATTTAATACCAAATCCTCTTTATACATATATTCTAAATATATAAGATTCGATGTGGTTGGGTTTTATAGCATATCAACGATTGCAAGTCATTTAATGCTAAATCGTCTTTAGACATATATATTAAATATATATTTGGTGGGGTTGGGTTTTATGGCATATCAACCATTGTGAGTCATTTCACACCAAATCCTGTTTATACAAATAGAATAGATATATTCGATTTGTAAACACATTTTGTTGATATCATTTTTAAACACATCTGAGCTCATTTATTAAATGGTTTCAAGTATTGCTGTGTAACAGTAACAATTTAACATCAGTTATTTGTTTGCACACATTTAAATGTTTGATTGTTTGGGTTTTATGACATATCAACCTTTGTAGGATATTTAATGTCAAATCCATTTTTATACAAATAATCAGTTCTATTTCAAACAATTCAGTTTAGCAAGAGTATACAGTTTCAATGCCAAAAACAGTTCTATTTCAAGCTATTCACCTAGGTCAAACAGTTCTAATACAAACAAATCAGTTTAGGGTAAGTACATTTTCAATGTCAAAAACGGTTCCATTTCTAACAATTCAGTTTAGCATAAGTACGCAGTTTAAATGACAAATTAGTTCTATTTTATGCAAGTGAGTTCAGCATTAGTACACTGTTTAGTTCTATTTGACCCATAGATAGGACTCTATCAGGTGTAATAACTCCAGAACAGAGTGAACCTGGGAGCGATGGCAAGAAAGGGGTGCTTCGCATTCCCCAAAGCTCCAGCATTACTAGAACCTCACCATCAGAATGTTTAGTGTCATTAGCAGGACACTCGTTAGGAGGGGTCTAACCACTCTGCAGAGATACAGTTAGTGTATTCTACTACCCCAGCTGACTGGACAACATTTACATGGGTATACATATATGACTTTTAAGTGAATAGTTTGTAGGTAATTTTATTTTTAAATAAGTTAGAACTAATTTCTTTGCATACTAGTATTGCTATTTTTTCTACACAAACAAAGAATATCAATTATTACAATCTAACACTAATAATTCAATTTAATATTAATCATTTGTTTGCACTCATTTAAATGGTATTGCTATATATCACTGACAATTCAGTAAAACAGTCATTTCTTGACACACACTTAAATGGCCAAACAGTTCTACTTCTAACAATTCAATTTAGCATAGTCATTTGCTTGCACAATGTCAAATAGTTCTATTTGACCCATAGATAAGACCCTATCAGGTGCTACCACTCTGGGCTAGAGTCGATCTGGGAACAATGCAATGACGGAGTACTCCTCATTCCCCAAAGGTCCAAGACTGGAGCCTTACCATCAAATTGTTTAGTATCATATTGAGAACACTTGTTTGGAAGGTCTTACATTCCACAAAGAGGAAGAAAAAAAAATGATGATATTAGTGCAAATAAAACAATGACTGCACCTTCTTTATTCTTTTGATATTTCTTTTTCTCTTTTATTCCAACTTTATCCACTAATTCCATAGCATTCATGCTTGTACCTATTCACCCAAAATCTCTTGGCCCACCTCTCAGCTGTCAGAATCTTCTAGTTCATTGACCACCCCCTCCCCAAACGTACACATCTGCTGGCAAAATAGGCAAGTCAATTAAATGCTTGATCCCACACTCAGTGCCGTCATAACTTTTCTGACATTGAATTCCAACGGATCGTTCAATTTTCAAATTTGATAGACAAGTACATTATATCAAAAACACACAACCCATCCCAGTACACCTTTTTGGGAAGGAAATGTGCAATGGGTTGAACGTGATTGAGTTGTTAATTTGCTCCCCTCTACCCTCAAAAAAGTGTTCCTATTCCTTCTGCCCCCACCATATCTACCCGTCAGTAAATAGAAGGGTGAATAACATACCCTTCTCTAGTACATACCCATATTTAAATAACAATAAAATGCGCTCATAGAGTAACAGTTATCACAAGGAAAAATGAATATGACAATCCAAGTTCAAATCTTAAACAGGGCTGTTTATATTTCACTTTGTGTTAATACCCTTGGGTTTGTTTGTTTTCTTTTTTTAAAGGCATATCAATCTTTGTGAGTTAATTAATGCCAAAGTTATCCTTGTAGAGCAGTAAGTTGTCAACCTTAGTCAAGGTTACTCGAAGGCACCTTTTTTAATAACTACTACACCAAGGTGTAGAGAAGGGCACTACTTCTTTCGCTGGATTGCTCCTCTTTACCTTTGATCATTACCTTAGAATGTTGAGTGTTCATATTTACCCAACCCCTCCGCTCGAGCTGGATATGACACAAGGTCAATTTTTAAGTGGAGTTTAACAGGTTTGAATTCAGAGTTTTCCTTCTACTAGACTAGTTGCCTTACCAAGGCTGAAGAACCCAGTCTACCCTACTATTTATCCATAGCTGGAGGGAGAATAATTGGATTCATATCTTTCCCAAGGGTATTAGTACTATGTGAAATGCAATTAGTCTCGGCCAGGATTTGAACTCGTGTTACCGTCTCCATTTCCTACGATGATAACCATTACACCACCGGCACCTCCAATTATAATGCTGAGGGTTAAGCAAGGCAGCATCAAGTACTATTTTTTGAGTCTTTGTTATGATATGGAATTGAACCCCGGTCTCCCAGACCATTGGCAAACACTCTGCTCGTTAGGCCACCTATAGCTAGAGGGATTCATATTTTTTCCTTAAGGGTATTAGTCCAAAAGTGAATGCCATTAAAGGAAATTGCTTTGTATGGCACTTGACAATCAAAAGATATTATGATATAAGACTTAGCACAATCAGACATACATGATATGGAAAAGGAACATTGGGTTGCAACATTCTTCCCAGTGGGGAGGGTTAGTTTTGTGTAAGCAATCATGTATAGATACTTATAAGTATATGTACATCCCTATAATTACACACACATACACACACACACACACACATATATATATATATATATATATTTCTGTCTGATGATTGTTCAAGTCTTCTAGTGTGTATAATCATATTTTTTTTTAGATTTTATACCTACGCGACTATAATAGCATCAAGCACTTTTTTAAACAAAAATTTTTCTTATTTGTGTTTCTTTTATAACACTTTTGCTCGCTCTCTCTCTCTCTCTATATATATATATATATATATTGTAGAAGAGAAGATGACTTATTCCGTGCGGCAAATTGGGCACATATATGCCTGGTGTGCAAAACAAGTGTTGGGCTCGAAAGAAAAAAAAAGAAATATGGCCACTCTAACACCTCAATTTAAGATAAAAACGGTCAAGAGTGGCATACGATATTTTTCAAAATGAACATACCAGCTAAGCATAAAACATCATTTGTGAGAGAAATAGGGAGATATTTTTTGCAAATGTGATACTGTTGGCAAAGTGAATACTTGGATCAGTTTCACATATAAACCCACAATAACAAAAGGTATGGGCCCAACATTAAAACTGCCATAGTATCTGTGTTTTGCAACATTTTTCTTTTCATAAGAGGGTTAGAATTTGCAATCATGCAAAAAAAAAAAAGGAACCCTTATTTATTTTGGTATACAAATATCCGTGCCCACCCTGGCCCAGTTGACTGGGGCAGCAGAATACACCGACTGCATCTCTACAGAGGGGTAAGATATGACATTAAACAATCTGATGGTGAAACTTCAGTAATGCTGAAACTTTGGGGAATGTGGAGTACCCCTTCATTGCCATTGCTCCCAGGTCCACTCTGGGCCATAGTAGCAACTGATAGAGTCCTATCTATGGGTTAAATAGAAATAAACAGTGTACTAATGCTAAACTGAATTGTTTGAAATAGAACTGTATGTATGTATAAAAATGGATTTGGCATAAAATAACCTACAATGGTGGATGTGCCATAAAACCAAACCAAACTAATATTTTGTGTGTGACTTTTCAGACTGTTGTCTTTGGCTGTTGTATTGTTGTATAGCCATGACCACTATACATACACATATACATGCAGAAACATATTCAACACTACAAGGACGAGCGAAGACACTTCTTTAGAAAAATATACCCCTCACTTGGTTTGAAAGGTTACTAAAGGTTTTACTGTGTGAGAGGTGAGTTGGAGACTGAACAGAACTGCAACATATTGACCCCCACTCCTATGGCCATAACAGCGTTTCTTTCCTGTTCTCCTGGGCTGCTCAACCGGGGGCCTGGGGGCCCAGCCTCTCTGGGACATGGTCCTCATTCCAGCATCTTCTCTCCAACTCATCTGAGGCTCTGAACTCCAGCTGCTCAATCGGGGGTTCTGAGGGCCCCCTCTGCTGGGTGCTGGTTCTCTCGACAGCATCTTATCTCCAACTGACTCAAATTTCTTGTGCACTGAGTTATATTATAGTTTTACGCCCACGCAATCTCTTCCCAAAACTGGCCAATGGAATATTCAACTTCCGCCGTCTTTGGAATGGCATGTTTGATTGTCATCGAGCGGAAATAACTGTCATGCAATTCACAGGTCACCCTCTTCTGGTGCATCAGTTTGTGACTGCACCGTGGGATTTTAACCTTGTCCCATATTGTCAGCCAAGCTCGCCTATGCAATCTCTTCCCATAACTGGCCAATGGAATATGCAACTTCCACCGTCTTTGGAATGGCACGTTTGGCCAGGTCGGAGGTCAATAAGGAACAAGAGATAAAATTATCTCGAATCACCGCCCTGGAGAAAAAGAAAAAATATCATAGGGCAAAAAGAAAGAAAAGGCCAACCCCGTCACACCAGTTGAAAAAAATCAAGAGATATGCAGTCAGTTGGTCAAAAGAAAAATAAAACCCACCGTAAACGCTGCAATGTTACAATTACAAGAGTGCTCAACACAAGTGGAGCCAATTACAAAATTAACTTAAATTGCGAGTCGGAATTCCCAGGGGTCAGTATGAGACTCCCTGATGATCCGTTAAGGTGAAATTTTAGTAGGAGAATTCCGACTCGCAATTTAAGTTAATCTTATATATATATATATATATATATATATATATATATATATATATAGAGAGAGAGAGAGAGAGAGAGAGAGAAATATTGAAAAGCAAAGTAATCCAAGGTGAAGAATCTAATATGAAAGAAGGTTGACATTGTAATGTTTCAGTTTCATTAAACCATTCATCAGGACTCAGAAAAGATGTTGTCAAGTGTCGTTAGATCACTGATGGATGCTAAATAAAATAGTCCATATATACATATATATAAAAGTTGGTGAACATAGTCAAGGGTAACCCGAAGGTTCCCTTTTCGATAGCTACTACACCAAGTTGTAGAGTAAGGTGTTACCCCTTTCCTTGGATTGCTTCATTTTACCCATGATTCTTACCTTATAAAAGTGAGTGGGCAAGGCGGCACCAAGTACCATTTTTTTGAGTCTTTGATATGACTCAACCTGGGATTGAATCCTAGTCTCCTGAATCATTGGCGAACACTCTACTCATTAGGCCAATATAGGTTGGACAAAACTGACAAGACAAATAGGAATATTATGTTTATATAGTTTTTTGTTGTTATTTTTTAACTTAGCTCATTAGGATAAAAGTGCTGTGAAAAATATTCTTTTTTGGAAAGTTGATGGGGTGGTGGGCAGTGGGATAAATTTTCACATATTTTTTGATAAAATGTTTTAAATGAAATATGAAAAACAATGTAAAATTTACTGTTGCTGTAATATAGTCATTAGTCTGAAGAATGTTGTCTGATCAAAGTGTCTTTTATATATATATATTTATATTTATTTTTTTCCCAAAAAAAAAAAAAAAAAAACAACAATCGGTCACATTAGGATAATAAATTTATTTCCATTCTGTTAAAAGCATTGATATAAATCAATGCGCTAAAAAAATTAACAGGACTTCATCAGATCCATTTCATGTTGGATCTGATGAAGTCCTGTTAATTTTTTTTTTTTAGAGCATTGATTTATATCAAAGCTTTTAACAGGATAGAAATAAATTTATTCTCTTAATGTAAATGATTGTTGTTTTTTTTTGGAAAAAATTATTTGCTCAGTGGATTTTATTTACATTGAGCTCTTTACCAGGAATATTTAAATTCAATATTCTGTTTCTGAATTGAATAATATTTTATATATATATATATATATATATATACCTCATTCTATTGAGAGCACATACTTTAGAGTGTTTTGAATAGATTTGGAGGGACTGTGTTTCAAATTACCTGTGACTTGTTTGTTTATGTGGATTTTTTTACAGTGTTATTTTCAAGGGGCAGCCTTTCAAATCACCAGAGACTTGTTGTTTATATCAGTGTTTATGGTTGTCAAATCTTATTCTTTCCAGGTTGAATGATTAAGTTTCAAATAAAATTCATATGGCACACATGTTTTCAGACATTTTATCCATGTCTGATTTTTTTTTCTTTTTTGGTAAACAGGAATCAAACTGCAGAAGCAAAAATGTAATTTATTTACTGGAATGCACACATTGCCAAAAACAATATCTTGGAAAGTGAGAATTGCCATTTTATATTAAATAATCACAAACACAGGATCAAATCTATGGATCAGAACAATCTAATATTGGTTGAACAACACTATCGCACAAACAGTCATGACTTTCAAAAAGATGCAAAATTCATAATCATAGCAAGAATTGAAAAAGATATTAACATGAAATCAATAATTGAAAAAATCTACATCAACAAACAAAGAAACAGGTCAAGTCACAACTAATTTGAAACACACTCTCTACAAATCTAATCAAACCAAACAAAAGCAGGTGCTCTCACAAGAGAGAGGAATATATATATATATATATAAGACACTTTAATCAGAAAACATTCTTCAGACTAATGGCTATTCTACACCAACAGTA
The DNA here is from genome assembly GCA_963585895.1 of Sepioteuthis lessoniana. Taxonomy (NCBI): domain Eukaryota; kingdom Metazoa; phylum Mollusca; class Cephalopoda; order Myopsida; family Loliginidae; genus Sepioteuthis; species Sepioteuthis lessoniana. The sequence goes on from OY757926.1 coordinate 22,515,813, forward strand.
AATTTTACGTTTTTCATATAGCCTATCAACTCCGTGGTGTAATCGTTATCGTTGTAGGAAATGGACACAGCGACACAAGTTCAAATCCTGGACGAGACTGATTGCCTTTCACATAGCACTAATAATCTTGGGGAAGGTATGAATCCAATTATTCTCCCTCCAGCTATGGATAAATAGTAGGACAGACTGGGTCCTTCGGCCTTGGTGAGGCAACTAGTCTAGGAGATGGAAAACTCTGAATTCAAACCAGTTAAACTCCACTTAAAATCATTGACCTTGTGTCATATCCTGCCCGAGCGGAGGGGTTGGTAAATAGGATCAACTCCTTAGAAAAAATTCTTTCAAAAAATATCTAAAAATTATATACTGTTGGAATTTGTAAATTCGGCAGTTAATGTCTGCTTGAATATGATTGGCTGTTTTGAAGTTGTGCCATTATTCGCCCACCCCTACTTTTACTTAAATGAAACCCACCAAGGGATCTTCTTTCTGGTTTCTTTTTCAGACTTGAGCAGAAGGTTCTGCCAGGCTCCCTCCTTTTGCTTTGTGAGCACTTGTTTATTAGCCTTTGATTTTAAGCAGTTTTTCTTAAGCAAGGTGGCTTCAGTATAAGGCCTATTATTCACTTAGGTTAAATCTCTTTTCCTTACAGGGTTTTTCTTTTTTACTTGTTGAAACAATAACCCTACTGCAGGCTAATTGTGGTTTGGGTATGCTGCCCCCTTGAAAAGAAAGTTGAGTTTGGAGGCAGTATTATTGGACTTTTTTGCCAACAAGAAATAGTAAACTTTATTTTCAACAAGTCCACACAGGAAACTAGAAGAATACAGTTGTCCAGGTTAATTCTACAAAAGAAGGAGATGCCGAGAAAAAGAACAAACCCTAAAAATTGGCTTCAAAAAGAACTTTGACATAAAATAACAAAGAAAGGTATTTTATCATTAACAAACGTTAAACTGACAGTAGGTGGTTGACGGCATTACTTCGAGCAAATCAGTCGCTGTTTTTTATACCCACTTCCTATTTTTTTTGGTTATAATATTGTCATTACTTGAATGTATGTTATTTTTGTTACCTTATATTCAATGTTTTCGACAAGCATAAGGAAAAATATGCAAAGCCAGATTTTGTAAAGTTTATTTCTTTTGAAATAAATTACTTTGTGGGAACTGGTTATTTTTGTTAACAAATATAGATACCCACTTTTTCAGGTAGTAAAAGTTAGCATTCCCGTTCCACTTTTTTAACTCATTTATTTTTCATACGTTTCTCTCCCCCTTTGCCAAGCCTGAGAGTTACTACTAGACTTCTTGGACAAGGCAGAAATAAAGTCAACTCGGTAATTTAGATAGAATTGTACTTTATATAGTGACTAGTATTTGGATAATTTTGTTAACTTTTTGTATGTTAGTCATTGCAGTTTAGAACCTAAAATATAGCATATTTATTGAATTGACAAATTCACGTACCTAGGAAGCAGCGTCGAATCAACCGAAAAGGACATCGAAACGAGGTTAACGAAAGCATGGACAGCTATCAATAGGCTATCGATTATATGGAAATCAGACCTAACCGATAAAATGAAACGCAGTTTCTTCCAGGCAGCGGTCACATCGATACTGCTATATGGATGCACTACATGGACGCTAACAAAACGACTGGAGAAGAAGCTAGATGGCAATTACACAAGAATGCTGCGTGCAATCCTGAACAAGTCCTGGCAGCAACACCCCACAAGACACCAACTGTACGGCCACCTACCCCCATCACGAAAACTATCCAAGTTAGATGAACCAGACATGCAGGACACTGCTGGAGAAGCAGAGATGAACTCATAAGAGATGTACTCTTATGGATCCCCACACATAGCCGCGCAAAAGCAGGACGACCAGCTCGAACGTACATTCAGCAGCTATGTGAGGATACAGAATGTTGTCCTGAAGACCTACCTAGGGCGATGAACGATAGGGAGGAGTGGCGAGAGAGGGTCAGGGATATCTGTGCTACCAGCGCGATATGATGATGATGATGATTGAATTGAGCACATTTCTCATAATATATATTTGTGTGTGTGTGTGTGTGTGTGTGTGTGACATTCTTTAGTCTAATGGATATGATACACCAACAGTACATTATATATATATATATATGTAGGTGTGTGTGTGTGCATAGGTCAGTCTATTTAAAAGAACCTGGCAAAAGTGAAAAGAGTCATAAGTCTGGAAAGCAATGCAGTGTTGCGGAAAAAATAGAGATTTCTTTGAGAGTAGAAGAAATTGAACACAAGTGAAGGTTCAGTAATAGAACATATGTCATCAGCTGGTAAAAATGAGAAACAGCACAAACAGTTTTATGACAGGCATGAAAATGGACTCAAAATAACACCAGTCGCAATCCTAACACAAACTTCATATTATGCTCAGATATGATTTAAAAAGTAATCACAACTTTAAAGATTACAAAATATTAGTTTGTATACATAACAAAAAACACCAAAAGATTATTGAATCTAGCATCATTTCTAACTACAACACTATTAAACATGGCTTTCTCAACTAATCTTCTTATTTAAACAAATTATTAATAAAAAGTTATAAAATCCTTTATTTGAAATAGTCTGGTTATATATATATATATATATATATCTGATTAAACAATATAGACATCTTTTGTCTACACATTTTTGTATTTTTCCTTTCAAGTTGTTGCATTGATTTTATGATAACTGGCACCAAGAATAGGTTAAAATTAAATTTTGGAAAATTTTTACTGTAAACACAACAATAACAAGCAAAAACTAAAGGTTCTTAAAGTGCTCAACATCAGAAAGAAACTACCGAAACTCACTAGCATCAATTTTGAATCCAGTACTAATGTATTTAAATGTCTTTAGCTACTGCTGCTATTCATAGAACCAAATCTAAAAATAAATGTCATAACAACACCCCAGTATAAATAATAAATGCTCAATTCTTACAAAGTAGTAATGTACATGAAAAGGTCACATCACTTTTGCAATATGCACACCTACTGATAATGGCGCAAGATTAGGCAGACATTACAAGGCAAACCAATTAATCATGGGAGGTTTATTTACCAATTCCCACCAGATACCATAAAATTGATGCGGCAACTTGAAAGGATAAAAACAAAAATACAAAGGATGTCTATATTTTTTAATCAAATATGTATCAATGAAGAAATGCAGCCCAAATACACACACAAATATATATATATATATACTTTTAAAGGAAATACATTACATTTTTAAAATAAATTATAAACACTGATTACATCACGTAGTTTGGAAAAAGAAAACCACAAATAGAAATATAATGTTTTAAAACTTTCCCATTTTTCCATTTAATTTAAAAATAGAAAATTTAATTAAAATAAAATTGAGAAGATACAACATTACATATATAAATGCTCAACGGTTTAATATAAAAACAAAAACGTTTAATGCTGGCAAATAATTCAACTACAAATAAATTCATTCTCCGAATGCCTAGTGTTTTTTCATATTTGTACATTTACCTAATTCATATTGCATATCTTTTCTTTTATCTTTGAACAAAGGCACAGACACCTAAAACAAGTTGATATTAACAATTCAACAAAAAAAAAATCGGCTGTTTATTGGATTTTAATAGAATTCATAATATTTATTTAATAAAAAAAGAAATTTATTCTAAAGAAGTTTCCCCTCAAAATTATAGAGGCAACATGGTTTTTCATGTGTTAATCTCTCTCTGATAAATCAATTTTTTTTAATTAATGAATGAAGAGAATATTTCAAACATTTTTTATGTTTGGTTTCTTTGTTTAATGGCATATAAACCTACATAGGTTAATTAATGCTAAGGCCATCCTTGTAGAAGAACAGTAGTGGTACTATTTAATCTATAGTTAAGGGGATAAGAGGGTTTCTTTGTTTAATGGCATATTAACCTTCATACGTTAATTAATGCCAAAGCAATCTTTGTAGAAGGACTGTATTAGTACAATTTAATCTATAACTGGAGGGATAAGATGGTACTTTGGTTTCTTTGTTTAATAGAATATCAATCTACATAAGTTGATTAATGCCAAAGCCTCCTTGTAAAAAAAACAGTAGTGGTACTATTCAATTCATAGAAGGGAGGGAGAATAGGAAGTTTATACATTTCGTCTCTCAAGGGTATTAGCCTGAATATGAACTTAACAGCACTAGTGGAGTTTGAACTCACAAACAAAAATGTCAAAGACCAGCACATTAGCCACTAAACTACATGGACTCCTCGCATTTCTGGATAGCTTGGTTTCTTCATTTAATGGAATATCAACCTTCAGTTATTTAATGTCAAAGCCATCCTTGTAGAAGAACGGCAGTGATACTATTTAACACATAGCCAGGAGGATAAGAGGGTTCATATTTATCTTTGCTTAATGGTATATCAACCTTCTTCTGTTATTTAATGCCAAATCCATCCTTGTAGAAAAACAGTAGAGGTACTATTAAAACCATTGCTTGAAATGATAAGGGAGTTCATGCCTTTCCCAATGGTATTAGACCAAAAGTGAACTGATTAGTGCAACTGGAGTTTAAATTTGCTTACTATGATGTCACAGTTCAGCAAATTAGCAACAATGCCATGGGGAATGACCTTTCAAGATTAAACATGTCAACAAGAGTTAGCATGCTATAAAACCATCCAAAACATCTCTATCAAAAAGATCTGTTTGAAAATTATTAATGTTAGACAAAAATACTTGAAGCCATATAACTATAAGCAAATAACTCGTATTAATAGTTATTTGAAACTATAATTGTTTACACAGGATTGTTCTGAGGAGTAAGGAATACACATTCAATGCCATTACTCCCAGATCTACTCTGACCTGGAGCAGAAGTACCTGTTAAAATCCCATCTATGAGTCAAACAGAAGTGTTTAATCATTTTCTATACTTGAAACTATTTACTGTGTACAAACAAATGATTAATAGTTGGTTGGTTCGTTGGATTTTATGGCATATTAACCTTTGTAGGTTATTTAATGCCAAATCCATTTTTAGGCAAATAGTCCTTTCTATTTCAAACTATTCAGTTTATCTAAATTTCTAATTCAGCTAATTCAGTTTAGTATAAGTACAGATTTTGTTTACAAACGATTAAATGTCAAAACAGTTCTATATTAAACAATTCAGTTTAACATAAGTATGTAGTTTAAATGCAAAAAACAGTAAAGTCAAGAAACTAGTTTTTTTAACCTATAGATAGGACCTTTATCAAGTGCTACCACTCCGGGCCAGTTTGGACCTGGGAGCAATGGAAATGAAGAGGTACTCCACATTCCCCAAAGTTCCAGCATCATAGGAACCTCACCATCAGATTGTTTAGTATCATATCCAGGACACTCATTGGTGGGGAGTAGTCTTACCCATCTGCAGAGAAGCAGTTGGTGTATTCTATAGCCCCAACCGACTGGGCAACAAATGATTAATATCAAACCGAATTATTAGTATTAGATAACAATATTTGAAACCATTTAACTGTGTGCAAACAAATAAGATCCAGCTCAGAAATGTTACCTACAAATTATTAGTTTACAAATCATATATATATATTTATAAACAGGATTTGGCATTAAATAGCCTATAATGGTTGATACACCATAAAATACAACCAACCAACATTATTTATTAAATGAGCCATGTACCTATCAAATCATATATATATATATATATATATATATATATATATATATGTATGTATGAGTGTATAGAAAGGATTTGGCATCAAATAACCGATAAGGGTTGATATGCCATAAAACACAACCAAACAAATAATTTACAGTTATAAAGCATTAAGTATTTTTATCAAATACAAATAATTTTCAAACATTTATTGGCCTAATGAGTAGAGTGTTCACCAACGGTCCAGGAGGGTATCAAGGGTAAAGTGGAACAATCCAGGGAAAGGAGTAGAACCCTTCCCTACACCTCGGAATAGTAGCAATTAAAAAGAGCCTTTGGGTTACCCTCGACTGCAGTCACCAACTTTAGTTATTTGACCCATAGATGGGACCTTGAGAGTACTACCACTTCAGGCCAAAGTGAACATGGGAATAATCGCAATGAAGAGGCACTCTATATTTCTGAGAGCTCCAGAACTGGATCCTTACCATTAGATACAGCTTCATATCATACTCAGGATAATCTTTTTTGGGGAGGGTCTCATCCCTATGCAGGGGATAGAGTTAGTGTATTCTAATCTC
>OY757926.1:22527070-22572070 GCA_963585895.1 Sepioteuthis lessoniana
CATTTTTAAATGAGGCTGAGCTCATCATTTTGGCGATACAGTTAAATGGTTTCAAGTACTTCGAACACAATATTATTATTGCACAGTTAAATGGTCAAGCAGTTCTATTCCTACCAATTCAATTTAACATAAGTCATTTGTTTGCACACAGTTTAAATGTCAAAATAGTTCTATCTCACCCTATCAGGTGCTATCACACCAAGTCAGAGTTGAGCTGGGAGTAATGGCATTGAAGTGGTTCTCCACATTCCCCAAAGTGCTAAGACTGGAGCCAGAATGTTTAATGTTATATCCAGGACACTCGTTGAGGTGGTGGTCTTAACCCTCAGCAGAGATGCAGTTGGTGTATTCTACAGCCCCAGATGACTGGGCTGTGGATACCGAGATCTTTGGCGATATCCTTATTCCCTTTAAATATTATGTGCTTATTAATAATTACACATCTCATGTTCTCAGGTAGCTCCTTCAACTTAAACCTCATGATAAAAAAATAGGAAATTAAAGATGGCTTTTTAAAACATTGAATACATCATTATTTAGCTGACTCCCATCATGTGGACACTGACAGTTTATCAAATGAGATTCTAATTTCTGATTTATCAGAGATAAAACTGCTTTTATCAGGGTTTTTTTAAGGGTACCAGAACTTGTGTCACAGTAATCTGACAGTTTTTCTATTTCTTCCTCCAATTGCATTTTGTAATTTTATCATTTGCAGTTCTTTATCAACAATGAGTTCTCAACAAACTGAAGTTGTTACACAAAGTTGGTTTGGTTGCTTGCTTGCTTTTTATTGCATATCAACCACCATTGTAGGTTATTTGATGCCAAATCCTGTTTACATATAATCTAATATTATATATACATATATAAAATATATGATTTGTAAATAAATTTTGTTGATAACATTTTAAAACAAGCCAGAGCTCTTTTTTTTAACACAGTTAAATGGTTCCAAGTATTTTCATCTGATACAAATAATTCTACTTACTATTAATTATTTGTTTGCACACAGTTAAATAGTATCAAGTATTACTATGTAACAGTAACAAATCAACATCAGTCATTTGTTTGCATACATTTAAATAGATATACATGATATGTCAGAGATTAGTTTGTCAGTAATTTTATTTTTAAATGAGTGAGAAATAATTTGTTGGCATATTAGTATTGCTATTGTTTCTACACAGTTAAATGGTTTTAATTATTGCTATCTAACACCAACAATTCTATTCAATATTAATTATTTGTTTGCACAGTGAAGTGGTTATAAGTATTGCTATTTAACACAAATCATTCTATTCAACATTACTCATTCATTTGCACAGTTGAATGGTTCCAAGTATTGCTATTTATCACTAACAATTCAATTCAACAGTCATTTGTTTACACATAGTTAAATGATCAAACAGTTCTATTTCTAATAATTCAATTTAGTACAAGTCATTTGTTTGTACAAAGTTTAAATGTCAAACACTTCTTTTTGACCACAGATAGGACCCTGTCAGATGCTACCACTCCAGTCAAGAATGGACCTGGGAGCAAAGGCAATGAAGGAGTACTCTGCATTCCCCAAACTCTAATCTTACTGGAGCCTCACCATCAGAAAGTTTAGTGTTACATCCAGGACACTTGTTAAGAATATTCCCCATCTGCAGAGGTGCAGTCGGTGTATTCTACAGCCTCAGCTGACTGGACTCTGTTTCAATGGATTCATGTTCTTATCAGGAGATATTCAAGATTATGTACTGAAATATCATGAGTGCTAATAATTGGGACCCGTACTGTATATTGACATGGGCTATATTTAAAAGGCAACCAATCAGATTTGTGATTCTTAGTTTATTTTGCACCAGGATGTAAATATTATATTAAAGGAATCAGCACTGAAAAAAATACATATTTCATTTGGTTATTTGAATACTTTTGGCTTTGTAGATGTTAGCACAGCAGATGTGGTTAATTAGATCTGGAAATTTCTTACAAGTAAATGGGTATTTTACACCTGGGCGTAAAACACTAAACAGCAAAAATACCTTCCAGTATTTTAAAATTCCAAACGCAACCATAAAAAATAACAAAGAATCATTTTTTCCTCCCTACAAGTTATCTCATTAGTTTTGCAACAGTGTTTCCCAAAGTTGGTTACATGGAATCCCAGGGTTTTATTAAAAAAATCAGCAGTTCTATGAGATAAGATGTATTTTAAAACAAATTTAAATATGACAATAAAAAAAATTTTTTAGATGGTAGTCATCGTTTCATTTTGTTTTTTTAAATTAAATGAATCATATCTATCTATTCAAAGTAGGAAAAAATTCAATCCAAAAATATAATCTTTTCTTTATCAGCTCCCAATAATTTTTTCCCAAAATTTAGAAATTTATAACAAATAAAAACAGACTTACTTTTTATTTGAATGTTTCATTTATATTTTTATATGAATGAATTAATTTCTTTTTTCAAATTCTTTTTAATTTATTTAATATCTTATTAAAATTTAGGGTGGTAGTTGTTGTTCTCAAGAACCACGTATGGGTTCCACAATTTTTAGAAAATTGTATGAGGGCTCTACATCAAAATAAATTTAGTTTTTTAGGTTTAATGGCATATCAACACTTGATGTTTATTTGATACCAAACACTGTTTATACATATATATTATTTCTAAAGGAATAATTTGTAAGTAACATCATTTTTTAAATGAATCAGAGCACACAGTTAAATGGTTTCAAGTATTGCAAACTAATAGTTCTTTGCATACAGTTAAATGGTTTCAGGTGTAGTAAATGACTGAACAATTCTGTTAGACCCATAGATGGGACCCCAACAGGTACAAACACTCCAGGTCAGAGAATCTCTAAAGCTACAGGACTGGAGCCTCACCATCAGATGGTTTACTGTCATATCCAGGACCCTTGGGGAGTGCAGGGGGCTTACTATGATGAAGTCAGCATATTTTACATACCCAACCAACTCGGCTAAAAATAAATTTGGGAACCAACGGTTCACAACATAGAAATAAAGTATCTACGATAATCTTTGCATCTTAAATAGAAAAGAAATAATTAAAATTCTAAAAAAATATGTCATATTTAACCCTATGATAAGAATATTAAACGTCACAGACACCTGCTTTTTCATTATCAATTTCTTTTTCAAGAGGATAATTCATTTTTTCTTCATGATCTCACAGAGAAATACAATAAGGACTATTTCCCTTATATAAAATTCATGTGTAAATATATACTAACTGAAAATAAAATTACAACACCCAAAAAGACAATTCTGATTTTGATCATGATGTTTCTAAATACAACAAGATATGCATTGCACAAAAATACAATGAACACATGACAAAGAAGAAAAACATGTTAAATTTTGGTTTGTTGGTTTTATGACATATCAACCTTTGTAGGTTATTTAACGCCAAATCCATTTTCATGTAAATAATCTAGTCTATTGAAAACAGTTCAGTTTAGCATAAGTACACAGTTTAATCGTCAAAAACATTTCCATTTCAAACTATTCAAGCAGTTATATGTAATAATTCAGTTAAGTGTAAATACAGTTTTAATGTCAAAAAACAGTTCTATTTGAAATAATTCAGTTAAGCATAAGCACGCAGTTTAAATGTAAGTACGGTTTAATTGTCAAAAACATTTCTATTTCAATCTATTCAGTTTACTCAATTCAGTTTAGCATAAGTATGCTGTTAGTTCTATTTAACCCATAGATAGGGCCCTGTCAGATGCTACCACTCCAGGCCAGAGTGGACCTGGGAGCGATGGCAATGAAGAGGTACTCCACATTCCCCAAAGCTCCAGCACAGCTGGAACCTCACCATCAGATTGTTTGGTGTCATATCCAGGACACTCGTTATGGGGGAGGGGGATCTTAACCCTCTGCAGAGGTGCAGTCAGAGTATTCTACAGCCCCAACTGACTGGGCAATACACAGACTTAAATGTCAGACAGTTTTATTTCAGATAATTCAGTTCAGCATAAGTACACAGTTTAGATGTCAAAAACAGTTCTATTTCGAGCAATTCAGTTCAGCACTAGTACACAGTTCCAATGTCAAAACAGTTCTATTTTAAACAATTCAGTTTAGCATAAATACGCAGTTTAAATGCAAAAATCAGTATAGTGAAAGAAGCACGGTTTTGTTCTATTTAACCCATAGATAGGACCCTTATCAAGTGCTATCACTCCGGGCCAGAGTGGACCTGGGAGCGATGGCAATGAAGGGGTACTCCACATTCCCCAAAGCTCCAGCATTGCTGGAACCTCACCATCAGATTGTTTGGTGTCTTATCCAGGACACTCGTTGGGGGGGGGGTCTTACCCCTCTGTAGAGAAGCAGTCGGTGTATTCTACAGCCCCAGCCGACTGGGCAAATGTTAAATTTTACATTATATGCAACCACCTAAGCCGAAACCCTGCTACATAGTCTGGAATGAGCAGCTGCAAGCATAGGCCTCCATGTCAATGCACACAAGACGGAATATATGTGCTTTAATCAAAGAGGCGACATGTCCACACTAAACAGTAGCTTGCCGAAACTAGTAGACAAGTTCACCTACCTAGGAAGCAGTGTCTCATCAACCGAGAAAGACATCAACACATGACTAGCAAAGGCATGGACAGCTATTGATAGGCTATCGGTCATGTGGAAGTCCAACCTGACCGATAAAATGAAACACAGTTTCTTCCAAGTAGTAGTTGTGTCAGTACTGTGTATGGATGCACTCCATGAACGCTAACTAAACAGATGGAGAAAATCTTGACGGCAACTACACAAGAATGCTGCAAGCAATATTGAACATGTCCCGGAGGCAGCATCCCACAAAGCAGCAACTGTACGGCCACTTACCACCCATCACAAAACTATCCAATTTAGATGAATCAGACATGCGGGACACTGCTGGAGAAGTAGGGAAGAACTCATAAGTGATGTACTCCTGTGGACCCCTTCACATGGATGAGCAAAGGCGGGACCACTGGCTAGAACCTACATAGAGCAGCACTGTGCCGATACAGGATGTAGTCCCAGGGACCTGTTGGAGGCGATGGACGATAGAGAGGGGAGGTGAGAAAGGATCAGGAATATCCGTGCTCATGGCATGACCTGATGATGACGATGTCCACACATACACTGTTTTGGTTAAATGACATTTTTTTCCGCCATCCATTTTCTGTTTATTGTTGTTGTTAATTATAGTTTATAAAACTTACAAGATATAGCGGGAATTCCTTGTAGCATAGTGGCTAATATGCTGGACTGTGACAACATTATAAGCAAGTTCAAACCCCAGTCACATTATTACATTCACATTTGGTCTAATTCCCTTGGGAAAGGTTTGAACCCCTTTATACTTCCGTCGAGCTATAACTTAGATAGTACCACTACTATATTCTCCTACAAGGATGGCTCCAGCATTAAATATGCCATCAAACAAGGAAATTTAACATTAACATTTGCCCAAGATATAACACTAAACAATCTGATGGTGATGTTCCAGTAATGCTGGAGCTTTGTGGAATGAGGAGTACCCCTTCATTGCCCTCACTCCTAGGTCCACTCTGGCCCAGAGTGGTAGTAACTGAAAAGGTCCTATCTCTTGGTCAAATAGAACTAAACTGTTGGTTGGTTGGTTGTTTGGGTTTTATGCATATCAACCTTTGTTGGTCATTTAAAGCCAAATCCATTTTTATACAAATAATCAGTTCTATTTCAAACAATTCAATTTAGCATGAGTACACAGTTTGTCAAAAGCATTTCTATTTCAAACAATTCAGTTTATAAAACAGTTCTAATTCAGCCAGTTCAGTTTAGTATAAGTACAGATTTTGTTTACACACAGTTAAATATCAAAATAGTTCTATATCAAAATTAAACAATTCAGTTTAGTGTACAAACAGTCTCAATGTCAAAAACAGTTCCATTTCAAACAATTCAGTTTAGCATAAATACGCAGTTTAATTGTCAAAAACATTTCTATTTCAAGCTATTCAGTTTACCATAAGTACACAATTTAGTTCTATTTAACCCATAGATAGGGTCCTATCAGGTGCTACCATTCTGGGCCAGAGTGAACCTGGAAGCAATGGCAATAAAGAGGAGCTCCACATTTCCCAAAGCCTCAGCATCACTGGAACCTCACCATCAGATGGTTTAGTGTCATATCTAGGACACTCATTGGGAGGGGGTTCTTACCCCTCTGTGAAGGTACAGTCGGTGTATTCTATAGCCTCAGCCGACTGGGCAAAGAAATAAACTGTGTTCTTATGCTAAACTGAATTTTTTGAAATGAAACTGTTTATATGTATAAAAATGGAACTTACAATGGTTGATATGCTATAAAACCAAACCAAGCTTCTTTCTTATGCCACGTGACGATTGCATCCTTGTAGAATAATAAATTCAATATTATATCCCTATTGCAAAACACCAATCTGATTTTCCATACGGCCTTCTTTTTTCAAATATCACTGGATTTTATTCTAAACCATATATATAATTTTATATATTCAATTTTCTAGTTGTATATATATATATATATATATATATAGTTTAAAAAAGAGTAAAACAAACTTTTAAATCATTACACATACATACAATGCTTACTTTCCTTCTTTTCTTCATCCTGGCACTCCATCTCTCTTTTATTTATTCCTTGGTTTTTTTTCTGTAAATATGGTTGCTTGACACTTGATCAAAGCATGATGCCCAATTGTATTTCTGACAGACTGATGTAACCACTTTTGCTACCCACAATTCTTTGATTTCTCTCCATCCATCATAACATGAGATAAAACAGGCAACATCCATTATGACACAAGGTAAGACAGGTAGCATCAACTACAACACTGAATAAGACAGCATCCATTATAACACTAGGTAAGACAGGTAGCATCCATTATAATTATTGAGTAAGACAGGTAGCCTCCATTATAATTACTGGACGAGACAGGTATCATCCAATTCAACACTAGGTAAGACAAGTAGCATCCAATACAACACTAGATAAGACAGGTAGCATCCAATACAACACTAGGTTAGACAGGTAGCATCCAATACAACACTAGATAAGACAGGTAGCATCCAATACAACACTAGGTTAGACAGGTAGCATCCAATACAACACTAGGTTAGACAGGTAGCAATCCAATACATCACTAGATAAGACAAGTAGCAATCCAATACATCACTAGATAAGACAAATAGCAATCCAATACAACACTAGGTAAGACAGGTAGCATCCAATACAACACTAGGTAAGACACGTAGCATCCAATACAACACTAGGTAAGACACGTAGCATCCAATACAACACTAGATAAGACAAGTAGCAATCCAATACAACACTAGATAAGACACGTAGCATCCAATACAACACTAGGTAAGACACGTAGCATCCAATACAACACTAGGTAAGACACGTAGCATCCAATACAACACTAGATAAGACAAGTAGCATCCAATACAACACTAGGTAAGACACGTAGCATCCAATACAACACTAGATAAGACAAGTAGCATCCAATACAACACTAGGTAAGACAGGTAGCAATCCAATACAACACTAGGTTAGACAGGTAGCATCCATTATAACAAGTTAGCTTCTTTTTTTTTTATTTCTGTTGTCCTTCATTCAAACCAAAATATAACAATGAACAGTGTGTCATTTTTTTTATTCCTCTATCTCTAATTTCGGCTGTGTTTTAGCAACTGAATCTTCATAACAAGATTTGACTCTCTAACTCGGATATAAACAGGCAAGTGACATGTCCACCATGTTCTACAGCCTCAAGAACACACTTAAAATGAACTCAGAATAGAAAATTAAGAAAAGTATATATATATACTAAGCTGATTCAATACAAGAGGCGCCCCCATTGGAGAAATGCTGACAGGACCAAAGATATTTTCGGATTTTGCTGGACATGTGTGGGCTGCGGCCCTGCATCTGGACCCACTTTAAAAAATGCCTTGTGCCATACTTGTCCGGTGGTGGGACGGAGAATAAATAAAGTTCCCACTCAAACATATTTTTACCAACCCATCCACAAAAGCAGGATATGACACAAGGCCAATTTTTAAAAGGAGTTTCACAGGCATAAATTTGGAATTTTACTTCTCCTAGACCAGTTGCCATACTAAGGTTAGAGAGTCCAGTCTACCCTACTATTACCAATAAATAGATGGATAATAGCTGAGTTCATAACTTTCCCAAGGGGATTAGCACTATGTGAAATGGTGATATATCAACCTTCATAGGTTATTTAATACCAAATCCATCCTTGTAGCAAGACAGTAGAGGTACAATTTAACCTACAGCTGAATGGTAACGTTTGGTTGGTTGGGTTTTATGGCATATCAACCTTCATAGGTTACTTAATACCAAATCCATTCTTGTAGAAAGACAGTAGAGGTACAATTTAACCTACAGCTGAATAGTTCTATTTACCAATTCCTCTGCTCAGGCAGGATATGACACAAGGTCAATTTTTAAGCAGAGTTTAACAGGTTTGAATTCAGAGTTTTCCTTCTCCTAGACTAGTTGCCTCACCAAGGCTGAAGAACCTAGTCTGTCCTACTATTTACCCATAGCTGGAGGGAGAATAATTGGATTCATACCTTTCCCAAGGGTATTAGTGCTATGTGAAATGCAATCAGTCAGGTCCAGGATTTGAACTCGTGTCGCTGTGTCCATATCCTGCAACGATAACCATTACACCACGGACACCTACAGCTGAATGGTAACGGTTGGTTGGTTGGGTTTTATGGCATATCAACCTTCATAGGTTATTTAATACCAAATCCATCCTTGTAGAAAGACAGTAGAGGTACAATTTAACCTACAGCTGAATGGTAACGGTTGGTTGGTTGGTTGGTTGGGTTTTATGGCATATCAACCTTCTGAATGGTAAAGGGGTTTCATACCTTTCACAAGGTTATTAGCGAGAACGGGACCAGGGAGAATGAAGTTTGAACTCACTCTGATATCACAGTCCAGCTACATAGGCTACTACACTACAGGACTCCTTCCTCTTGTACATGTTGATTTTACAAGGATACAATTGATACTTTTGTTACAAGGTATTAAATGTACAAATTTGAAATTTTAGTACTACTGCTGAAAAAAGAATATCTACTTGAAGATATAATTGCTTACAAAGGATTGTTATAAGTTAACAGAAATCATGAAAGTGGTTGCAAATTATTGGCATTAGATAGGAATACTTGAAACTAAAAAAATTTGCAAATAAATATTAACAAATAAGAATAGTTACTTTAAACTATACAATTGTTTGGCTTGGTTTCTTTGTTTAAATACAAATAAACCCTTATTGGTTAATACAAAATCTGTCCTTGTAGAAGAACAATAGTAGTATTATTTAACTCATAGCTGAAAGGAATAAGTAGGTTTAGTTTGATTTGGTTTGGTTGGGTTTTATGACATATCAACCATTGTTGGTTATTTAATGCCAGATCCTATTTATACATAGATATTAAATATATATGATTTGTTAACACATTTTGTAGATAACATTTTAAAACAAGCTTGAGCTCATTTTTTTTGCACATTGTTAAATGTTGTTTTTTTTTTATTGCTATATATATTCTGCTTGAGAAGTAGAAACAAACTCATAAGCAACATACTCCAGTGGACCCCTTCATATGGACAAGCAAAGGCAGGACAACCAGCCAGAACCTATATACAACAGCTCTGTGCTGATACAGGATGTAGCCTTGAAGGCTTACCAGGAACAATGGACAATAGAGACGGGTGGCAAGAGAGGGTCAGGGAGATCCATGCTTGCAGCGCGACATCATGATGAATAGAGTTCAATATTCAGGATAGAGCCACATATCTGTCAAAATTTTGGAAATAGTTAAAAACGATTATTGAAAACCTAAAAACTATCAAAATCAGCTATCACAAGTGTCTAGTACAACTGCCAGTTTCAAAAACTGAATCAATCATTAAGTACCCGATGATGAATGATTTTAACAGGTCGTTAGGTTTTGAATAACTATTTTTGCCTCATTGGCATCATGGTAGAGTGTTTGCCAATGGTCCAGGAGACCAAGGTTCAATCCCAGGTTGAGTCATATCGGAGACTCAAAAAATGGTACTTGATGCCTCCTTACTTAACACTCAGCATTATAAGGTACAGCTCAAGGGTAGGTGGAGCAACCCAGGGAAAGGAGGAGCATCCTCCCTGATGACTTGGTGTAGTAGCTATTGAAAAGGGAGCTTTCAGGTCACCCCGACTACAGTTGGCAAACTGACTTTTATATATATATATATATATATATATATATATATTGCTTTCTTATCATACATAACTTTAAATAATAGCAAACTTATTTTTTAGTGAAGTTATCTTATGGATATACTTTAGTATATGCTTTTAATAGGAAAGAACTTTAGTCAGAGTTATTTTTCATTTTTTTTTATTATCTCCACCAGAAAACCTGTCCCCATCATACACAAATTTTTATTACCCCATCATACAAAAATGTTTTAAAATAAAAAAACAAAAATGAATTTTTTTAACGTTGCTTTAGTTTTTATGACTATAGAAGATTTGTGGAAACAGATCATTCATTTGAATATGTATTTTATTCAAAATGAAAAATATGAAGAAATAAAAGAAAAGAACAGAGAAAGAGGATCAAAGAATGAAAAAAAAGGATGAGGGAATGAAATAGGAAAAGAAAAAAAAAAGTAAGAAAAAAACTGCTTTGGTATACAGATTTTTATTTTTTTTTATTAAAAATAAAAAAACAAAAATATTTTTTCAAATCAATGGTAACTGAAAAAAAGACACTTTTTTTTTCTTAAACTATTCAAGAAAAATTTTCCCTCCTCAATTTGTCAACTTGACAATATTTAATCTTTGAGAAACAACCCAAATCCTGAAGGCTGCTGTAATTTGAATGTATCAGTTTGTGAGACTTAACATGAAAACAGTTCTATGTCTGGCTTTTGTCAAGAGTTTTTCCCTGTCTAATTTAATTAATTGCATAAAAATCAACTGGAAATATCTCACAAACAAGTGCTTTTTTTCTCCATCAGCTTTGAAATTGGATGGGAACCTCATCAGAGTATAAGAGTTAACAAGCTAATCTCATAAATCAATTATGTCTGAATAGTAAGTTCAATTCTTCACTGAGTGCTCCATACTTTTGGTCTTGTGCCAAACTACACAAATCTAAGTAAATGACAACTCTGAAATTAGATGAAAGCAATCACCATAGAATAAGCAAACTAAGCCCTTTGCTAGTAGAGAGAGTTCAATACTCACAGGGTGCCTTATTTTTGCAACTTTCAGCCAGACTAAGAAAATTTATGTCAACATCTACATAATCTTTTGAATCCAATATTTTAATCTGAACACTATTTTTCTATACACCATAATTAAGGTTCAAAAAGCTGATTTTCAAAGCAAGCAGACCATCTCCTCTTGAAAGATTAATACAACACACTCTCCCTAACCCTAATTTCCACCTTTCGTGAATTTAAGATTAGTTCATTAAATATCTTTATTCCTTTCTTGGTCATGCCATCCAATATTTTCCACATCATTGACCACAATACACTTCCATTTCATTCTTGCTCTCGCCCTTCCCCATATTGGTCGGATTGTTTGACAATTTCATCTTGCCGTCATTGTACATTTCCGGTCTCTTGGATACCACTCAACAACTGCATGGGTTCACCTGTTGTCTGTGAACCTTGCGACATGTCTGGCTTAGTGGAACTTCTGCTTTCAATACTCTGCGATAATATCTTTCACTCTATGATAACATCATTCATTCTCAAATTACCTCGCTTCGGATGTGCTCACATGTGTGAGCATTAAATATCTAAATTACATTATTATATATGTAGTCATCATAATCCTGTGTATTATGGATTAAAAGTTATATTAACAAGAATTAACATTAAAAATATATCAATAATTCTGTCCATAATGAGTGATACAAAAGTCTGATGTAACAAATAAAACAAACCTCTTGAAAATGGGGACCCATTCACTGAAGTTCAACTCTGTCAATAAATGTCAAAATAAAAATGTCTATTATTATTTTAAGTGCTCAATAATGACAAAGTCTGGAGACAGACAAGAGTTGCCATGACATCAACAAACATTTCCATCCTACCCCAGTCTATCACATCCCCAAAATAAAATGTGTAAAGATGAAATTTACAATATAAATACATCTGGACACACAAAAAAATTTTACACACTCATGCTTTACATACTTATATTACAATATGTAAGTAACAAGTTTAAAATCTAAACTTTACAAAAATTCTCATTATCTTTATGAGTGTGTATATATATATATATATATATATATGAGGGTCAATCAATAATTGTGGGAATTTTTTTGAGGAAAGCATAATACTTTTTTTGTTTTCAAGATTTTTTTTTTCCATAAAGATAAACCATGCATAGTTTGAATCTTGCAAAAATATTTGTTTTAAGGCTATTCAAAATGGCAGTAAATCAAATAGAATGCTCCCAGCTTGAACAGGTTCAGCTTCAGTTTCTTTGTTTAATGGCATATCAACCTTCATGGGGCATTTAATGCCAAAGCCAATCTCATAGAAGAACAGTGATGGTGCTATTTAATCCATATCTGGGGGAATAAAAGTTTTCATACCTTTCCAAAGGATATCAGTCTAAAAGTGAATGTAATAGCATGACTGGAGTTCAAACTTAATTACTATGATGTTGCAGTCTAGCATATTTGCCACTATGCCACCAGAACTCCACCTACTTGGACAGGAGTCTGTCAACACTTTTGGTGGCTGAGAAGTACAAACCAAGTGAAATTTACAGAAGAACATGTGAGGCATACAAAGAAGCAAGTTTTAGTCCAAAAATATTCACAAGTGGGCAAAACATAGGTTTGCCACAACGAACATATGAAAAGATAGTCCATGGAGTGAAAACACTTTCTGGTAAAGAAAATGTTCCAGGCACAGCAGTCAGTAAAGAAGGCTATACTGACAGTCTTGTGAGATATGAAAGGAACTATCACAATTGATTTTCCTGAAAAAAGGGGCAACTGTAAACAGTGCTTCCTATTTACAACTCCTTAGGTAATATTTGACCTTAATTATTGAACGACACACACATATATATATATATATATATATATATACACATGATAATGAGGACTGGTAGAGAAGTTGCTCTGAAATAAAACATACAGTAAGCATAGTCACCAGTTATCTTGGTATGCTTGTCCCTGGGATATTTGGAAACTGTTGCCTATAGGTGTGATGTTTTAAAAAATGTTTACCTGATGATCAGTGTTGTGAAACTCAGAGTTGTGAGTTAATCTTTTTTACTAACCATTTCTTTAATGTTATGATATATATATATATATATATATATATATATATACATACATGCATGTGTGTATATCTGAGTGTGTGTGTGTGTGTAACACCATAACTCAACAAAAATGGCACATCATAGCAAGATTTTTATAAGAGCAATACACTGAAAATGTACTACCTTAGAGAATAAAAACATCTCCAGTTCAGTTTGTAACTGAATCCTAGTTTTGTGTGGATCCACATTTTGTATCTACCTGTTCTCATCATAATGTTTCCATAGAAATAAAAACTGAATGATTGAGGGATTGATTTTAACAGAATGTCAAACCCATCTAGCGTTATTTGATGCCTAGAAGTTAGAGAATTGCATTCTTTGGATATCTATATCAACATTTTTTGTGCTGTTGTTTCATAAGAGATTTTTTAACACAGTTTTATGATATCAAGTATTCCTATCAAATACAAATAATTTGCACACTGTTGTACAGTTTCACGTTTTCCTATCTGGCAACCTTAGTTGAGGGTGACCCAAAGGCTCCCTTTTCAATAGCTACTACACAGAGGTGTAGGGAAGGGTGCTACTCCATTCCCTGGATTGCTCCATTTTATCCTTGATCCTTACCTTATAACGCTGAGTGTTAAGCAAGGCGGCATCAAGTATGGTATGACTCGACCTGGGATTGAACCACAGTCTCCCGAACCATTGGCGAACACTCTATAGTTATTTTTTTCCACACAGTTCTATAGTTTCAAGTAATAATAATAATCCTTTGTAATTATCGCTACAAGTAATTATTCTAAATAAAAACAATTTACAGTTATACGTAATCAATTATTCCCATCGAATACAAATCATTTCCAAACAGATAGGATCCTAACAAGTACTACCACTCCCGATCAGAGTGGACCTGGGAGTAATAGCAATGAAGGGGTTCTTTAGATTTTCAGATGCAATTTAGCGTTGGTTTTTTTTTATAGAGGGGAGGATCTTACTCTTCTTCTGGGATTACAATCAGCTATTTCTAAACCGGCTCATTGGCCTAGTGAGTAGAGTGTTCACCAATGGTTCAGGAGACCTAAGTTCAGTCACAGGTCGCGTCATACCAAAGACTTTAAAAATGGTACTTGATATCTCCTTGCTTAAAACTCAGCAATATAAGGTATGTATCAAGGGTGAAGTGGAGCAATCCAGGGAAAGGATTGGTGTAGTAGCTATCAAAAAGGGAGCCTTCGGGTCGCCCTTGACTACAGTCACCAACTTTACTTTTTCACTATTTCTAAACCCTGTTAACAGGGTGGAGACCAAAAAAAATGAAAGAAACACTAACATATGATGGAGAGACACTGTTAAAGACAACATTGCCCTACTAATTACAAAATGATAACCAAAGAATCAGTCGTTGAAGCCAGGAAACTAACCTGAGTTTGTCCTCGTTGAAACAAAGCTGAACCATGAAGAGGCTGATAGAGATCCACTTGACAGGTGATATCCCTTACATCTTGAATACCTCGACCATCACACCTATATAAAAAAAAAAAGAAAAAGAAAAAATAGATTTTTAGGAACATCAACATCTTGTTGGGTCAAATAGAATCAACTATTTCAAATGAAAATTATTTTCTGGTATCTAAGTGTTTTTAATTGACCTTTACATTCTC
The DNA here is from genome assembly GCA_963585895.1 of Sepioteuthis lessoniana. Lineage (NCBI taxonomy): Eukaryota > Metazoa > Mollusca > Cephalopoda > Myopsida > Loliginidae > Sepioteuthis > Sepioteuthis lessoniana. Next base: position 22,542,101 of record OY757926.1, read on the forward strand.
TCTGCTATCATAGACATTCGAGATGTACATATTAAACATGGATGGTTGTGTTTCAATTTAGCAGTGACTGCTTGGTTAGGTCTTTGTTTATTTACGTGTTTATGTGTCACCCCAAATCTGTCCAACCTATTTGAAAGTTGTGTTTTGGGGATCATTTAGGTTTGGGTTTGGTTTTATAAAATATCAATCACTGCAGGTTATTTAATTCCAAATCCAGTTTATTCATATATATTAGATATATATGGTTCATAAACATAAGTTAACAAAGCTAAATAGTTCCAAGTATTGCTATGTATCACTAACATCAGTTATTTGTTTATATACAGTTAAATGATCAAACAGTTCTATTTCTAACAATTCAATTTAGCATGTCAACAAATTTAAATGGTTCCAAGTATTGCTATGTATCACAAACAATTCAATTAAACAAATCATTTATTTTCAGACAGTTAAATGATCAAACAGTTCTATTTCTAACAATTCAATTTAGCATAAGTTATTTGTTGCAATCAGTTTAAATATCAAACAGTTCTATTTGACCCATAGATAGGACCCTTTCACAGGTACTACCACTCTGGGCCAGAGTGGACCAGGGAGCGATGGTAATGATGGGGTACTCTGCATTCCCCAAAGCCTTATCATCAGATTGTTTAATGTCATATCCCAGACACTTGTTGAAGTCTTACCCCTCTGCAGATGCAGTTAATGTATTCTACAGCCACAGCCAACTGGGTTGAGATTGTTTCGTTCTGATATTAAAACCATTTGGGGGTCAGTCTTTGGAGATACTTTATCCATTTATCTTTGTGTATTTCTATTATCAATTTTTTAGCGGTAATATTGTAATTAGTTGTAATCCATAAATTTGATTCTGTGTTCGTATTTATTTAGTCAAGAGTAAAATGGCCAATCTGACTTTTGGCATGTCTTCAAAACACTGACACCAGTAAATAAACTACATCTTTGGTCCTGCAATTAAATTTGAGATAAGTTTTAGATTTTTTTTACATGTGAAGTTAGTGAAGCAATACTTGATTGAAAATGAAAAACTTTTAAAAACGCCCTGAAAAGCTTGGAATTTGAGCTTTATCCTTTATCCCCAATATCTAGAATCTGCTGAAGTAAAGCTGGAATGAAAAAAAAACAAAAAACCTCCGCATACTCATGAAAGGAGACCACAGGTAAATTTTATAGCAACAATACCTGTCACACACGTGGAAAAATATGCAAGTCAGCAGAAGAACCAAAAAGCATTTTAAGATACATCGAAATTAGATAATAAATGCTTCCCAGAAGATTAAATCTTTTACGTACTAAATTCGGGCCCAAGACTTGAAAATTCATTGTGTGACTAATTCTTTTTTCAAAAATGATATCAATTCCATAACTATACTTTTATCCAAGGTGGCACGTATGATGTATACAATATCAGCCATAGATAAGTTCACACCAAGAAAAAAAAATTCTTATTAGGAGGGAGGGTAATCAAAGATAAGTAAAAGTAAAGAGGGCGATCCAAAGGCTCCCTTTTCTGTAGCTACTACAGCAAACTGTAGGGGAGGGAACTACTCCTTTCCCTGGATTGCTCCACTACCTTTGATATGTACCTTATAATGCTGAGTGTTAAGCAAGGAGGTATCAAGTACCATTCTTTTAAGTCTTTCATATGACCCAACCTGGGATTGAGAGAGAAACACAAATATATGAATACAGAAAGAGAAACAGATATATTGAACCCCGGTCTCTCAGACCTTTGGCGAACATTCTACTCGTTAAGCCAATGGACCAGTTTAATCAAAGATACCAGGATTTTATTATTTCTAGTTGACATTATACAATCATAACAAATTTTATTAGGTATTATTGCCCAGCTCATAAAACAAAATTATAATCATCATCAAGATGGACATCATATATTCAAAACAGATATTATTAGGTATTATTTATTGCCCAACTCGTTAAACAAAAACACAAACATGTTATCATATATGCATCATCATTGATTTGTGCTAAGAGCATGGATTCCTTTAAATCTCTCTCACCATCAGTCCCTAAGTAGTATTCAGTATCCACACAGAGCTGATTCTGGTTTTATTCATCAGAGAGATTAGATGATTATATAGCTATCTAATAATAACAATATTTCTTTTGTACATTTATGCAATTTTAATTAGAAAATTGTCAAATTTTTCTTTCATTACTAGCATTAATAAAAAAAACAACCCTTAAGCGTGTCTAAATAATACATAATGTAAATAACAATTTACTTGAGACATTCATCAGACAAGCATAAACTTAATTCTTTTCTCAAATCAACAAAAAAACTTATTTTTCATTTCAGATTATATATTCTTGATACACAACTTAATTTTCAAATTAATTAGAAAATGTTGCCTGCCGAGATTTGACACAAGCAGCACAATAAAGCAGTCTTTCTATCTGAGGAAGATCAGTATTTTGAAAAATGTTTCTTTGCTGCTCTTTCATGCAGCCAGTTGAGTTTTGGGGAATTTTTTTTTTTTAGTTCTCCATACAAAGTGTCATAGACTTTTACATCAATACTAAACTGTCATAGGCTTTTAAATCACTATTGAACTGTCATAGACTTTTATATTATGATTGAACTGTCACAGATTTTTACATTATGACTGAAGTGTCATTGATTTATTAATTACTATTGAACTGTCTTTGATTTTTACAACGCTATCAAACTGTCATAGACTTTTAAAATACTATTGAACTGTCATAGACTTTTATATTATGATTGAACTGTCATAGACTTTTATATTATGATTGAAATGTTACAGATTTTTACATTATGATTGAAGTGTCATTGATTTATTAATTACTATTGAACTGTCTTTGACTTTTACAACGCTATCGAACTGTCATAGACTTTTACAATACTATTGAACTGTCATAGACTTTTACATCATCATTGAAGTGTCAATGATTCTTCAATTATTATTGGACCGTCATTGACTTTTCCATAATTATTGAACTGTCATATACTTTTATATTATGATTTAAATATCATACAACAAGAAAAGCTTCGGTAAATGGGCAAGATTTTGGCCTGTTTAACAAAACTTCTCATGTTACCCAATAATAACTACATCAGAAAAAGAAGATCTAAAAAAGTTTAGCTTCAGTTTACCCTTAACACACTTTTAACCTGGACAGAATATCATAAATAGACTATTTCAGATAGTCCCAAAACAACTCATTTCAAAATTGTATAGTCAATCCAAATGACGTTTTTTTTTTTTTATTTTACTCATTTTGACTGATTTCCTCACTAATGCCTTTATTCATGTATTTTTCTAAACTAACATTTAAAATCTCAATTCTTAATCCAACTATCTTTTTTCATTCCTTTATTCTTTTAAATACTATTATAAATCTAGTCTTCTTTCAAAACACATCCTTTTCATTCATCACTATTCTTCCTTTCATTTTCCTACTTCTGTTTGCTCCCTCCATTAAATTTCATTTTTATTCTACATTTTCTCTTTCAGTTAATTCATTTTTTTTTTTGTTCATCATTTAATGTTTTATTTTTTCTTCAATTAACATTTACTTACTTCCCATCATATTTCATTCATTTTCTCCTTTCACATTTCTTCTTCTCATTTTTGTTCATTATTCACTCTCTTTTATTTTTGTTCTCTATTTTTCCTTTCCTTTCTTCTTAACAAATTCTATTCATTTTCATCTCCCTCTTTCTTTCTCTGACAGTTTTCTTTTCTTTTTTTACCTTTCCTTTCTTCTTAACAAATTCTATTCATTTTCATCTCCCTCTTTCTTTCTCTGACAGTTTTCTTTTCTTTTTTACCTTTCCTTTCTTCTCGTCAAATTCCATTCATTTTCATCTCCCTCTTTCTTTCTCTGACAGTTTTCTTTTCTTTTTTTTACCTTTCCTTTCTTCTTGTCAAATTCCATTCATTTTCATCTCCCTCTTTCTTTCTCTGACAGTTTTCTTTTCTTTTTTACCTTTCTTTTCTTCTCGTCAAATTCCATTCATTTTCATCTCCCTCTTTCTTTCTCTGACAGTTTTCTTTTCTTTTTTACCTTTCTTTTCTTCTCGTCAAATTCCATTCATTTTCATCTCCCTCTTTCTTTCTCTGACAGTTTTCTTTTCTTTTTTTACCTTTCCTTTCTTCTCAACAAATTCCATTCATTTTCATCTCCTCCTTTCTTTCTCTGACAGTTTTCTTTTCTTTTTTACCTTTCCTTTCTTCTCGTCAAATTCCATTCATTTTCATCTCCCTCTTTCTTTCTCTGACAGTTTTCTTTTCTTTTTTTACCTTTCCTTTCTTCTCATCAAATTCCATTCATTTTCATCACCCTCTTTCTTTCTTTCTCTGACAGTTTTTTTTCCTTTTCTTTGTTTTATTTTTGTTCTCTATTTTTCCTTTTCTTTCTTCTCATCAAATTCCATTCATTTTCATCTCCCTCTTTCTTTTTCTGACAGCTTTCTTTTTTTTTTTTTTCCTTTTCTTTCTTCTCATCAAATTCCATTCATTTTCATCTCCCTCTTTCTTTCTCTGACAGCTTTCTTTTTTTTTTTTTCCTTTTCTTTCTTCCCATCAAATTTCATTCATTTTTGTCTTCCTTTCTCCCGCTTTCTTTTTCAGTCTTCTTTCTTCCTCCAGTTCTCTTTTTCTTTCTTTGCATCAAATTTCATTGATTTTGTTTTTCCTATTTCCTTCTCCACTTTCTCTTTCAGCCAATATTCTTTTTTGTTGTTCATCATTCACTCTGCTTTTTTTATCTCTCCATTTTTCCTTTTCTTTCTTCTCTTCTTCATTCAGCCATTATTCAGTACACTTTCTTCATGTTTTTTTTTTTTTTACTCCAGTTCTCTTTAGCCTCCTAATTATCTTAATCATTTCAATTCTTTTATTTTCAGTGAACATCCTCACTTTCTATTTCTATCCTCCTCTTCTTTCCAATCTCAACCCCTACAAAATATAGCATTGTGAAATTTAATCAAATTAAAGTGTATTCAATTTACTGTGTCGAACTTAATGTCACTCAACAATCAATAATTCCCAATTAAAGAACGAGCAAGATGCTGATACTACAGAAAATTGTCCATAATGAAAAAAAAAAGGAGGAGATAACTGCGATAGGCAGGAAAAGACATTTTGGAAGATCATTTGCAATGACAGGAGTAAAATGATGCTTGCTTAAAATAAATACAACAAAGTTCTTTTTTGTGTATGCCGGAATGAATCTTTTTTTCTTTTAATTTTAGTTTATAAGGCACACAGACATGTATAGGAGACATTTAATTAAGAGAGAAAAAATTCACCAATAATCATTTCAAATAATTTGTACAAGGTTAATATTTACAGAAATAGGTTTTCTTTTTTTGTTATTGCTTGTATCAATATATTTCAGAGGTCTATGTACAAAGCTCAAGTTGAAAATAGACTGTAATAGATATGAACAAGAAGAGAGAGAGAGAGAAACAGATATACATAAACAGAGAGAGAGAGAGAAACAGAGATACATATATATGAATAGTGAAAGAGAGAAAAAAAAACAAATATATGAATACAGAATGAGAAACAGAGATATAGTGACAGAAAAATAGAGAGAAACCAAGATAATTAAACAGAGAGAGAAACAGAAATACATGAACATAGAGAGAGATATATATAAACAAACACAAAGAGATACATGAACAGAGAGAGAGAGAGAAACATATATGAACAAAAGGGGAGAGAGAGAAACAGAGATATAAGAAAAAAGAGAGAGAGGGGAAACAGAGATACATGAACCGAAAGAGTGAAAGAAACAGAGATACATGGAGAGAGAGAGAGAGAGAGAGAGAAACAGAGATACATGAAGAGAGAGAGTGAAAGAAACAAAGAAAGATGAACAGAGAGAGAAAAACAGAGATGCAGATATATGATTAGTGAGAGAAACACAAATATATGAATACAGAAAGAGAAATGGAGATATATTGACAGAGAAAGGAGAGAGAAACTGAGATAATTAAACAGAGAGAGAAACAGAGACACATGAACATAGAGAGATATATATAAACAAAGAGAAAGAAAGAGATACATGAAGAGAGAGATAGAAACAGAGATGCATGAAAAGAGAGAGAGAGAAACAGAAATGAACAAAGAGAGAGAGAGAGAGAGAGAGAGAGAAAAAGTTATGAACAAAGAGAGAGAGAGAGAGAGAGAGAGAGAAACAGATATGAAGAGAGAGAGAGAGAGAGAGAAACAGAGATACATGAAGAGAGAGAGAGAGAGAGAGAAACAGAGATACATATATATGAATAGTGAGAGAGAGAGAGAGAAACACAAATATATGAATACAGAAAGAGAAACTGAGATATATTACATGAGAAAGAGAGAGAAACAGAGATAATTAAACAGTGAGAAAAAGAGAGTAACAGAGACACATAGAGAGAGAGAGAGAGAAACACATGAACATAGAGAGATATAAACAAAAAAAAAGGGAGTGATACATGAACAAAAAGAGAGTGAGAGATATACATAAACAGAGAAAAAGAAATACATGAAAAGAGAGAGAGAGAAAAACAGATATGAACAGAGAGGGAGAAATAGAGATACATGAACAGAGAGAGTGAAAGAAACAGAGATACATGAACAGAGAGAGAGAGAAAAACAAAGATAGATGTATATGAATAGAGAGAGAGAGAAACACAAATATATGAAAAGAGAAAGAGAAACAGATATATGAAACAGAAAGAGAGAAACAGAGACACATGGAGAGAGAGAGAGATAAACAAACGCATAAACATAGAGAGAGATATATAAACAAAGAGAAAGAGAGAGAGATACATGAACAGAAAGAGGGTGATAGATATACATAAACAGAGAGAAACAGTGATACATGAACAGAGAGAGAGAGAGAGAGATAAACAGATATGAACAAAGGAGGAGAAAGAGAAACAGAGATACAGGAACAGAGAGAGAGAAAGAAACAGAGTAACATGAATAGAGAGAGAGAGAAAAAAAAACATATGAACAAAGAGAGAGAGAGAGAGAGAGAAAGAAATAGAAATACAGGGACAGAAAGAGAGAAAAAAATAAATACATGGATAGAGAGAGATAGATATATGAACAAAAAGAGAGAGAGAGAGAGAGTGTTGCATAAACAGAGAGAGAGAGAGAAACAGAGATATATGAACAGAGAGAGAGAAAGAAAAACTCAGAATTATATCAACAGAAAGAAACAGGATCAAAGAGATAAATAGAGAAACAGATATCAATATACAGAATAGTTATAGAGAGATAAACAGTGAGAGAAATGAAAAAAAGAGAGAGAGATGAATAGAAAAGAGAGCAATAAGTAGAGAGAGAAAAAAAGAGATAAATAGAAATGGACTGAGGGGAATAGAGATAAAGAGACTGACAGAAAGAGAGAGAAGTTGATAGGAGAGATGAAAAGGATTATAAGGAGAAGAAGAAAAAAGGGGGGCAAAAAAAAAGAGGAAATACTTTTTAAAATAAGGAGGAAGAGGAGGAGAGAGAAAGATGAAATAATAGATGAAAAGAGAAAGGAAGATGACAAAATGATAAAAGGGGAGGAGCAAAAAGAATAAAAAAGAGGAAATACTTTCTTTTAAAAAAGGGGCGACGAGAGAAAGATGGAAAAAGAAAGAGAGAGGAGGATAACAAAATTATAAGGAAAAAAGAAAGGAAGGAAAATAGGAAAATTTTTCAAAAAAAAAAAAAAAAAAAAACACTAACAATAGAGGTGGTAAGAGAGGAAAAGGCAAACAAAAACACCATATTGATGACTATCTATTTTTCTGAAATCAGCCTTTAAAAAAAAAAAAAAGAAAAAAAAAAAAACTCCCTCTTAACAGCATGGCTGCCATTTTGTTTCTGTTCATCAATTCATTTTTTTTTTTTTTTTTTTTTCAAATTCTCACCTGCAAATTTTGCTTTTATCAAAACAAATTGAGAGCATTCATTGCATTTAAAATATTCAAATTTGTTTTTTTTTTTTTTAATCCTTTCTCCTTCCACTACATTGGTTGTACCATCTTTTAGTTTCTTTAAAAAAAACTTTTTAATACAAAAAAAGAAAGTCATTATGTTCCCCTTAAACATTTGTAAATCAGCAGCAATTTTTATTCAGACAAACATCACCAATTCTAAACTAATTTTGTAATTCAACATTACTTGGTATAAAGCCAAGATATTCTAAGTAATGACGATGGTGACACCTCAATGTAGACAGAACAAGAAAAAGATGGAACAAAACAGAAAGACAACACACATTAACATAGAAATTCACCTCACGAAACAATTATCAAAATGTTAACATCATGTTCAAACCGCTAAAAACAGCCAAAAAATTATGAACGCATTTGATTCTTGATATAGTTTCTCACTTCTCTCACAAATGTCGTCACAAGCAACAGATATAGCAGCCCAAAAAATTATGAACACATTTGATTCTTGATATGGTCTCTCACAGCTGTCAATACAAGCAACAGATATAGCAACTAAATTCTTATGATGCATTTGATTGTTGATGAAGTCTTTCACAACTGTCATTACCAACAACAGATATAGCAGCCAAATAACAATGATTATACTTAATATAGTAGAATTTGTCAAGTTGCATAGGGCAATTAGTAGCGATAGCCGAGAGTAATTAATCGCGTTAGCTAAGAGCAATCAGCTGTGAAAAGAGGAAAACTCAATTACCGATTGAGGAATGGGAGCTATTTATGGTGCCTTGGAGCATCCCATTGTGCACAAGTGGAATATTCCATTGCATAGATCATTATTGGCTGCTTGTAAGTAAGTGGAAGTATTTTGGGCCAGACTGGACCTGGGAGTGATGGCAATGAAGGGGTACTCAGCATTCCCCAAAGCTCCAGCACTGCTGGAACCTCACCATCAGATTGTTTAGTGTCATATCCAGGACACTCATTAAGGAGGGGTCTTACCCCTCTGCAGAGAAGCAGTCAGTGTATTCTAAAACCCCAGCCGACTGGGCAATAAAACTTTTTAGTGGCACATCATAACTAAACATCAGTTGATATGTATCTAAATGGTTTTTTTTTAATATTTCACTTACAATTGATTTTAAAACAAACCTGTCATGCTTTATTTTGACGTCCGCTGACACGTTTATGCAAAATAAGGTCTACACAAGTCCTGACCATCAGAAATCAAAAACCAGCAACTACGAACTCAAAGTTTTAACTAGTACACAATTTATTACTAAAATAATTAAAATCCCAAATTATTTTATACAATGATTGATTATCTTATACCGAGACCTTAGAGAATTACGTATATTTACATTTTTGTTATGTAGTTATGCACACAGTGGTATGATATCAAGTATTTCTATCAAATACAAATAATTTGCACACTGTTGTATGTTTTGAAGTATTCCGATCTAATACAAATTTATACACAACCGTATGGTTTCAAGTGACTATTTTTATTTCATGATAATCTTTTATTTGCACACAGTTATATGATTTCAAGTAACTAATAATAATAATCCCTAGTAAACAATTATAGCTTCAAGTAACTATTCTTAATACAAATAATTTGTATGCGGTTATATGGTTTCAAGTGACTAATAATAATAATCCTTAGTAAACAATTATAGCTTCAAGTAACTATTCTTAATACAAATGATTTGCAGGGTTACATGGCATTAAGTACTCTTATATAATACAAATAATATATTAATACAAATTGGAGGTGCCCGTGGTGTAATGGTTATCATCATAGGAAATGGACACGGCGACATGAGTTCAAATCCTGGACAAGACTGATTGCATTTCACATAGCACTAATACCCTTGGGAAAGGTATAAATCCAATTATTCTCCCTCCAGCTATAGGTAAATAGTAGGGCAGACTGGGTCCTTCAGCCTTGGTGAGGCAACTAGTTTAGGAGAAGGAAAACTCTGAATTCAAACCTGTTAAACTCTGCTTAAAAAATTGAACTTGTGTCATATCCTGCCCGAGTGGAGGGGTTGGTAAATATGTAAATAATACAAATAATTTGTGTGGTTATAAGGGTTTAAGTGTTCCAATTAAAGACAGTTAAACAGTTACAATTGTTCCTAATACTAAATTATACACTATTATAGGGTTTCAAGTAATTATTTCTATTTAATAATTATCATTTGTTTGCACACAGTTATATGGTTTCAAGTAACTAATAATAATCATCCTTAGTAAACAATTATAGATTCAATTAACTATTCTAATTACAAATAATGTTGTATACCTGGAATTAAGAGGCAATAACACTTATTTATGAAAATATAAATTCTCTCCTTTATTATTACAAAAGTCATGAGGATTGTGCGAGAGGGTGAGAGGACAGCTAGGATTTACACCAAGTTGAGATACATATATTCAGAGACTTGCTTCTTCATGCTTCTTTCATGGGAGACTGATACAGAGTCTGTTCTCAACAGAGGCAGGGAACCGCTGCCCCCAGGCTGGCACACAAAACTGTGTGACGTGTCTACTCTGCTGACTGCTAACTCCGACTGACCACTGGGGTTAAAAACTTCTGTCATTATACGTATTTCTGATACCTGCACATTTCCTTCCGGCACCCCACCAATGCAATTCTTTCCATGTAATACCCATGGCATTTCTGCTAAACTGAATTGTTTGAATTAGAAATGTCTGACTAAACTGAATAGCTTGAAATAGAAATGTTTTGACAACTAAACTATACTTAGATTTAAAATGCGTGCTTATGCTAAACTGAATTGTTTGAAATGGAACTGTTTTTGACATTGAAAATGTACTTACACAAAATTGAATTGTTTAATATAGAACTGTTTTGACATTTAACTGTGAGTAAACTAAATGTGTACTTATACTTAGCTGAATTAAAACTGTTTGAATAAACTCAATAGCTTGAAATAGAAATGTTTTTTGACAATTAAACTGAATTGACATGCTAAACTGAATTGTTTGAAATAGAACAGATTATTTGTATAAAAATGGATTTGGCATTGAATAACCAAGAAAGGTGCCATAAAATGCCATAAAACCCAAACAACCAACCAACTACTACAATGGGTCAGAGTCAAACTGGGAGTAATAGCAATGAAGAGGAACTGCAGCCACACTATCAGATGCAGATTGGTGTTATACTTTCAACAATTCTTTTTATAGGCAGGGGGTTAAATCAACATATTCTAGGCCCCATCAACAGAAATGAATAATATTTGAATAAATTTGGTCTACATTTGTTTTTATATCCTTTTCAGGTAAAACGTATTTATTTTCTGAACATTCTAATATATTATTTCTGCATTGTACAAGTGCGCAGTGCTGCAAAGAATAAAGCTAGTTTGGTATCTAAATAAACATTTAAAAAAAACGAGCAAGAAAAAAAGAAAAAAACTGTCACTTCCAAGTGCAAACCAAAGATTCATATGCAACAACCAGCTATGGGGTACTAAAAAAGATAGCTTTTTTTTGCTTTTTTTTAAAAGTATTCAATGTCTGTTTGGAGGATCTCCTAATGAGTTGACAAAAGGACAGCCCTAGGCAAAACTGCAGAGTGAAAAGGTGGCAATGCATACAACTCAAAGAGGATGCGTGTCATCTGCTCACACCTATTACTCCATAGGTTAATGAGGAAGCTGCGTTGTTATGGAAACTGTGATAGAGGGAGAGAGATTTGAGGGACACGATGCTTCTAAAGTATTTCTTCAAAATCCAAGCACTCAAAGAAAAACAATCTTGAATTTTTTTTTTCAAAGAAGGTAATTTTAAAATATAAAACAATATGAAAAAAATGAATACAATTTGCAAAACTGAAATTTTGGGGGGGAGAGAGAGAGAGACATACACACAAAAAAATACATCTTTTTTTATTTGCTTAAAAATATCTTTTTAATGTTTTCTTCGGGTAAAATTATATATAAACATATATTTTATTCATGTAAGAACTAATTTGATCTATATATATATATATATATATATATATATAGAGAGAGAGAGAGAAAGAGATACAAATATATATATTTTTGCTTACTATGAAATATTTCTTCAAATATTTTCTTCTGGTGATATATATATATATATATATATATATATATATATATACACACACACAAACACATATATTTTACCTTATAAAAATGTTTACAAAAAATATCTCCTAAATTATAATCATATTTTGAGTGTATATACATATATATTTTATTATTATTATATTTACCTCTGGATATTTAAATCTTTTTCATATTTTTTTACATACCAAATACCTTCATTTCATTTTTGTAAAACTACACATACATACAAATCTTACAATATATATATATATATATATAGATATACTCTTTATATTTCTAATAATTTCAGTTTCATATTTTCATTATTGCTTACGTATTCACCTAACCCTGCCATATAAGTAGGATGTGAAACAGGGTCATTTTTTAAGAGGAGTTTAATGGGTTTAAATTCAGAATTTCCCTTCTCCTAGACTGGTTGCCATACCTGCCCTACAAATCAAATATCCAGAGTTTTTTCAACTGATAAAAAAACTACAGTATTTCATCACCATCATCAAGTTATTATTACTTGTTGGTCAGCCAAAATTGGTGTGTCCATAAGTAAGAGTCTACAGGACAATGTTGCCCAGCATATCCTCTTCATCTTTCTGATTTGTGAGGTTGGAGGTAAGTGGCCATACAGCTAATGCTTTGTAGTGTGCTGCTTCCATGATTTGTTTAAAACATTTGGTGCTGAATATTTATCAGTGCCTCCCACCAGGCAGAATTTGACACAAGGTCTTTTTTATAGTGGGGATTTAGGGGAGGGGAGGGGAGGTCACACACGAGCCAAGGCTCATGGCCTGCTGGATAATGCCGGTCAGAGGATCACTCAGTGCAATGTGAACTACGCTAGCTTTTGCTAAATCTCCTGGCATGTATAACAGGTGACCTCGCTGGTCATAGATTCACACTAGTCTAGTTGCAATGTGAATCAATGCTTTTCATTGCTTGGCCTCCCAGCATGTCTGCCAAATGACGTGGTGCTAAACAGTTTGTGCTAATGCCCTTGGGAAAGGCACAAATTCATCAGTTTTTCCCCCCAGGTAGGAGTAAATAGTAGGGCAATCTGGTCTTTTTAGGTTTAGTTAGGCAACTAGTCTAAAAGAAGAAAAAATTAATTCACACCAGCATTATTCTACTTAAAGGTTGACCTGGTGTCACATTCTGCTCATGGTGGAGGGGTTTGTAAATACATACAAAACAGGAATTAAGAGGCAATAACACTTATGAAAATATTCTACTTAAAGATTGACCTGGTGTCACATCCTGCCCATGGTGGAGGGGTTTGTAAATACATACAAAACAGGTATTTTCAATTACAATTCTTATAAAATCTCTAACATCAAAATGGTCAGAAGAATTTCTCAGAGATTAGTCTTTTATAGAATTGTCATGTCAAAAGGCAAAGAAGAAGGAGTTACCGACTTTCTTTTCGTTTGTTTACTGCTTTCTTCAACAAATAGCAGACATAATCCGAGTGGATGATCAAACAAGAGGAATCTTTCGAAACACAAAGAATACATGCAAGAAACAAGACAAAGATTTTCGGCCTTGGTGTTTTGACGTCTTTTAAGCTGTTGATGACTACCTGAAAGTGTGTCAAATAAGCCTAAGTGACAAACATGAGGAAACATGTCTGAAGTTTCCTTTTAACTTTGCATCAGCTCCGAGATACAAGCTAAAACCTCAGAGAATGCCCACAAATAAGATGCAGAAATAAAAACTAGAAAAACGAAATAAAAGAGAACAAAGAAAAAAAATGTCTCATCATAACAAGGTTAATGACAACAAGAAGATAAACTTTTTCTCACAAGTTCCTAAAGTAGATATAGTGATTAAAAAGTCACTCCCTGATTTTAAATCATTTTCCTGTTATATATCAAAGAAGAAATACACAATAAAGCTAAAACATAGTTGAAGTAAGGGTAAGACAAGTATAGGCAAATGTTCTATCAAAAATAGTAGAATCTTTTTGGAAGCATAACATCATATTCCTTACAAGAAACACATACAATATAAACATTTGATGATGATGACCTTAAGACAAAACCAATTATGATAAACACAGGTAATATTTATTTGTGTATTCTTTTGTTTAATCATATAAAAGTAAAGTTGGCGACCTTAGTCGAGGGTGACCCGAAGGCTCCCTTTTCAATAGCTACTACACCAAGATGTAGGGGAGAGCGCTACTCCATTCCCAGGATTGCACCACTTTATCCTTGATCCTCACCTTATAGTGCTGAATGCTAAGCAAGGCGGCATCAAGTACCATTTTTTGAGTTTTTGGTATGACTCGACCTGGGATTGAGCCCCGGTCTCCAGGACCATTGGCGAACACTCAACTCAGAGGCCAATAAATAAATGCATTTACTTCTTATGTAACTGATTAATTTTAATGGCATGTCAGCCTGCCTAGGATTATTTTAAGCCATTCATTGTAGATTTATATATACTTTTTTATGTAATTGTTTCTTAATGTTTGGTTTGGTTTTCTCGTTTAATGGCATATCAACCTTTGTGTGTTATTCAATGTCAAAGTATTATTTTATTTATGAAATAAAAGTTGGCAACAGTAGGCAAGGGCGACCCGAAGGGTCCCTTTTCAATAGCTACTACACCAAGGTGTAGGGGAGGGCGCTACTCCTTTCCCTGGATTGCTCCACTTTATCCTTAATACGTACTTTATAGTGCTGAGTGTTAAGCAAGGAGGTATCAAGTACCATTTTTTTTTTTGGTATGACTGGACCTGGGATTGAACCCCAGTCTCTCAGGCCATTGGTGAACACTCTAATGTAAATGCATTGCTAATGATTGCAATTTTGAAATTCATTGAAAATCAGGATTGTCAATAGTCAAGAATTAAGGCAACTGTTATTGACAGAACTACTACTAATAATAATAATAATAATAATAAAAAAAATAAATTAAAAAAAAACAACCATAATATAAAGAGTGCAGTATTCAAAATGTTTACTGTTGGAAAAAAGATAACATCTTTTAGAAAATACTTATTTATTTGTTTCTATTAACCAACTGAGATGGCACATTCATATCTAATATATTTTATATTACAGGGTGAGAGAAGAATATTCTCTTCCGATTTTCACATCTTCTTTTTGAAGAAAAGATAAAAGAAGAAGAGAGCAGAAAACCAAGAAATATTGATGAACTCAAAGGTTGTGAGGTGTTGCCAGGTATTGGCAAATGTGTCACCTGGGATGCCAATAACCATCCTCAACGCTATACCCTACTCCACTTGAAGAATATGTCAAACAGGCTGAATCGGACACTGAACAAAAAAAGGATGAAGAGCCATTTTCTCATATAGAATAAATAAAATGTCGGGAATTTATGTTTTAGGCTTGTTTCCAGAAAATAGGAGAAAATAAGCAGAGAAAAAACATTTTAAAAACAAAAATATGCTCTTACATACATTATATATGTGTGTGTGTGTGTGTGTGTGTATATATATATATATGCACATGTACATAATGGTAAATTGATCAACATGGAAAAAAGTGATCTAATAAAGCTGTTAAGCATTTGAAGCATGGAGAATTGAATAACGCCAGGATGAAACCAGCAATTCGGAAGCAGGACTTGACTTCAGTTCCTGGAACTTCACAGCCTGAAAATGTTTGTAACATCTCTTGTAGGGTCTATTCGTCTAAAGCAGAACTTGCTAGTCATATAACAGCAAACTGGAATTAGGGTAGCTACCTTATTTTCCAGAAAGTGGGATTCTTAATACAAAAGGTACATCTTATCAGTATAAAGACGACAATACGTTTTAATGATGTGAGTAACATGCCCCTACTCATATATGCACAGATTGCACAGCTATTGATGGACAAGTCCATAAATACTTGCTAGCAATATGTAGACAGCTTGTACATACTTATTAATAACCCTTCCCCCAAACAATCCAACCGGTCTTTCTGCATGCAACCTACAAGGAACTCATGTCAATTCTGTAACAAAGTAGGGTTTTAAGCAGGTTTGAGAAGTCATATGACAGTGCACAGAGGGAATGTTAATAGAAAAGACAACTAATTCATTTGTCACACCTGCATATAGAGTTTGCAAAGATATACTTAGCCTGAGTAGTCCAATATGCTCTCCAAGATTACTCTTAATAAATTGAGAAGATGGCCTTCTTCTGCAAAGAAGTGGCAGTAGTCTATATATATAATTATTTACTAAGTTTTGCTTAGTTGTGGCACGAGGCTTGATGTCTTGGGCACCTAGTGAGACTCAAACTCATAAATAACAGTCTGTCAGTCTACCTTACTAACCTGTTATGTAGAAGAATACGCTGATACCAACTTGTGATTTGAACATGGATCTCTAGCCAACAAATACAAGTGTCAAAATGGATTATGCTACTGGAGTTCACGTAACTAGATGAGGTGGACATATAGACAGGTCTGACGACAGAAGAGAGATGATTAGAGACACCAGTGCATATGCAAAATAGATGTGAAATGTAACGTTATGAGTTAGTATTGTTTAGGATTCCAGACTCAGTATTCAGCATCAGACGAGAGTGAAGAGATTTTAAGTATCAGCCAAAATTAACCCCTCATGGAACATTACAAAAGTGGCTACAAAGAATTAGTTCCAAACATTATAAAATAACTATTACACTATGCAATCCACCCTTATATATTTATACATATATATATATAGTTTTTTTCTTTTCAGACATAGAAATATCATTCACTAAGGGAAATAAAAAACTGTGTTTAAGCATACAATTTTTTGTTTTTTCTACATACGCTGTTAAATATCATTTGAGGTGCAGAAGAGTGTTTCAGGAAATTTGAATATTTCATTATCTAATAACTTGACCAATTCTTGTTTAAAATACAGATTTTAACAGCATGCTTTCACCTGTCTGCCTGTTTTCATCTACCTATGTCTGTTTTATTCTGTTGATCTTCAACTGAAAAGTCTACGTTTAATGTTTTTTTTTTCTTTTCAGCTATAGAAATGCCATTCACTGGAAAAGAAAAAGCATTTAAACATTAAACCCGGAAATTTTAGTGGTTTCTAAACATGCTGTTAAATTTGAAATCATTCGAATAAGAATAACCATATTTACCAACTCCTCCACTCGGGCAAGATATGACACAAGGTCATTTTTAAGCGGAGTTTAACAGGTTTGAATTCAAGAGTTTTCCTTCTCCTAGACTAGTTGCCTCACCAGGGCTGAAGAACCCAGTCTGTCCTACTATTTACCCATAGCTGGAGGGAGAATAATTGGATTCATACCTTTCCCAAGGGTATTAGTGCTATGTGAAATGCAATCAGCCTCGTCCAGGATTTGAACTCGTGTCACCGTGTCCATTTCCTATGACGATAACCATTACACCACGGACACCTCCACAATAAGAATAACACAACTTATTAGATTACAAATGATGTCAATTTTTCTGAAACAACCTGTGCATCTTACGTATCAAATTTTTTGAGAAGTCCTGCATATAATATTTTTGTATTATTTATTCACTTGATGTTTTAAATATTGATCTGCATCCTATGTGCCATGCAACCATTTTTTGCATCGTGCGAGGAATATTGAGTATTTATTAGTTCTTCTTTGTCCATTTGACTAATGTGTTTTATCCAAAGACTGTATTTTTTTCCGAATGCATGGAATTTATAATCATGAGACTGCTAGGAAGAGGTGAGAAAACTATTTATTTTTAGGTTTTATCCTGCTCTACAACCCAGTGTTTGAGCACTTTTCTGATTTTAGAAAAAATTCTCTATATCAATTTGTTCATCTCCCTATTAAAAGATCCAAATAATTATTTTCTATGTTTGAGCAGTCTTTTTTATTCCATCTGAATATCAACCTCACTAAGATGGATACAATGCTGTTTAATTATTCTCTAAAAAATATTCCAACATCCAGTCAAATAAAAAAAAAAGGTATGTTTCACCAGAAGATTGTATATTCTGAACAAATACATGAAACTTATAATCCTAAGACTGACTATTTGTTTTTAGGTTCTATCCTGCTCTGCTACCCAGTATTAGAGCACTTTTCTGATTTCACACTACATACAAGAGTCATTCAATAACTAAGATGAACTTTGTTGAAGTTGACAATAGAAAACCATGTTTACAGTTGCAGTTTTTTTCAAATAAATTAATAAACATGGCATTTTTCAAGATTCAGGAGACTGTCAGCATGACCTTCTTTACTGACCACTGCACCGGGAACTTTTTCTTTACCAGAGAGTCAGTGTCTTTCCACTCGATGGACTGTCTTTCCAACCCAGGCTTGTCGTGCCAAACCCACGTATAGCCCATTTGCAAATATTTTTTTGACTAAAACATGCTTCTCTATACATCACATTATTTAGTAAATTCCACATGGCTTAAGAAAACATTCATTTTCAGTTTTATCCAGCCCTATTGCACTTTTCGTATTTAGGACAAGATGTTTTTCTAATGATTGGGCAGCAGACCATATTTACATATAATATTAGTGTATCCTGGAGTTAGGCTACGTACAAGTAGTGGTAGCTACAGCATTTCAAGGAACATTAATCGCGCAGAGAAATTCACAAACAAAAACCTGGGAAATAATTTTTACCATTTTTGGGAGGGCAAAGAGGAAATAGTGGGTGTATAAAATTCTATGATATATATATTAAACAGAGAGGTCCTAACAGATGGAAATAGATAAATAGATGAAGACAGAGGTAAACAAATAAGCTGACAGATGTAAGCAAACAGATGGGTTGGCAGATGAAGATAGGTGGGCAGATAGAAGAAAACAGATGAAGATGAGTAGACAGATTAAGATAGACGGATGGATGAAAACAGATGAAGATGGGTGGACAGATGAAAAATGAGAAAGACAGCCAGACAAATGAAAACAGACGAAAAGGGACTGACAGTCTAACACACATGTAGAGATATGCAGACAAATGAAAACAGACGAAAAAGGGACAGACAGTTTAACACACATGTAGAGATATGCAGACAAATGAAAACAGACGAAAAGGGACAGACAGTTTAACACATATGTAGAGATATGCAGACAAATGAAAACAGACGAAAACGGACAGACAGTTTAACACACATGTAGAGATATGCAGACAAATGAAAACAGACGAAAACGGACAGACAGTTTAACACACATGTAGAGATATGCAGACAAATGAAAACAGACGAAAACGGACAGACAGTTTAACACACATGTAGAGATATGCAGACAAATGAAAACAGACGAAAACGGACAGACAGTTTAACACACATGTAGAGATATGCAGACAAATGAAAACAGACGAAAACGGACAGACAGTTTAACACACATGTAGAGCTATGCAGACAAATGAAAACAGACGAAGAGGGACAGACAGTTTAACACACATGTAGAGATATGCAGACAAATGAAAACAGACGAAAACGGACAGACAGTTTAACACACATGTAGAGATATGCAGACAAATGAAAACAGACGAAAACGGACAGACAGTTTAACACACATGTAGAGATATGCAGACAAATGAAAACAGACGAAAACAGACAGACAGTTTAACACACATGTAGAGATATGCAGACAAATGAAAACAGACGAAAAAGGGACAGACAGTTTAACACACATGTAGAGATATGCAGACAAATGAAAACAGACGAAAAAGGGACAGACAGTTTAACACACATGTAGAGATATGCAGACAAATGAAAACAGACGAAAAGGGACAGACAGTTTAACACACATGTAGAGATATGCAGACAAATGAAAACAGACGAAAAGGGACAGACAGTTTAACACACATGTAGAGATATGCAGACAAATGAAAACAGACGAAAAAGGGACAGACAGTCTAACACACATGTAGAGATATGCAGACAAATGAAAACAGACGAAAAGGGACAGACAGTCTAACACACATGTAGAGATATGCAGACAAATGAAAACAGACGAAAACGGACAGACAGTTTAACACACATGTAGAGATATGCAGACAAATGAAAACAGACGAAAAAGGAACAGACAGTTTAACACACATGTAGAGATATGCAGACAAATGAAAACAGACGAAAAGGGACAGACAGTTTAACACACATGTAGAGATATGCAGACAAATGAAAACAGACGAAAACGGACAGACAGTTTAACACACATGTAGAGATATGCAGACAAATGAAAACAGACGAAAAGGGACAGACAGTTTAACACACATGTAGAGATATGCAGACAAATGAAAACAGACGAAAAGGGACAGACAGTCTAACACACATGTAGAGATATGCAGACAGATGAAGATAGGTGAAAATAAATGAAGATACGCAGACAGATGAAGACAGGTGGATGGATGGAAACAGATGAAGGTTGGCAGATGAAAACGGATAAAGATGAGCGGATAAATGAAAACAGATGAAGATAAGCTGACAAATGAAAAAAGACATAGAGAGATGAAGATAGATGGAAATGATGAAGACAGGTAGACAGATGAATGAAAACAGATGAAGATGGGTTGGCAGATGAAAACTGATGAAGATAGGTGGACAGATGAACACAGATGAAGATGGGCAGACAGATTAAAACAAACATAGATAGATGGAAATAGAAGATAGGCAAATAGATGAAGATAAGTGGACAGATGAAAACAGATGAAGATTGTTATCTGAACAGATAAGATTTTTAGATAGAAAAGAAAAGACTGAATTATATAGATTACATGTATGCATGAAAAATCTTTCAAATACACAAAACCATTGTTTCTATTCTGTACATAAAATAGTCCGTACAAGTTCTGTACTATTTTTCCCAGATCTAAAATATTAAAAACTGTCCCACAGATATTTATTTGTAGA
The DNA here is from genome assembly GCA_963585895.1 of Sepioteuthis lessoniana. Lineage (NCBI taxonomy): Eukaryota > Metazoa > Mollusca > Cephalopoda > Myopsida > Loliginidae > Sepioteuthis > Sepioteuthis lessoniana. Next base: position 22,563,002 of record OY757926.1, read on the forward strand.
AGTTTTTGGAACACAAACGCAACCCGAACAGAACCAGATAATCTTGCTGGTGGTTGACTAAAGAGTGACAAAGCGTTAAGGCTGTTTTGGGCCACATCGGTTTCCTCTCTATCTCTTTCTAAAAACAGAAATGTTTGTTTGTGCAAATATGTGCAGGAATTTTTATGGCTTTGGGGTTGGAAAATAGCAAAAATGGTCAAGAATGGATGTGGAATAATGGATGCTGATCTTATTCACAGAATAAGTAAAGCCCAGAAGCAAAAACAGACTGACACAACAAGTGGAATTAACATAATGTCTATCTTCCTTGGGAAGAACAAATAATACTCTTCAATTTTTTTGTTTTGTTTATAGACAAGAAAGCTGAAATATGCGTTTCGTTTTGTGTTTTACGAGCACATTGTTAGAAAAACACATTCAGTCAATTTTTCTTTTTTTGGGTACAACCAACATTATATATATATATATATATATACATCAGCTGGATAGAAAGACAAATGAAAGTTGAAGAAGATGTTTGCTTTATCAAAGAAAAATATAGATAAGGAATAAAAGGAAAACTATATCAACTTTTTTTTTGAGTAAAAAAAAAAAAAATCCGCTGTCACTTTCTTTAAAATGTTCTTGTAAACATAGAAAGGTCCCATACCACATTAGGTCATCAGAGTGCCATTTGGTGCTCATCTCCTCATCAAAGTTATTTGGTTTAAAGGCATATCAACCCTTGTGGGTGATTTAATGGTTAACCTCTTTATATATATATAAAGTGGAGAAAAATTGAAAAATAAAGTAATCCAAAAGTGAAAAATTTAATAAGAAAGAATGTTGACATTATAACATTTCGGTTTATTTCTCCACATTGTCAGATTCCTTTCCATAATTTACTTCCATATATATGTGTATGTGTGTGTTGTGAGATAATAGTTTAAAGGTAACACTATTTTTAAACTAATTAAAGCTCATTTGTTAACTGTATTCAAGTATTGCATTTAAGATTAATGATTCTATTTATTAAATGGTTTCAAGTATTGCTAGTACTGATAATATTTAATATTCATTATTTGTTTGCACACAGTGAATGTTTTCCATTATTGCTATCTAACACTTATAATTCTATTTGATATGATTCAATTGTTTACACACAGTTTAAATTGTTTCAAATATTCTTATCTCAGTGCAATTGACTCTCAGCAACTGCATTCTACCACTTTTGAGATAAAAAGTTTGGTTGGTTGTTTGGGTTTTAACCTTTCTAGGTTTGGGTTTTAACCTTTCTAGGTTATTTAATGCCAAATCCATTTTTATACATATAATCAGTTCTATTTCAAACAATTCAGTTTAGCATGATTACACAGTTTATTTGTCAAAAACATTTCTATTTCAAGCTATTCAGTTTATTCAAACAGTTCTAATTCAGCCAATTCAGTTAAGTATAGCTTTTGTTTACACACAGTTAAATGTCAAAACAATTCTAAATTAAACAATTCAGTTTAGAATAAGTAGAGTATCAATGCTGAAAACAGTTCTATTTCAAACAATTCAGTTTAGTATAAATATGCAGTTTAAATGTAAGTACACAGTTTAATTGTCAAAATCATTTCTATTTCAAGCTATTCAGTTTAGTCAAATAGTTCTAATTCAAGCAATTCAGTTTAGCCTAAGTATGCAGTTTAGTTCTATTTAACCCATAGATAGGACCCTATCAGGTGCTACCATTCCGGGGCAGAGTGGACCCTGGGAGCAATGGCAATGAAGGGATGCTCCAAATTCCCTAAAGCCCCAGTATTAATGGAACCTTACCATCAGATTGTTTAGTGTCATATCCAGAGGCACAGTTAGTGTATTCTACGGTCCCAGACGACTAGGGAATACACAGAGTTAATGTCCAAACAGTTTTATTTCAGATAATTCAGTTTAGCATTGGTACACAGTTTAGATGTCAAAACAGTTCTATTTTAAAGAATTCAGTTTAGCATAAATATGCAGTTTAAATGTAAAAAACAGTAAAGTCAAGAAACCACTGTTTAGTTCTATTTAACTCATAGATAAGACTCTTATCAGGTGCAACCACTTCAGGCCAGAGCGGACTTGGGAGCGATCACAATGAAGGGGTACTCCACATTCCCCAAATCTCCAGAGTTACTGGAACATCGCTATCAGATTGCTTAGTGTCATATTCAGGACACTCATTGGGGGTGGGATCTTACCCCTCGGCAGAGAAGCAATCGGTGTATTCTACAGCCCCAGCTAACTGGGCACAAGATAAAAAGATTGAGTACTTGTTTGCTACAAGAGAATATGGTCAGGACAATCCTATAGGGGCTAGGGCTTGACATGCCCTGCTGACTGATTGGATAGGGCCTCTCCAAATAACTGTTTAGCCCAGTAAGAGCTGGTGGAGCATTGCAAGTCACATGACTACTTCAGTAGCACCATCACAGACTAATCAGCTGTCCAGAAGCCTCAAGTATTACAGGTCCCCACCTACAGCCAAGAAGGGCTCTTATTAGACTAGGTTCTTCAGCCTTGGTGAGGCAACTAGTCTACGAGAAGGAAAACTCTGAATTCAAACTCCACTCAAAAATTGACCTCGTGTCATATCCTACCTGAGCAGAGGGGTTGGTAAATAGGATTAGGGGGTTCTAACCTGTCTCTAGAGGTGCACTTGGCATATTCTACAGCCCCAATCAACAGGACAGATCTCTTTTTTAAGTAACATTCAACAGGTCATACTCGTTACATGGAACTAGCAGCAAGGAATGTTCTCTTGATGTGGTAGAATTCTTAAAATCATGAGAAAAATTGTTCCACAGAAAGACTTTCTATAATATAGTATATATATATATGTTTACATATATTAAAAACTTTACATTGAGCACTCAATTTGGATAATTCCATTTAAGTAACCAGTCCATTGGCCTAATGAGCAGAGTGCTCGCCAATAGTCCAGGAGACAGGGGTTCAATCCCAGGTCGAGTCATACCAAAGACTCAAGGTAAGGATCAATAGTAAAGTGGAGCAATCCAGGGAATGGAGTAGCGCCCTTCCCTACTCCTCAGTGTAGTAGCTATTGAAAAGGGAGCCTTCAGGTCACCAACTTAACTTACTTTATATATATATATATATATATATATATACACACACGCACACACACACATGGATATATTTATACATACATACATACACATAGATATATATAAACATGTATACACACATTCATTTATATATATATATATATATATACACACATACACACACACACTTATATATACACACACACATTTATACATGTATACACATACACTTACACACATGCATGCAAAAACACAGACACACACACACACACATATATATATATATATATATACACACACACACATACATACGTGGTGCATTCAGACTTTTTTGTACAGGCATTTGAAATCGTTGTAAACCCTTGAAAATTCACTATGTTATTGCTATACATCTTATGAGATGACTGGCCAATTTTTATGATTTCAGGTTCAAATGAACACCTACAGTAGAAATTGGAATACACCCTACTAAAGCCTGATTCTCACAGCTTGTGAATTTCAGAAATGCAATCTGGATGTGAGGATACTTTAGAAGTAGGATATGCAATAAAATTCTGTTTTAAACTTGGAAAAAATGCCGCCACAGAAACGTATGGAATGCTTCAGACTGCTTTTCAACCATCTTGCATGAATCAAGCATCAGTTTCTGAGTGGCATAAGAGATTCAAGGAAGGCAGGGAGTTTGTGAGGGATGATGAGAGGTGTGGGAGGAGTAAGGAAGTCAATACACCACAGTTGATTGGCCAAAGGGTTAGGGTTACTATTGTCACGTGATATCCCACTGGGAGGAGGGAGATAAAATTACTACTCCTGGTATTTGAATTGACAGTATCAAGCCGTCAAAAAAGTAACCGTTAAGGAAGAATGTGGGTCACGGGGGGGGGATAAGCAGATGTTGGTACTTGGTGACCTTACCCAGGTCGCCGGACACCAAGAGGAAGAAGAGAGAAGCCAAATGATTGGCCGGGACCCCAAAACGGAAGTGGGGACTCCCTCCCCTCAGCGGAAGTAAATAGTAAGAAAATTAGTTTTTGAGCAGGGTCCGTAGCGGGCAGACGAACCATAGCCATTTTACTCCGGGTGGAAGACAAAAGAATTACTGAGACAAGAGGGACCCCAGGTTCTTCAAGCCAGTGTAAAAAAATAGAATAAAGTCTATCAGCCCGTGAAAGAAGAAAGATTCTCCAGTGGAACCCCGTCGAAAAATAAGATAAGTAACTCTGGGGCCATTTTCCTTTATACCCAAATTTTGTATACCACTCTCTCTCTCTCTCAATTTGAAGAAAGACAAAAGTCAAGAAAAGACATTTATATTCGTGAACTGTCCAATTATTATATGTTTTGACACTTTGAAAGTGTATATAACTGTAGTAAAGTAATTCATGTATTTTTATGTTACCATGTGGTCTATGTTGTTCTTTGCCGTTCTACTACGAATTTGTTGTTGTCACATTTCCTTTTTAGCTTCTATTCGCCTTATGTTATCTTGCTTAGAATTGTCCTATTAATTCCTAAAATATCACACGGGAAACCGGAGTTGCCGACTACTACAATATAATATTATTATGACTAAAACCTATAGGTCCATATTCTTCCATTGTCTCGGGGAAGGAAGAAAGCGGCCTGGTGGGTGTGTGATAGGTCGAAATTTGGAACCCCTTGCCAGCGGCGGTCAGTCTGGTCCTAAATTAATCCCTCACGTAATATGCCAGTTCTTATATGCCTGAGAGAAAAACTCTGAACGAGGACTTATTCTATAGGGGATCAAGTGCCAACCTGCCCCGTCTTCACACGTGCGAAAATAAAGTCCCGTTTTGGGATTTTAGTCAATTTGCCGTCACACTATGTTGAGGTTTTAAGGGAGTTCAGGAAGAGATTCCGTTGGAAGAGGCCAGCACTTTTCAAATCGGGTCAGTGGCATTTCCACCAGGACAATGCATCAGTCCACAACTCCATCCTTGTCACAGACTATTTGACCAAGATGGGCATCAAGACAGTTCCTCACCGTCCCTATAGTCCAGACCTTGCTATCTGTGACTTTTGGTTATTCTCTAAGCTCAGAGGCTGTCGTTATGAGACAATTGAGGAGATGAAAGAGGCTGTGACGAAGGTCATTGACACGCTCACACAAGAGGACTTCCATGGGGCCTTGCAGAAGTTGTTGGAATGGTACAACAAGTGCATTGCAGCCGGAGGAGATTACTTCGAAGGGAACTAGAATTTCATGTGTGTACTATCAATAAAAGTGCCCATCCGAAAAAAGTCTGGAAACTTATTGAATGAGCATCATATATTAGAATTATGGACACAAAGTCTGTTACTTAAGTTTCCTGTCACTTCTACAATCTTCAGACAGTCATGTAGTAAAAGTGGCCAATCTAACATCGATATAGCATGAAGTTTAGACATGTGATATGGAGTTATTGGGTGAGATAGTTACACAAAAGAATAACATGGTTTGGTATTAGTATATGCAATATTCAAACAAGGAAAAGAAATTTTTTTCTCTTGCAGTTAAAAATCATTGAGCATGAATTATGGGATTTAATAGGATGAGGTGTTAGATGACATAAGAGAAATTTGTTGATATGACTACACTTAGATACGACTTCACTTCTTTTGTTTAGCAAGCTAAATCAAACTTTATGCAATAGAGATCCTAGATTGGCCACTTTTACCACACAACCATCTGAAGATCATGGAAAAAACATGAAAGTTATGTAACAGATTTACTGTGTTCATAATTCTAATATTCATAAGTTGATACCAAGTCTGCTACAATAGCATTGAGTACTCTTTTTATGCAAAAACATTTCTTATTTGCTGTTCATAGGGTATAAAAAAAATGTAAACAAAGGCTGCTGCTGCTGTTGCTAAAATAAATACTTTAAAATTCCCTTAGCCAACGTGGTCCGCTTGGTGGCCGAAAGGTCTGAAACTTAGCGTCCTGCGTGTCTAGCCACACTGAAGAGTTCTGATAGAACGAAACAGTCTGTCTGTGGATGACTATATATATATATATATATAATATGATGGGTCAATTGACATCTAAATCATGCAGAACAGAAAATACCACTGACATCTCACTTTATCAGATATATTAACCAAGATAAAATGAAAGTGAAAATACTATAAATTGAATTTATTTAAAGAAATCACCACTGGCTTCAACCACAGCCTCTGAACGACTTCAATATCTCCTGCAAGCTTTTTTCCTTGTTTAAATTGATTAATGCTGCCATTATCCTTGCTTTCAGTTCATCTTTGGTGTGGCACAGACTTTTGCTGGTCTCTCAACTAACTGTACTCCATGCATAATAATCAAGAGAATTGCAATATGGGGCAGAAAGGGTTAAGGGACCAAATGTTACATGTGATGCAGTTGCAGAAATTTTCTCACAGCCAACACTGGTTTCTCTTATGCCGCATGGTGCAGAATCCTGTTGCTAGGCATAGGGTCTTCCAGCAGCCACATCATCCAGCCATTTGATGAAGGCCTTTGTGTTTAGTCTGAAGCCACGGGATAAGACAAATGGAGGCAAAATGTCACCATCACTAGTGACCACCCCAAACAATATGGCATGGTACTGGGTATTTGGTTTTTTATAACTATCAGAACATTTTACAGGAACAGAACAAGTGAAAGGTTGTTCTGTGAGTACACCAGGCAGAAAGTTTTCTTATTTGAGAAAAAACAATATTTGTTCACAGCTGGAGAGGATACTTGAATTTGCTCGAAAGCTTTGCAGCACAGTCTTTTTTCCTGAAGTTCTTCATGGCCTGTGATAAAAATTGGCCTTTTTTCATCTTCTATGAGAAATGCTGAATGCCTGATAAGAAACTCAGACATTGCGATTTTTCTAGTTCTGAACCTGATTGACTCACTGGGATCATTGTCAATCAGAGCCAGGCTCTCAACAACAAATTTGGAAGTTCTTTTCTTATCAGAACAATCAGAGTGAGGCTTCTGAGTTGCCATACCCTCATAATCACCATTCGACTCATTGAACTCTTTTCATATCCTCCTCACTGTCCTCAGATTGATAACCAAACACTCAGAAATCTTTGTACAGAAGCTTCTAGCATAAACGCAAACCAATATAGCATGTTCCCAATTTTCTGGAGGAGTCAATTGAGTCATGGTGTTGCTTTCCTTACAGAAAGTGCCCAACTAACTCTACTTCGCTGCACAGTAGACAAAACCAAAAAAAAAAACAAAGTGGCTGTTTCAAGCCATAGCATGCAGGGACTACACTCTGATCCAAAGCAAAGTGCACAGAGACTATACACTGACCAGAGCAAAAATTATGAATAAAGAAAAAAAAGTTTCACTGTTTATTATGGAAAAAAATCAGGATAAACTTTAAAATAAATTACTTGAGATGATTTATAAAATCTTCCCAGTTGATCAGGTTTCTTTGTTCTAATGGCATATCAACATTTGAGGGTTATTTACAGCAAGGATACTATTTAACCAATAGCTGAGTGTATAAAGGGGTTCATACCTTTCCCAAGTACAAAAGTGAAACTAACAGCACAACAGGAGTTTGAATTCTTATTCCAAGGCAACTCTCCAACACTTTAACCACTACACCACTGAGACTCCCTCGTTTTCAACTGATTTACATCAAACTCTTTTTTTTTTTGAGTCCCAATATTAATTTCTTATTCAGTTTTGTTTTTGTTTTTGTTTTGTGAAGGATGATATATGAATAAATTTTCTGTTTTCAAAATAAAAGTTTATCAAAATATTGGCATAATGGGTAGAGTGTTTGCAAATGGTCCGAGAGACCAGGGTTCAATCCCAGGTCAAATCATACCAAAGACTCAAAAAATGGTGCTTGATACTTCCTTGCTTAAAATTTAACATTATACGGCACAGATCAAGGGTAAGTGGAGCAATCTCGGTAAAGGAGTGGTGCCCTTCCCTACACTTCAGTCTAGTAGCTATTGAAATAGAGCCTTTAGGTTGCCCTCAACTATGGTTGCCAACTTACTTATAACATAACTAATACAGCTATGAATTGGCAAAATTTGGATAAAACATTCAAAATAATCCAACAGATACAGAAACAAAATAAATACTGAAATAAAATTTGTCAGGTCTTTATATTTATTTTATCAATAATCTTCTTGGAAATCTATTGACTACTCAGTTTTTCAATTGAGTAATGAGAAATTCTGCTATGGTAACATTGACTAATTGGCATAATAACAAAAGTTCGCATTACTTTGCGTTAAGACCAGATTGTATGACCAAAAGATATCAACCTCATAGCTTTGCTCCACAAACGATAATACAGGACAGGCAGGAACAGCTGCAGCAAAAGATCTGGTCAGGGCTGCATGGCATAGTGTTGCAGTCCCTGATCCTGTGTTTTTTGGTCTTGAAAGCAGTCTTGGGAGGGGAGAGTCAATAGAGGAGAAACATGGTTGGTGGTCAGATGCCAGGCATTACAGTTGTCAGCTACAGTGGGTCATCAACAATGGTCGATGTGACAGGAACCAAGGGATTTTTCCAAACAGTCCTTGAATCACTACTTTGATGCCCCTCAGTCACGATTGTCAGCAGTCATCTTGTTGTACAATAAGATCCTGGGCAAGCAATAATTTCCCATCTTGGAGACATATCCTGTCCACTGTAACTAGGACTTAAGCAGCATGGCCTCAATGTTCTTGATCTTTGCTTTTTCAAGGACTTTAATATTGGTGGCAAAGTCACTCAAGTGGATATTGAAAATGGTGTGGAGGAAGTACTGATGGAACTGCTTAAGGAGTCCATGGGTGGTGATGATAAGTGGTCCACAAATGAGCTAGAAGGGTGGCAAGGACCATGGCTCTATAAACACTGAACTTTATGATCTTTTTCTCGTATCTGTTGTCCCACATACACTTTTACTTTCATAATAAATTCATCAAAATTGGATTATTTTCTTCTTTCTACTTTCTTCAAACTGTCGGATTTATTTCCATATTTACTTCCATGCATTTATAA
>OY757926.1:22577070-22662070 GCA_963585895.1 Sepioteuthis lessoniana
CAATCACTTTGTTTACACAGCTAGATCATCCGGCCCTGTCAAGGGTCATTACGCAACAGTTGGACCAAGAACTATTCAGCATACTCTCATAGGTTAATCTTTCGCCTACAAACTGTTTAGTAGTTTGAGGGGTGATAATTTTTATTTCCTCATTTTAAATGAACTCAAGAATATCTTACAAAAAGACAGTTCTTGTAAAGGCATATAAATGGCACATAAACTCCTCATAGGCTATTTTAATGCAGAAATTCAACTCAATTGTAAATGTTTCATGGTAATCATAACTATATTTTCAATGTTTTTAAATTGCACTGACTGAAATAATTAAATGCAACACATGAAAGAAAAAATCTTAATGAAAAATGAATGAAAGTTACTAAAGAAAGAATGAAAAATCAAGAAAAACAAAAGACTGGATAAAAAAGAAAAAAAGATTGAATTAAAAGAAAAAAGAAAGAACGTTAAAAAAAGAAAAAGATTTAATAAAAAGAAACAAAGACAAAAGAATAAAATGAGAAAATGAAAAAAAAAAAAACAGTAAAAAGGAGAAAAAATTTAATAAAAAAAGGAAAAAAGAATAAAAAGAAAATGAAAAAGAAAAAGACAGGAAAAAAGAAAAAGATTCAATAAAAAGAAAACAAGAAAATGAAAAAGAAAAAATAAGAGGAGTTGAGTAAAGAAAAACAAAAAAAAAAGAAAGGAAAAAATGAAAAGGAAAGAAAAATCAGAGGAAACCGAGTAAAAAGGAAGAATAAAAATGAATGAAAAAATGAGTCAAAAGAAAGAAGAAAATAACACTGGGAAAAAAGAAAGGAAAACAATTTAGTAAAAAGAAAAAAATTAAAAACAAAAGATTTAGTAAAAATAAAGAAAATAAAAGATTGAGTAAAAAGAAAAAAGAATGAAAAAGAAAGAAAAATAAGAGAATGTTAAAATAAAAAAAACTTGACTGAATAAAATGAGAGAAAAAATAAAATATTAATAAAAATTATTTATTAGAAGAAAAAATGAAAAGGGGAAAAATAAAAGAACAATAAAAAGAAAATTAAAACAAAAAAAATGTGAAGATTAAGTAAAAAGAAAAAATTTTTTAAAAAAAAGAAAAATAAGAGAAAACAGAATAAAAAAAATGAATGAGAAAAAAATCTCAATAAAAAGAGAGAAAAAGGAAGAAAAAAGACTGAGTAAAAAGATAATGAAAAAGAAAGAAAAATAAGAGAAGACTAAATAAAAAAAGGAAGAAAAAAATGAAAAATTAATAAAAATTATTATAAGAATGAATGAAAATGAAAAAGAAGACTAAATAAAAAAAAAGTAAGAGAAAATGGAAAAACAGAATTTAGAATAAAAGGTGGCCTTATCTATGTTAATTGGACTCGAGCCAAATGCCTCAAACTAAGGAAGATGGTGAGGCAGTTGGCCAGAGGTCAGTTTAGAAGTGCACTTTCACCATTATCAGAAGCAATCACTTCAATCTTCACAAGCAGCTTCTCCACCTACCCAGCACAACCACCAACCCACCCATCCAAACTGACCAAATCTGCTGCGTCTTCAAGTGGTGAACTTTCCTCATTGTAACTAACCCACACACGGACATACCCACTCCAAGGCAAAACTCTAGAGGAGAAAGATCGACACCCTTTCCCTTATCAGCTGCCATTCTATCGATGACCAATTCCATTCACTTCATTCACATGAAGAATCTTGCTCTACAGACCTGATGTCTTCTTCCAGAATTAGATTCCTGAAAATATCCTTGGTAACTTTTCCAAATGTCTGTGATAGAACGGACGGATCAATGTCTGAATAATTCTCTGAAAAATAAAAGTGAAACACAATTAGGAAAAGAAAAACATTTTTGATAATACAATTACAAATGGAAAACATTTCTAATAACACAATTAGGAAGCAAAAAGACATTTTTATTTAAAAAAAAACAAAAAAAAAACAGCTTTATCGAGGTTATTATAAAAGACAGCATTTCAGTTTTTGAGACTTCTAGTGTTCTCAAGGTACCAATCATGATTTACTAAATTTAACTTTACTTAGTTTGGTATAAGATCAAAAGTTTAGGACACCTAGTGAGAATCAAACTCAATAATCCGTATGGAATTTTGAACCAAGCCCTTTATTCAGTACCATATTTATTGTATTTATTATACTGTCCATGATTAAAGAATACTTTCAATAGTTTTGAAAAGACTTGTTGGATTAGTAAAATACTAATTCCTGTGTATGAAGTGAGTGAGGGAGAGGCTCTCTGTGATTGGATATACTAATTATGTAATGAGCCCAGAAGTTTTGGTGCAAAAATCCAAAATCCAGTCAGACGGATTCCACCAGACATTCTGTGAGATAGGGATGTTAAAAGCTATCAGAAAGACAACCCGAAGATACTAGATATCTCCTTCAGAGTATGCCGGTAAGTCCCTCAAATTCAATTTTATACACAGGGAGGACTGAATATTTTTATTAATTGTTTCACGTGTTGATTAATAAATTGTTAGAATTAAATGAAGTATTAATTCATTTATTTGTTGCTGTTAGCCTTAGAATAAACACGATACTAACACAATAGAGTCATTGACAATCAAAGACTTCTTTGAACAATTAAACGCCATCTTGTTTTTGCTGTTTACTCAACTAGTATATTCTCTCCACCTTTCTTCAAGTTGAGCAGAAAAAACTTTGTAAAAAGAGAGACACATGCTTTGATTTCTTTTTTACAGAGTGTAAAGCAAAACCATATCAAACAGGACGTTTATAGGGAATTGTTTTCAGATCTTTTTAACAAACTCCATTTGTTATATAACATATGACATGGATTTTCAGTTCGTTCCTCATGACCCCGTGTGCTTTGACAAGCTGTCATGCTGTGATGAGTAAACAGGGATATGACAGCACATCAGGGGGGTCGGGTACAACAGGTGTGTAACCAGAAGGAGACCATGTGATGAGAACCACACAGTCAAATTTAGACAGAGGCAGAGAATGAGAGTTGAGCCAAGGACACACAGCAGATCAGAGGCGTTAAGCCATCTGACGATACGGCTTGCACGAGGGTGCAAGCGTTGGCACCCCCTGGCTACTGGAAGAAGATATAGGACAAGAAGAAGTCCCCTATCAGAGTATATATTTCTCTATCTATTTCTCAAACAACAACAAACAGTGGACCTTTTGGAGAATAAAAAGAGAGATATATGTTTATAAAGAAGTGTTTTGTTCGTTCATGGAATTGCATAAATCATGTATGAAATAACAGAATATTCATTATAAAAAAAAACCATGAGAAAAAATATACATATATTTCACAAAGGTGCTTGTGATGCAATGGTTACCGTCATTAGAAATGGATACAGTGACCCAAATCCAAATTTTGGACAAGGCTGTTAACATTTCACAATGGCACAAACACTCTTAGGAAAGGTAAGAATCAAACTATTCCCCCTCCAGCTATGGGTAAATAGTAGGGGCAGGCTAGGCTCAGCAACGAAAGCGCTTGGGACAATTTTAACAAATTCATCCACCAATTCCAACATGAAACCAAGACACTTATCAGGAAATTTGAAAGGATATTGATAAAATGTGTCTTTATTATCTGTAGAATAAACAAAAAGAACTATAGAAGGCAACAACACACAACAGCAATAATAGTGATGATAATAATAACAGCAACACTTACCAGAAGTCCAGCCTATCCATAAGACTAACGGCTTCAACCGACAGGGTTGGTATTTATGAACAAACATATCCAATGAGATGTTCTAGCCAATCACAATCCAAGGAATAGACTGGCCAATGTGTGCACATTGGAATCTCCCAATGTGCCATAAATAGCTCTTTCATTGACGACTGATTTACTTTTTTCTTAGCCTTGCTAAAGACCTTGCTCTTAGCCTAGCTACTGACTACAAGTGTGTTTCGTGATTCAATAAACTTATAGTTATATATAAATATATACAAGTGTGTTTCATGATTCAAACAAACTTATAGTTATATATAAATATATAATATATAAACTTGTTTCTGATGAAGTCTACTCAGTGGAATAATATTTAACTCATAGCTAGAGGAATAAAATGATTCATACCTTTCCCAAATGTACTTGTCCAGAAATTTACCCACTTGGCTGGGGCTGTAGAATACACCGACTGCTTCTCTGCAGAGGGTTAAGACACCCCACCTAACAAGTGTCTTGGATATAACACTAAACAATCTGATGGTGAGGTTCCAGTAATGCAGGAGCTTTGGGGAATGCGGAGTACCCCTTTATTGCCATCACTCCCAGGTCCACTCTGGCCCAGAGTGGTAGCAACTGATAAGGGTCTTATCTATAGGTTGAATAGAACTAAACTGTGTACTTATGCTAAACTAAAGTGTTTGAATTAGAACTATTTGACTAAACTGAATAGCTTGAAATAGAAATGTTTTTCACAATTAAACTACATACTTATGTTAAACTGAATTGTTTATTATAGAACTGTTTTGACTTTTAACTGTGGGTAAACAAAATCTATACTTATACTCAACTGAATTGGCTGAATTAGAACTCTTTGAATAAACTGAATAGCTTGAAATAGAAATGTTTTAGGCAATTAAACTGTGTACTCATGCTTAACTGAATGGTTTGAAATAGAACTGATTATTTGTATAAAAATGGATTTGGCATTAAATAACCTAGAAAGGTTGATATGCCATAAAACCCAACCAATTAGTCCAAAAATCAATGTAATAATGTGACAGGAGTTCAAACTTGTGTACCTTGAGGCTGCAACCCAGTACATTAGCGATTATACCACAAGGATTTTCCCTAAGCATCTCTTTCCTTATAGAGGTGCAGCATATCACATTCAAAGAAGGCTAAAGAAAGTGTCAGTTTAAAAAAAAAAAAGAACAGTTGTCTGAATCTTTCAACGCTTAGAGGATTATCCTGTCTAACTTAATTCTTCCTACACACATATATACATACAAGAGACATTTTTTTTTTCAAATTCTAAGCCTCACCCAGAAAAAAAAGAACCAAATTATCATCATCATTGTATTATAAAGAAAATGAGAAAATAAACTTTTGATTTATAATATGTATTTTTGTGGTAGCAACATACTACCACTTCTGATTAAACTAGAAAAATTAATACAGATTTCAGTCTTAATTTCTATGCAGATGAGATCTATACAAAGGTGAGAGGCAACAAATCTAAAATCTAGGTGAGGCTTAGAACTTTTTAAACAAACCTTGTGTGTGTGTATATATATATATATATATATATATATATATATACACACAGATATTCACACACACACAATATAAAGTAAGTAAGTAAAGTTGGCGACCATAGTCAAGGGTGACCCAAAGGCTCTCTTTTCGATAGCTACTACACCAAGGCGTAGAGGAGGCGCTACTCCTTTCCCTGGATTGCTCCACTTTACCCTTGATCCATACTTTATACTGCTGAGTGTTAAACAAGGAGACATCAAGAACCATTTTTTGAGTCTTTGGTATGACTCGACCTGAGACTGAGCCCAGGTCTCCCGGGCCATTGGCGAACACTAACCGAAAGGTCAATGTCCGGTTATTATATATATAATATAATCTTTAAAATTTACTCTAAATTCAATGAGATTAGGAATTAATTTATATTTATATTTTATCTAATTGATTTTCAAGTTACTATTAATATACTTTATAGTATTCACCGTTTTTAAAATGTCTTGAGTTATAGATAACGGGATTTTTTTAAAAGAAGAATGTACAAACATTATATTTATAAATATAAAGATATATTTCTACCATAAGATTTTTTTTTTTATTAAAAAATTAAACAGTTTTAAATCTTCTTTTTGCCAGAAGCAAGCTCATTACATTCAAATATATAACTTTGATTTTTTCCCCCATCTGATGAGGTCACAATATCATTTGTGAGACCGAAATAAATTTATAATGGAATTACAAAATTGAATTCTTTTTCATTTAATTTATAAAGAATATTATATATATATATATATATATATATATATATATATATATACACACGTTTTGTGTGGTTTAGTTTCTTTGTTTAATGCTATATTTCCAAAACGACTTTGCCATGGGGGTTCCAATATACAGGGTGGAATGCTAGAATTGTTGCCCTAGAAAAGACATGTTCTATTTCCATTTAATGGAAACCAGTTTTCTTTTTTTTTGTTGCAGACCATCTACTAGTTGGCCAGTTGTGTACAAATCCCAAGAGCAATAGGATCCTTCTATCATGTCTGAAAGTGACACAATGTTCAACGAGTGAAATCAGAGATGCACCGCAGTACAATACATATTCTCTACCGATCCAAGTTATGACAACAGGACCATTGCCAGCACCCTCAAAATGCGAATCTGGATTGCCACAAATAACAGGGACGTGCCTAGGGTGATGAAAACAAAGTTTCCAGCTACGGTTATGGTCTTTGGTGTGGTTTCAAGTGAGGGCCACATCATGCCACCTCACATCTTCGAAGTCGGCTTGAAAGTCAACACCATAGTGTACCTGGATGTGCTGAAGAGTATGGTGATCCCCTGGTGCAATCAGGTGGCTGGTGGCAGACCCTCGGTGTGGCAGCAGGACTCGGCGCTGGCCCATAAATCCAAAGAAACCCAGGTTTGGCTTCAGAAGGAGTGCTATGACTTTGTACCCTTCTCTCACTGGCCCCCCTCCTCACCTGACCTGAACCAGCTGGACTACTTCGTTTGGTCATACATCGAGAACATCACCAACATGACCTCCCACAACACCAAAGCCAGCCAGATCGCCGCCATCTGCCAGCACTTGTGGAAAGGGCATGCTCCCAGTTCCAGATCGGTATTGAGGCAGTGATTGAGGCTGAAGGCAGCTACATTGAATAGATGTCAGCTCTACTACATAATCAAGTTACCTGAATTGATTTTTTCAATAAAAGTTTTAAAGTAAAGCTGTAGTGTTGTTTTCTTTAGGACGACAATTTTATCGTTCCACCCTCTATATATATATATATAGTGTTTGTTTGGTTTAGTTTCTTTGTTTAATGGCATATCAACCTTTGTGAGTTATCTAATGCCAAATCCACTTTGTCATAGGGACTCCTATATATATATATATATAAATATATAATAAATAAACATATATTAGTTTTTATATATATTCAATAGCATGGAAGCTTATCTATGACCACTGGTTTCATGCTGTTTTATAACGACAATCATCAGGCAGAAAAGAAAGATAAAGAAAATCAAAAAATATAGTCAAAAGAATGTTAGGGTTGTGTACAACTCTTTGTGTGTGGTCATATAAGTGATTGCTAGTACGTGTGTGTGTGTGTGTGTGTGTGTGATGATACATGCGCTGTCTCCTGGATATATGAGTCACAAGGTGTGGTAAAAGTCACCACAGACAAGGTTTTGACTGAATAAATTTATTCTTTTTTTTTCGTATTCATGTGCCTGTGTGATGGTTTTAACTGAGGGACAAATTATCATCATTGCATTATAAAGAAAATGAGAAAATAAACCTTTGATTTATAATATGTATTTACCAAACCTCCACTCCCCCCACTGCTTTGGCAGGATGTGACACAAGGTCAATTTTTAAGCAGAGTTTAACAGGTTTGAATTCAGAGTTTTCCTTCTCCTAGACTGGTTGCCTAATCAAGGCTAAAGAACCCTATTTACCCATAGCTGGAGGTAGAATAATTGGATTCATACCTTTCCCAAAGATATTAGTGCAATGTGAAATGCAATGTTTTGCCCAGGATTTGAACTCATGTCGCTGTGTCCATTTCCTAAAATGATAATCAATACACCACGGGCACCTCTGTTTACTTATAGTATAATATATATATATATATATATATATATATATATACACACACATTAATATACATATATATATATATATACACACACACACACGAAGCTACAACATAATGCCTTATAATTCCTGAGCTGACGTATGTCAACTGATGGCTGAGCGGTATGATACTAAGTCTAACATAAATTTGGTTGGTTTCGATCCAAGCGTGAAGTGTCCTACGAGTCAAACCACATGAAGATACAACGAAACAGTCTGTGGATGACAATATATATATAT
The DNA here is from genome assembly GCA_963585895.1 of Sepioteuthis lessoniana. Classification (NCBI taxonomy): domain Eukaryota; kingdom Metazoa; phylum Mollusca; class Cephalopoda; order Myopsida; family Loliginidae; genus Sepioteuthis; species Sepioteuthis lessoniana. The sequence goes on from OY757926.1 coordinate 22,585,170, forward strand.
ATATATACACACACACACGTGAATAAATATATATATATATATATATATGTTCAACTGTTTTTAGCCTTATGTTAAATAGTAATAAACCTGGAATCTTAAACCTTTTGTTCTCTCTCTCTCTCTCTCTCTCTCTCTCTCACCAACTGAAACAGAGTAATACAAACGTTTTGAATCAGTCCAAGTACATCAATGTATAATATTGATATTATCATCTTAGAAATTTAGACAAGAATAAAATCAATTCTTTTCTTTTCTTTTTTTTTTCAGCCCATTATTTGTGTGCATGAATATTCAAAAACTTCTGATCTGAAATATAAGTGGAATGATTGCTCAGAATTAAAATTAAAAATTTTCTTTTTTTTTTTTCATTTATTTATACCTAAGGCGTTGAAGATAATTTTGATGGCATTTTTATTTCATTATTTCCAGATTGAAAATACCTCAGAGATAGAAGCTTATTAGAAGCATATGATATAATTAAAATTAAAATTATCACAATATTAAAACACAATTTGCACTGATTACTTGACCAATGATTAAAGGAGATTAAGATAAATCTCTTTTTAATATTTAAATAAATATACACACATTGTTAGATATATATATATATATATATATATATATAAAATGGTGTTCAGGTGTATATACAGTATTACCCATAAATAAGTTCACAGCTATTTTTCTTGTTAGAGTATTAGCCAATGGCCCAGGAGAACTGGGTCCAATCCCAAGTCGAGTCATACCAAAGACTCAAAAAATGGTACTTGATGCTACCTTGTTTAACACTCAGCATTATAAAGTAAGGATCAAGGGTAAAGTGAAGCAATCCAGGGAAAGGAGTAATGCCCTCCCCTATACTACTGTGTAGTAACTATTGAAAAGGGAGCCTTCGGGTCACCCTCGAACACGGTTGTCAACTTTACTTATTAATTTTTACTCTAAAAAAAGATACTAAGACTTCATTATTTCTAGTGGAAGATTATGCACTCAAAACGGATATTATTAGGTATTATTAATTACAAACCTCTACAGTATTGGAACACTGTAAGCAAAAATATGTAGCAGTCAAAAATATACATTCCTTATATACATATTTATACCAATTTGTTTTTTAGTGACAGAGTTTCAGGGCTGAAGAGTTTAGTGAAAAAAATGATACCTAATAATATACATTTTGTATAATGTTCTAATCAGAATAATTAAATCCTGGTATTTTTGGTTTAAAATAAAATTGATTTTTTTAATCAAAAATAAAAAATGGGTGCAGATGTACTTATTTAGGAAAAATACTCCATATGGACATATATACACACATAAAAGTAAGTAAAGTTGTCTCCCTTTAGTCGAGGGCTACCCAAAAGCTCCCTTTTCAATAGCTACTACACTGAGGTGTAGGGGAGGGCGCTACTCCTTTCCCTGGATTGATCCACTTCACCCTTGATACGTACCTTATACTGCTGAGTGTTAAGCAAGGAGGTATCAAGTACCATTTTTAAAGTCTTTGGTATGACATCACCGGGGATTGAACCCAGGTCTCCTGGACCATAGGCGAACACTCTACCCACTAGGCCAATGAGCCGGTAAAATATATACACACATACATCCACATACATATATGAACACAAATACATATATATACATACATACACAAATTCATATATAAAAACATACACACACACATACAGTGTAACCTGGATTTAAGAGAGTTGTCGGGACCGGAGAATAAGTCTGTTATATCCAGGTTTGGTCTATTTTGTTTAAGTAACACATGCTCTAATCTGGGACCAGAAAAAATCACTCTTATATCTGGGTCTCTTATATCCGGGTTACACTCTGTGTGTGTGTGTGTATATATATACACAAACACACACACATATATATATATATATATATATATATATATATATATATATATATATATATATATACACACAAGTACAAACATACATATACGAACACAAATACATATATATACACATACAAATATATATATATATATATATATATACACACACACACATATATTAATATACAAGCATATACACACACAGACATATATAAATATGCACAAACACACATATAAATATATAGATACCACAATGATATTTACAAATCTTCTAATTTCAGATCTTAAATAATGATCATCAATACAATTCCTACATTTTTAAAGATCCATAACATTTCAAAATATTTTGTCATGACAACTTCATCAACAATTTAGTTTTTTCAGTATTTTATGAAAAAGATTTTTCATAAAATTTATTCCTTAGCTTTTTTCATGACATTTAGTGAAGGAAAGGAAGATATGGAACAGATAGATGTCTGTATTCTTACAATGATATATATATATATATATATATAGGCAAAGCTCTTCAAATGAATTGAGCACTCTGGTATCTGGTAAGGCAAAAATGTAAACAAATGAAAGTTACTACTTAATGCCTTATAATTCCCGAGCTGACGTGGTTCACTTGTTGGCTGAGCGGTATGATACTAAGTATAACATAAAGTTAGGCGGGTTTCAATCCCAGCTTCAAGCATCCTACATGTCTAGCCACACTGAAGATTTGTGATATAACAAAACAGTCTTTCTGTTGATGACAATATATGTGTGTGTATATATATATATATATATATATATATATTCATACAAATATAATGACTGGCATTCTGATATACGTTACTTTGACAACCTTGTAGACAGTTTAATTTTTTTCCTTTCCTAAAATCAAAAACTTTTCTAAGTCATTATCTAAAGTTGATGGTATGTGAAATATTATATTGACTAAATACACCATTTTGGCTTTCCCAACATTTTATATATATATATATATATATATATATATATATATATATATATATTTGAACATTTTATTCATGGTATAGAATATTTTAACTTTAAAAAGATCAAATTTGTTGATCATGATGAGAGATAGGTATTCTACAATAAAAAAAACAGCAACGATATGAAAGGTGCCTCTGATGGTGTAATGCTCGACAAGCAAACCTTCATGAGTGAGTCTGAGTCTCATTCAGAGCACCTTTTATATGGCCTTGTGCTACATCTAAGCAAAGAGCTTAGTAAATTACCACAATACCTGCAAGGGTGCCTCTGGTGGTGTAATTGTTTGCAAACTAGACTAGCAAACCTTCCCACATGAGTTCAAGTCACATTGAGTGCCCCATTAATGAGGCCTTGTGCCACAACTAAGCAAAAAGCTGAGTAAATTACAATTATATGCAGGGAGTAGAGATTGATATTAGAGAATGATTTAAAAAAAGGGGAGGGGATTAGATAAAAACAACATTAAGTCCAAATAAGCATTCCTTCTGTTTACAGAGGGAAGGCGTTTTGGACATAACATCAATTGTTTCTAGAAATTTTAGATGAAATGGCAAGTGTGCCTTGCCTAGAATGAAAAACAAGTCAACGCTATAATTATAGGCTCACATATGATCATTTATCTGGATATCTGCAACTGAAGACCTGTATGTATTATTTGGAACATCCATAGGAAGGTAGGTAAAAATCCGGATTTCAGTGGGTAATGTTGTTTGATCCTAATATTTAATCTTTGACTAGTTCTGTTAACGTAGGGTAAGCCACAAATACGACAAAACAATAGAGCTATTAGGACAAGGAAGGCAACTAGTCTAGGAGAAGGAAAACTCTAAATTCAAACCTGCTAAACTCCGCTTAAAATCATTGATCTTGTGTCATATCCTACCCAAGCGGAGGGGTTGGTAAATATAATTAGGACAAGGAAGAAGAATGCCCTTTCATATAGATGTTAGGATATGTATAGTAGAAAATACAACTCTTGTCTAAGCCGAAAAATAACTGTTGTACGACTGAGGAAATTTGCTTAGCAAATTAATCCCTAATATCAACTGGACAAGAAAGGTGTAAACAGGACATCTTGTTTGATTTTATAAAAATTAGAGAAGTTGATAACAGATTGTACAAGGTGTAATGGAAAACCATTGTTACAATGAGTTCCAGTAATAAATTTAATCTCTTTATCAAGAGTCAGAATGAATTATTAAAGCCAAGAGTTTAAGAGACTTGATTAAATTAGTTTTTTTTTGTTTAGTAAGACAGGAGACCCTACAGGTATACAAACCAAAAAAAAGTGGGTTTTCTCTATACTGACATGATGAAACAGGAAGTAGTCCTACAAACAAAGACATCTAGGAAGAGTAAAGAAATAGCTTCCTTTTCTAGAGTTAACAAAAGGGCTGGATGAAGATCATTGAAGGGAAGTGAAAAATAAGTCAACTTCTGAAGATTTTGGTTTGGTTTTATGAGATATCAACCATGTTTATTTGTTTGTGTTTTATGGCATATCAATCTTCGTAAGTTATTTAATGTTGAATCCATATTTATACAAATAAACAGTCTTATTTCAAACAATTCAGTTTAGCATAGGTACACAGTTTAATTGTCAAAAACATTTCTATTTCAAGCTATTCAGTTTAGTCAAACAGTTCTAATTAAAACAGTTCAGTTTAACATAAGTATAGTTTTTGTTTACACACAGTTGGATGTCAAAACGGTTCTATTTCAAACAATTCAGTTTAGCATAAGTAGAGTTTCAATGTCAAAGACAGTTCTATTTCAAACAATCCAGTTTAGCATACAAAAACAGTCCTATTTCAAACAATTCAATTTTAGCATAAGTAGAAAGTTTAAATGTCAAAACAGTCCTATTTCAAGCAATTCAGTTTAGTGTAAGTACACAGTTTAGTTCTATTTGACCCATACATAAGACCCTATTAGGTGCTACTACTCCAGGACAGAGAGGACCTGGGAGTGGTGGTAATGAAAGGGTACTTCGCACTCCCCTAATCACCAGCATTACTAGAACCTCACCATCAGATTGTTTAGTGTCATATCCAGGACATTCATTAAGTGGGTTTTTCTGATATTAAACAATCTGATAGTGAGGCTCCAGTAATGTTGGAGCTCTATGAAATGTGGAGTACCCCTTCATTGCAATTACTCCCAGGTCTACTCTATCCCGGTGTGGTAGCACCTAATAGGGCCAAATAGAACAGTTTGACATTCAATTGTGTGTAAACAAATGACAGATGTTTGATTGAATTCTTAGTGATATATAGCAATACTTGGAACTATTTAACTGCATGCTAACAAATAAGTGATGTTGAATTGAATGATTAATGTTAAATAGCAATACTTGTAACTGTTTCACTATGAGCAAACAAATGATTAATATTGAATAGAATTGTTAGTATTAGATAGGAATAATTTAAACCATTTAACTGTGTAGAAACAATAACAATACAAGTATGTAAACAAATTATTTCTAACTCATTTAAAAATGAAATTACCGACTAACTAATTTTTTATATATCATGTATATCTATTTAAATGTGTGCAAACAAATGAATGATGTTAAATTATTACTGTTACAGAGCAATAATTTAAAACGATTTAACTGTGTGCAAAAAAAAAAATGAGCTCAGGCTTATCTAAAAATATTATCAATAAAATATGTTTACAAATCCAGTATATTCAATATATATGTATAAACAGGACTAGGCTTTAATTAACCTGCAATGATTGATATGCCATCAAACCAAACCAAACTGACTGTATCCACTGTAGAGGGGTAAGAACCCTACAAAGAGGATGCCCTGAATGTGACACTAAACTGTCATGACTCCCAGATCCACTCGTATGCAGAGCGGTAGTACCTGTTAGGTTTCCATCTATGATTCATATTCAATAGGAGTACTTGATGTCATATAACTGTAAATCATTTAAAAAATCATTTGAAGCCATATAATTATTATTATTAATAGATAGAAATACTTGAAACCATACAACTGTGTGCAAATTATTTGTATTAGACAGGAATACTTGATATTAAATAACTGTGGATTATTTCTATTAAGAATATTGCCTAATGATTAGAAAGTTCGCCCATGGTCTGAGAGACAGGGGATTCAATCCCAAGTCGAGTCATACCAAAGATTAAAAAAAAATGGTACTTGATGCCGCCTTGCTTAACACTCAGCATTATAAGGTAAGGATCGAGGGTAAAGTGGAGCAATCCTGGGAATGGAGTAGCGCCCTCCCCTACACCTCAGTGTGGTAGCTATTGAAAAAGGAGCCTTCGGATCACCCTCGACTAAGGTCGCCAACTTTACTTCCTTACAATTGCTTACCAGCCCACTGGCATAATGGTTAAAGTGTTCGCCCATGATCTAAAAGACAGGTGTTCAATCCTATTTTGAGTCATACCAAAGACTCAAAAAATGGTACTTGATGTCACTTTGCTTAACACTAAGTATTATACAGTGTGGATCAAGGGTAAGAGGAACATCCAGGGAAAGGAATAGTGCCCTCCCCTACATCTTGGTGTAGTAGCTATTGAAAAGAGAGCCTTCAGGTCACCTTCAAATATGGTTGGCCAACTTAGAATTTATAATTGTTTACTAAAGATTATTATTATTAGTAGTAACTTAAAACCATATCACTGTGTGCCAACAAATGACTTATTAAATAGAAATAATTACTTGAAACCATATAATTATCAGCATTAGAAGAATAATGGAAACTATACAAATTCATGCAAATTATTTGTCTTAGATAGGAATACTTGATATATAGCTGTGCACAAAAAAAAACTTTTAAGAAACAACAACAACAAAAAATGTACAATGAATGTGATTCCCTAACCTCTAGGCACAAAATAACCCTAGATGAGTCAGCATGCCATCAAAGTCAATCAATCTAATGAATTTAATTTGATTTAGAAAAATTATCACAAATTTAGATCATCTTAGATTTTACAAACATATTCAATTCTAAGTGTTTTACCATCAACCTTTAATCTACTTCCAATATTGGCTCTAAAGTTCTTTTTTTTTTTTATGATGATGATGATGATAAAAGTTATTTCCGAATAAGTTGATTTATTTTCCTCTTGTCTTCGTTATTACATCAACGCCTAAAATTAACAAAACTTGGAAAGCTGTCTCAACTAAGAGAAATTTAATGGAAAATAAAAAGACTGAAACTAGAAAATTATCTTAACTTTGTTTTTTTTGTTTTTTTACTCCACTTTAAAGGAAACAAGGGTCTCTAGACTTGCCAATACATTTTTAATCCCTCCACCACCATGACTGTGTGTCTGAAACAATTATACGGATATTAGGATTCTATCTGATTCTCTGTACAAATCAAAGAAACACAGTAATGGAATTTAAAAGACACATACACATAAATCTGTATAGGTATGCACACACACACACATAAAAGCATGTATGGATGTATCATTTTATTCAAGTACATGTATTTTCTCAGCAGAGATTAAAAAAAAAATATGCGTATACTTGCAGTCAATATAGATGTTTTGTTTTTGTAAGTTTATTCCTTACTCATATATATATATATATATATATATATATATATATATATATATAATGTCTTTGTGTGTATATATATATATATATATATATATATATATATATATATATAAAGACATTACATTTCATATATATGTGTGTGTGTGTCTATGTGAATATGCTTGTCTATAATTTTGTTTAGTGTTAAATTATTTATATATTCTGTGAATAAATAAACCAATATATATATATATATATATAAAGACATTACATTAGTTTCTCTCAATATATATGTATACACTTATGTATGTGTATGCAAGCCTATGATTTTATTTATTGTTAAATATGTGTATATATATATATACGCACTTTTAAATGAATACTACTTAGATATAGAAAAAAATTAAAATGTAATTTACACTGTTAAAAAAAAAAACAATTTCTTCGATTCCCCCCACCACCACACCCCAAAAAAGTTTTTTCAATTGGAAATTTAAAAAAAAACAAAAAAAAAACAGCAACATTTCAATTTTTTTGCTTTCACTCATCTTTGATTTTGAGACTTTTTGAATTTCACTTCCCAAACCACCCACTCCCAAACCACCCACCCTCATCTCCACTGATTGTCATTTGTTTATTTTTAGCCAACAAATCTCTTCAATGTTTCAATTTTTTTTTTTTTTTTAACTTTAAATTTAAAAGCATAAAACCAGCAAGAAAGCATTATCTTCCAAAGTATCAGAATTTTATTTAAAAACTGGTCTATGGAATCATTCCAACCAAAATAGCTGTCTAAACCAAGGCAAAAATCAGCAAACAACATGGTCTGCACTCCACAGAAAATTTTTGCCAATAAACCTCCTGCCACTCCCATGATTATCAAGCCACAATTAACTACCACCACCACCACACATGCACACACGCCTAACTGCACAAAGGTTTCCATGCCAAGCACAATACACCAAACTCTGGTTTCTCGCAGACAATCATTACAGAGGATTAACTCTTCTCACATGAATCAATCTCCAGAAGTTCTTGATAATCCAAAAGAAAAAAGGGGGAAAAAGCCAACACTCACATATTGCATTTAAAATGAATACAAGCATGTGTGGGTGTATATATATATATATATATATATATGCACACTTTTACTTATATAGTTTGCTCTCATCATAAAGAAAGAACACTTAATATCCATGATAAAACATATGATGGTTGGTTGTGCTGTATTTTACAGCATATCAACCATTGTAGATTATTTAAGACCAAATCCAGTTCATACATATTAAAAATATATGATTTGCAGGTGACTTGGTAAGGTTTTATGGCATATCAACCCTTGCAGGTTATTTAATGCCAAATCCTGGTTATACACATATCTCAAATATACATAATTTGTAGGTCACGAGGTAAGGTTTTATAACATATCAACCCTTGTAGGTTATTAATGCCAAATGCTATATATATAAATAATTTGTACATAATATTTTTAATCCAGCTAAAACTCATGTTTGCACACAGTTGAATGCTTTCAAATATTGTTATCTAACACTAATAATTCAATTTAACATCAGTTATCTGTTTGCACACATACATTTTATTATTATTATATTCTATGAAGCATCCAGCGTGTCTAGTCACATCAAAGAGTTGTGATACAATAACATCCCTATTTTCAATACACAACAAACTCTTCCAATAAGGAACTAGTATTTGACTTAGGGAGTAGGTAGCAAGAGCTACACAGGTGACATTGTACTACTTGTTTAACAGTAATATATAATCTTTATTCTTCTCCCTTAATATGTTTGTCATACTTATTTTATGCCCTTTTCCAATGACGTAACAGTAGAAGATACTGGTGGTGACAGATCTTTGAGTCAATGGTTTTGTCAAAATGGAAGAACAAGAATCATTTCCCATGAAACAAAAGTAACTCTGATAAACATACCTGTTTATTGATTACTATTAGTTAATGAAGACAAGTGAACACACATTAAAGTATTGATCAAGTGAGTTAGAGAAGAAAAATAAACCTACCTTGTAATTTTGCTATAACATCTTCTTTCAGGGCACTAATGGCCTCATCACGTGAAACCTGCAAACAAACAGACAACATTACATCATTTTATACATATAAATATATACATATGATTACAAGTGAATAATTTATAGGTAATATTTTTGAATGAGCCAAATCTTATTTGTTCACACATAGTTAAATGGTTTTAAGTATTGCCATTTATTGTTTGCACACAGTTAAATAGATAAGAGTATTGCAGTTTAATAATAATAATAATCCCAAGTAAAAGACTGAACAATTCTATCTGACCGATAGATGAGACCTTAACGGTTACTCTCACTCCAGGTCAGAGTGGTTCTGGGAGTAATAGTAATGAAAAACTATTGCATATTCTCCAAACTCCAAAACTGGAACCTCACCATCAGACACAATTTAATGTCATACTCAGGACACTAAATGGTTTCAAGTATTGCTATCTAACACTGATAATTCTATTCAACATAATACATTTGTTGGCACACAATTAAATGGTTTCAAGTATTGTTCTCTAACACTGATAATTCTGTGTGTTTGTGTGTCTGCATTGGTGCTCATCTCCATGTATATGTACTTTCAGGTTTTTTGTGCTTTTCTTTTATTTCTTTTAAATAATATATATATATATATATATATATATATATATATATATATATATATGTATATATATATATATATATATTCACAACATGGTTATCATAGTAGGAAATGGACATGGTGACCCAAGTAAAAATTCTGGATGAAGATGTTTTGTGTTTCACTTCACACGAATGCTCTTTGGAATGGCATGAGTCCATCTGTTTTCCATCCACCTAGAAGTAAGTAGTAGGGCAGACTGGGTTCTTTAACCTTGGCATGACAACTCATCTAGGAGAAGAAAAACTCTGAATTAAATAGTTTCAAGTATTACTATGTAATATTAATAATTCAATTTAACATTAATCATTTGTGTGTGAAAAATATTTTCAAGAATAGTAAAAGATCAAATATTTCTATTTGACCCATAGATAAGATCCTAACAGATACTACCAGTCTAGAACTGAGTGGATCTGGGAGTAATGGTTTGGTTTGGTTAAAAGCATATCAACCATTGTAGGTTATTTAATGCCAAATCTTCTTTATATGTATATATTAAATATATATGGTTTGGTTTGGTTTTATGGCATATCAACCATTGTAGGTTATTGAATGCCAAATCCTCTTTATACATATATATTAATTATATATATGACTTAAAAACATTCTTAAACTAGCCTGAGCTCTTTTTTGCACACAATCAAATGGTTTCAAAGATTACTATAGAACAGTCACAATTTAACATCAGTCATTTGTTTACATACATAGTTTGTTTTATTTGACCCATAGATAGGACACTATCAGGTGCAACCACTCTGGGTTAAAATGCACCTGGGAGCAATGGAAATAAAGGGGTACTCTACATTCCCTAAATCTCCAAGGCTGGAGCCACATCATCTGATGGTTTAGTATCATATCCAGGATATATCAGACATTACAGAAAAGACAATACCCACAATAAAATTGTTGGCAGGATATTTAAAAGCAAACTGATGTATCTGTTGTATAGCCATATACATGTACATAATACAAATATAAGCAGAAACATAGTCAACAATAATGATGAGTTTCAATGAACGAACGAACACATTTCTTTATAAAGATATATCTCTCACACTTTATTCTCGAAAGAGTTGATGTTGGTTGTGTGTGAGAGATGAGTTGGAGACAGGGACAGACTGCTATATTGACCCCAAATTCTTCTTCGACCATAGCAGCACTTCTTTCTAATTTTGGCTGGGTTGCTCAACCGTGGGCCACTGAGGGCCGCAAGCCCTTAGTCTACAAGCTGATTCTCACGCAGGCATTTTGTCTCCAACTGACTCAAACCGTCTGTGCTCTGGTTATATTATTGTTTAACACCCACCTGCTTCCGCTATTCTTCCGCTTATTTACACAGGTGCATCTCTTGATTGACGGCTCGGTCAAGGGTCAATATATAAGATATCAATGTACTCTAAACCTTTGCTATTGTCATAAGCTGTCAAAAATCCCTTTAATAACCCAACTGGATATGTTCCCCCTCAATAATGATGACTCATGTGACAAAGACAAACTAAAATTTCAACCAGCTCTTGATCATAAGGGAAAAAAATAAAAGGTCATAATATTGTTTTCCAACTAACCAGAAACCGTAAAACGACTTTCAAGCAAGTCAATTTCTAAGCTGATTCAAGTCATTCTGACTGTATATTAGAGGACTGATTTGATCCAGCAGTCAAAAGGAAATGGATCTTGATAGTAGTAACTTCAAAGAGATGCCAAATGATCAGTCACCTGGAGCAGCCCTCAAAGAGATGCCAAATGATCAGTCACCTGGAGCAGCCTTCAAAGAGATGCCAAATGATCAGTCACCTGGAGCAGCCTTCAAAGAGATGCCAAACAGTCAGTAAACATTAGCAGCCGCCTTCAAAGAGATGCCAAACAGTCAGTAATAAAAAGTCTTCAAAATGTCAAATGACCACTAAGCAGCAGCCTCAACAAAGATGTGACCACAACTATGATATGCAATAATAACCAAACTACACTATACGATAACAGCCAGTAATATTGTTTAACTGCCACATATGATGACAGCCAATTACATTGGTACTATAGCTCTCACAACACTATAACACTATAAAAATTCATGAGTTTACCAAATAGAATTCAATGAACATGATAAACTTTCTTCTAATTTATTGACTATGTGCATGCTTACCAATCAAGACTGATGGAACAAGTTGGTGTGAAGGAGATCTGGTTACAACTGTAAACCCTTGAAATATTAGAAGCAGTACGTTTGATTATCTATTTGTGTATGAAATTCTGACAAATGCCAGGCTGCTGAGTAAGAGACTAATGTACTCATAGCAAAAATGTAAGCATCTGCTTCTTTGTTTAAGGGCATATTAACCTTAATGGGTTATTTAATGCAAAAGCCTCCTTGTAGAAGAACAGTAGTGATACTATTTAACTCATAGCTGGGAGGAGTAAGGAGATCCAATTTTTCCCCAGGTGAAAAGTGAACATAATGGTGAGACTGGAGTTTGAACTCAGTTACTTCAAGCCTGCAGTTCAACACTGTAGCCATTATGCCATAGAGACTCCATTGACAATATAAGCAGAAAAATTTATGAATAGAGGTTGAAAGTAAGAAATATCAAAGAATAAAAATAAATTCCAAGTTGTGGTACCAACCATGACAGGATGAGAGAGAGAGAGAGACTTTGTAAAAAAAAAAAGGATGGAAATAAATAATGTAAAAAAAAAAGGAACATTGATTGAATGATTGAACAGTTATATGATCTTTCTTTGTATATATGTTTTTCTTTTCCTCAATTATTGTATTTTATTAAAACATCCATCATTCTTAGAGCAACACTTGTCTCATCATTTTACTAAAACTGAAACGTTTCAACATCAATTTTGGATTATTTTGTTTTTCTATTTTCTTCAAAAAAGGGATACAATTTGCATTGTGAAAATTTATTAACTTACAGGTTTTTCTTCTTATTTAGACCCTCCTCACAATTCATCATCAAGCTGTACCAACAGTACCAATTCCCTTGACTCTCTTTCACTCACTATCCGTTCCTATTACCCATCACTCAGGGTAAGTCCTCTAGACAGCATTCAAAGTCTGCACAATAAGTTTGTAACAATACACACTTTTATTCTTTTTTTTACTAGTGTTAAGATGACATTTTTTATTGCATACTAAATACCAAGATATACTACCCAGTCTTTAGACAACATCTTACACAAAATAATTTACTAGATCTCAAATACAAAATTTTTAGATTGTTAATCATAATTACTGATAATTTTTCCAAGTACTCTTCTTCCTCTTCATAATTCTAGTTGTTTTTTTTATTGCAATTCACTCTTACTTGATATTGTAGATTGATTGATTTTAATGGCATGTCAATCTTTCAAGGGCTATTTTATGCCTAGAAGTTAGAGAATTGCATACATTGTATATTTATATTTACATCTTTTGTGGATTTTTTTTTCACTCAGTTATATTATATCAAGTATTCCTATCTAATACAAATAATTTGCAAACAAATCTATTTGACCCATAGATTGAACCCTGACATGGTACTACCAGTGGAACTGGGAGTAATGGCAATGAATAGAAACTTCATATTTACAAGAGCTTCAGAACTGCAGCCTCAGCAACAGATGCATTTTAGGGTCAAACCCAGCACACCCTTTTGGGGGAAGGCTTCTATCCCTCTGCAGGGGGTTACAGTCAGATTATTCTAAGTCCAGCCAACAAGGCTCATATAGTTTTTGAGGCTGACCTTAATAACAAGAACAGTGTCTCCAACTCTTTGAATGATTTTGGTAAATAAATGAGAGTCTACCATCATCACAACATTTTCCAATGGAAGAGCTTCTTTTTTTTTTCTTTTTTTGTCCCTTTGCCATGAAGAAGGCAAATGTTTTACTAGGATAATTTAAAAATATAGCTTTTCCCAAAACACACTAAAAGGAAAGCACAATCTCTGCTGATATCAATATGCAAATAACAGATATTTTGTGCAATGAAGTGATACCGTACACTCTAATCTGATATGGCAGGCCAAAGATGAAAATAATAAAAGTTAGTGCTATCCATGACTCGGTCAATAATGGTTCACTGAGAAACCTGCCGAAATCACCAACTCAATCATTCATTTCAATTTTCCAACAAGCAAGTTGCGCCTTCTTTTGTGGTCAAACATCAATGCCTGATTGCAACAAACCATTGAAAAAATGACTTGTATGATTAAATCATTAGGAAAAGGTAATAATAGCTTCGGGGCAACGTCATACGTCAGAAAGCATCATCAGATGAAAGCAGAGAAAGAAGATGCAAAAAAAAGAAACCAGAAAAAAAATTGAAAAAAAAGATGGAAGGAAGGCCAAGGCAAAGATCAGATCAAAATAATCTCTTTTTCCTGACAAAACAAACACGTCAAAAAATCACTTTCCTCCCAATTCCTTTAACATTCATCTATCAATTTTTTTAAGCTGAATATCTTTACATTTTCGCCCAAAACCTGGATGACGTGTGTGTTGTGTGTGTAAAGAGAGAAAATGCAAAAAAGGTTTTATATATATATATATATATATATATAGCAAGACATACTTATATATGTAGACATATAGAGATATTTTGTTTTTTTGTTTAATGCCATATCAACCTTAATGGGTTATTTCATGCTAAAACCATCTTTGCAAAGGAACAGCAGTAAGACTATTTAAATCATAGTTAAAAAGATAGGAAGGTTCATACCTTTCCCAAGAGCATTAGTTTGAAAGTGAAAGGAATAGCATGACTGGAGAATGAACTTGATTACTTTGAGGCCACAAATCAGCAATTTACTCATTACACCATGGATACTACCTCTTACATATAGAGAATTTTAATATATATATATATATATATATATATATATATTGTGACGTGGTATGCTACCGAGAGAGAAAAAGGGAGATCAATTCCCCTACCCTACTGTGTTTGAATCAACTGTCACTAAGATTGACCGCTAAAACGGTAGGAGAATGAAGGTCAATTCCTCGCACCCAAGACCTGCAGTCTGTTGAACAAACAATGGAATCCAGGTCACTCAGGTATCATGACCGGATCCAATGGTGGGAGAAGAGAAAAGTCAAATGATTGGCTATAGACTCTTTAGTGCCAAAATGATACCTTTTTGTCAGAGGAAATTTGGAAAAGAATCTTCAGTTTGAGGACAGTAGTCAGCGGATAAAGACACTGGTTTACAGTCAAACTCTGGGAGGAAACTCGCCCACAAAAAAAAAAAACAACAAATCTTTAGTTCTGGACAGACATTGGCGAAAGAGAGATGCCAATTCCGCCAACTCTGAGGTTGTCACTTGCCCGTAAACAAAAGGAACCTGAAAATTAAGTCTTGTTAAAGATAAGTACAACTTAAACTGTTTTTCCTTCTACCCTTCCTAAATATCAGAATTATATGTATTCAAAAAAGAAAGAGAGAAACTGAAAGGATTCTGTTTCATCAACAGTAAATTAGTGAATGAACTTTGTTACATGCTTCAGCCCAGCGACTTAAGCGTTTTCTCAAGTAAAAGAAAAAAGAAAGAAAGAAAGAAAGAAAAGGAGAAAGAAGAAAAGGACTGTGGAGAGACATTTATGTTTGATACTGCCTGCAGGCTTAATATAGCCGGTATTTTAAAAAGAAAAGAGAAAAGAAAAAGGGAACTATTTCTTAAATCTTATCATTATTTGTTTGGTCATCACCTATTAAAACTTTGTTATATTTTAAATGCACCCTTGTGTTGAAATCTTTTGGTTGTGTTATTTATCTATCAAGTCACCTTCTTTTGCACATATCTGTTTCAGCTTCGTATCGCTTTCATTAATTCTTGCTAAATGTCTTATTCCCCTTAAAACATTACAAGGGAATTTTGGAAATTTGACAACAATTAATATTTTCTAACCTTGAAGTCCATGTTGTCGATTATCTGACGGGGTAAAAAAATGAAGGACTTGGTGGGGTACGTGAAAGTGAATTGGAAACCCCCTTGCTAGAGTCGGAGATCAGTCCAGCCCGAAATCAACCCCCACATTATTTACTAGTTTACCATATGCCCGAAATAGGAGTCTTGACAAGGACTTATTTTTGCGGAGAGTCAAGTGCCAGACTGCCCTCGACATCACATGCACATAAAATGCACTCTCATCCTGAGATAATTATTTATGCAGCATCACAATATATATATATATAATTCAAGATGATGGAGAAGGATTTGGTGTTGAGGTTTTTATTAGTCTTCTCATGTTGGTGAGTGAGATGTTGTAATTCTGGATGAAGGTTGATAGGGTTGGGTTTTATGGTAGATCAACCTTTGTAGGTTATTTTAATACCAAATCTTCTTTATACATACATACATATTAAATATGTATGTTTGATTTGGTTTGGTTTGGTTTTATGGCATATCAACCATTGTAGGTTATCTAATGCCAAATTCTTTTTATACATGTATATTAAATATATATGATTTGGTTGGGTTGGGTTGGGTTTCATAGCATATTAATCATTGTAGGTTATTTAATACTAAATCCTCTTAATACATGTATATTAAATATATGATTTGTAAATACATTTTGTTGAAAACATTTTCAAACAAGTCTGAGCTCATTTTATTGCACACAGTTAAATAGTTTCAAGTATTTCTATCAAACGTGAATCATTTGTTTGCACACAGATAAATAGTTTCAAGTATTGCTATGTAACAATAGCAATTTGATTTAATAGCAGTCATTTGTTTGCACACAGTTGAATCATTAGAGTGGATGGAAGTGACAGATGACACCATAATCAAATATTAAAAGAAATAGAGGAGGTAGTCAGTACAGCCATCAGTACAAATACGCCAAATTACGAGAGAAACTTGATAAGGTTTGTCAGGGCTGGAGTAAAATCCAAACCAAAGGAAAAGCCCACACCAAAAGCACTGTAACTAGCAACAGACTGGGAATTAAGGGCTGATTTAGAGACAAGATTTAAATTCCCAGACCATATTGCTCAAACATCATTATGTCGAGATATATTGATATTTTCAAACAAAATAAAAAAAATATTATTATGGGAATTGACAGTTCCATGGGAGGAACACATACAAGAGGCTCATGAACAGAAATTCAAATATGAAGAACTCCAAGAGACATGCAAAAATAATGGATGGAATGTAAGCTGTACATCAACAGAGGTTGGCTCAAGAGGGTTTGTTGCAAGGTCTCAATGCAAGGCCCTGTCATACATTGGTTTGGCAGAAACCCAAAAAAGGAAACCTGTTGAAACCGTAATTAAGACGGCAGAGAGAACAACCAAATGACTGTGGTTAAAAAGAAGTAGCTCATTGGCTACCAAATAAACACATAATATAATATACATATCTTTTCAATAATTCTAAAGTCTTTTTTGATTTTATTTATTTTTTTTTATAAATACTCACAAATATGGTATACATATTTTACACAATAATCTGTAGACTTCATCGTTATTTAGTTACAAGACTTACTCAGTAAACTGGTTTTGTAATTATCTACAAATAAGCAATAAACATATTTTACATGTTAAATTGTTGATTTCCTCTAAATCTAGTTATAATAGTTAATTGGACAATCAGAAGATAATAGTATAAAGGATTGCCTGTGTGTGTGTGGCTGAGTGTGTGAGTATGTAAATATAAATAAGGATGGGTGAGTGCTTGCATGCGGGTGTATCTGTGAATGTAATATTTCTTCGGGTATCATACAAAAAGGAATACACATCTTTTCAAATCTTTGTTTCACATTTTAATTAGTTTTTGATGGTGGTTTGCACGTTTTTTTGTTGTTGTTTTTTAAAAGAGCTTAAGAATAAGATGTAAATAGTAGGGTTTTAACGTTGTTTTATAAATATTTATAATCATCAAACATTTTAATATTTCATACATTAATTTGGTCAGTTCATCTTAAATTAGTTGTAACAGTGACTAGGCCAATCAGAATCTTTTTTTATGGTGGTTTGCACGTTTTTTGTTGTTTTTTTAAAGAGCTTAAGAATAAGATGTAAATAGTAGGGTTTTAAACGTTGTTTTATAAATATCTATTATCATTAAACACTTTAATATTTCATACATTAATTTGGTCAGTTCATCTTGAATTAGTTGTAACAGAGACTAGGCCAATGAGAATCTTTCTTAATATAAATCATGAGTGTGTGTGAGTTGTATAGGGAAAGGGAATACAGGTTTTGCAGTTTCAGTCTTTCAATTGTTTTCAAATCTTTGAAAATTAGTGTTTTGAGTGTCATTGATTAGTTCTACTGTAGATAGTGAGGGCAATTTCGTTATTGCTGTTTACTTTCCTTCTTGTTTTTATGCATTATTATTTGAGAGAGAAGAAGTGGGAAAAGAAGGAAAGGAAAAAAGAAAAAAAGATGTTTCCAATTGCCATTATATATATATATATATATATATATATATATTTTTAGTCGGGAAATGCTGAAATTGTATAGAAGAAACTTTTTTAACATATGGAAAAAGGAATATAGAATTCTTCGAATTTTGTCTTTCAATAAAACAGTTTTAAATCTTAAATTAATATTTCTTGATCAAGGTTTCAAGCACCAATGATTTGTTCTTTTGTAAATAGTTAAAGTGAATTACTTAGTTTTTACTGTCATTTACTTATTTATTATTTTATTTTTATTTATAATTTTTTTCTGCATGGGGGGGGGGGGCTAAAAGGAAAGAAAAATTTTCCAATACCAGCATAATTGAGTCACTCTTTAATATAATTCATTTTATTTTTAGTCAGTAAAACATAGAATTTGCATAGAGGGGTTTTAGTAGCCCATGAAAAAAGATAGAATCTTTCAATAAAGCAGTTATTTTAAAAACTTAAAATTTCTCAAGTATTGTTTTGATGTTTACAAATACAAATACTTAAAAGGGATTTTTTTTCTTAGCTAACGCAGGGGTGCATAAGGTAGAGGAAAAAATTTTTCCTGTTGCCATTGTAACTTTAATAAGATTATTAGATCGATGCCCGATATAATTTAACTTTAGTTAATTTGGAAAAAGTTGAATTTGTATAGAGGGGAAGTTTTTGTTTTTTTTGGCAAGGGAAGGAACAAGAAGAAAAAAAAATTACAAAACCAGACACCCTGGTCCAGTGAGTCCTGCGTACTCAACAGGAAGACAGGATCTGTGCATATGAATAATTACAAACAATCCATAAAAAAAAATGCTAATATCTTTGCAGAACACTAAAATAGACAATGCCGCACACTTGATTGGTTGTTTGCAACAACTAATCCAAAGCACAGATGAGTGGTCTATAATCATCCTAATAAATAAATAGTCAAATTTTTCTTTCCCCTTTGGTGTAAACTGGAGGGCGTATCAGAAACTGATCATCTCTGAGAGGGTCTGCTCGGTGAGGGGAGTTTGATGTTGGAAGACCCAAAACTCCACATCACTGCTGACACTGTCCAGCGCCAAATGTATTAAGGCATATATTTAAAGTATGATTTATAAGTGAATAGTTTGTAGGTAATTTTAGTTTTAAATGGGTCAGAACTAATTTGCTTGCAAATTAGATATTGCTATTGTTTCCACATTTTTTTGGAAATTACACAAGAATGTTGAGAGCAGTATTAAACAAGTCCTGGCGACAACACCCCACGAGACTCCAACTATACGGACACTTGCCCCCCATCACAAAAACTATACAAGTTCGACGAAGCAGACACGCAGGACACTGCTGGAGAAGCAAGGACGAGCTCATAAGCGATGTACTCCTGTGGACCCCCACACATGGATGTGCAAGAGTGGGACGACCAGCACGAACTTACATACAGCAGCTATGTGAGAACACGGGATGTAACCCTGAAGACCTGCCGGAGGCGATGAATGATAGGGAGAAATGGCGAGAGACGGTCAGGGATATCCGCGCAGGCGGCGCGACATGATGATGATTGTTTCCACACAGTGAAATGGTTTCAATTATAGCTACACTCATAATCTATTTAATATTAATCATTTTTTGTGGTCCTATGCTGGTCATGGTGCCCAGTGTGGTGTGACTACTAGTCACAGTACTTGTTGTGGCTGTAGTGTTTGTGACTATCACATATGCTTCCGACTGTTTACTTTGTCAAGTCCTTCCGTGCCCACACTGTGTTTGAAAGATCCACAAAGAGGGGTTGACACAATTCAGCCGGATCTTCTTCTGACAGTCAGGTAATATGAGTGACTAGATTGTCTAGCAGCTCAAAGAATAGAGAAAACCCATTGTTAACAAATAACAAAGATAATTTTTATCGAAACTTGTTTGTGAGACAATAAATACCAAGCAATGTTTGCTTTCCTGGCAAAAAGAAGAAAGAATATCAAAAGAGGAAGAGTGACAATTGGGTGCGGTTAGTATGACAATAATGTCTCTAAAGTGTGAGACTTTGAATTTTTATTAAGTCTACAGGTTGTTCGGAGTGACTCAGGTCTAGAATGGAAGGGGTGCTTCTTTGGTAGCCTTAAGTTTCTTCTTGGTCTCTTTACTCATCCTCTCTGATGATTCGTTTTACTATCCTGTTTTTATAGATCAAAATCTGGACTAAAAAGTTTTCTGATTGGTTGTCCAATACGAGACAATTAGGAGTCATATTCCCATTGGTCAGCCAATCCTAGTTCAGGATTATATCTTACAGGTATAGAGAAATCCTTTTTATATGCTTTGACCAATGGGAACAGATTTAGAGCAATGGGGCTGAACTAAAAATTCTCAGCTTGATCTTAACTGCATGTCATGTCACAGCATACAGTTAAACTGTTCCAAGTATTGCATAACAATACTATCAATTCAATTTCGGCACACAGTTAAAGAGTTTCAAGTATTGCTATTCATCACTAATAATTCTGTTCAACATTATTCCATCATTGGCACATAGTTAAATGCTTTTAAGTATTGTTATGTAATGCTAGCAATTCAATTAAAGATCTCTCATTTGTTTGTACACAGTTGAATAGTCAAACAGTTCTATTCAACCCATAGATGGAACATTGCCAGGTACTACCACTCTGAGTCAAAGTGGACCCGGGAGTAATGGCAATGAAGAAGTACTCTACATTGCCTAAAGTTCCAGAATTGGAGCATCACCAACAGATTGTTTAGTGTCATATCCAGGACACTCATTGCGGTGAGCAGGGGTCTTCCTCTTCTGCAGAGTTGTAGTCAGTGTGTATTCTACAGCCCCAGCTGATTGGACAGGAAACTTGTTTAAAATTGTCCAAAATCTCTGATGTTATAGCCCCAGTACATGTACTTTTGACCATTGTTGGTCATTTTTGAGAATATGGGTATAACCAAACCATTGAGTTAATCATATTTTTCTGTGAGCAATGAAATATGATGGTGCAGCTTCACACCACATCAAAAGAAGAATTTAAGGAAAGCTTTGACCAATGGAAAACTCACAGGAACAAAATCTTGAAAAAAAAAGTAGCTATTGAAAAGAGAGCCTCTGGGTCACCCTTGACTACAGTCGGCCAACTTACAGTGTGTGCATATATATATATATATATATATATATATACTATAATTTGTATATAGCAATTAAACTTTAGAATTTTTCACTGTTTCAGCCAATGACAAGTGAATATCAAAGAAAATAAAACTCCATCTTAACTTGAATCAGAAAGAACTTTCTTTTTCTTTTAAAACAGAACGTCTAGAAGGAAATGAGTTTTCTAATATGTTTAAAGATTTTTTTGGTCATGTTTGTTTATTTTTTTCCTTTCCCCTTTTGATTATATATCTGCATTTGGTATAAGCACATGGGATAGTGTATAAATACGCATTCAATGAATACACACATTTGAATTGATTTCAGTTTTTTAATAGCATATTAACCTTTGTGGGTTATTTAATACCAATGCCATCCTTGTAGAAGAACAACTGTGGTATTATTTAACCCATAACAGGAAAGGATAAAAGATACATAGTTTTTTCAAGAGTATTAGTCCGAAAATAAATGTAATAGAACAACTGGAGTAGAAATTCACTGAGATTTGTCATTCCAGAACATTTGCCACAAGGCTACGCACCGCTTTCAATTGTCTTGGGTACACGACACTCACCTTTATGTAGCGTAATGGTCATCGCCAAAGGAAACTGATCGGAACGAATAATCTAACACTATCAAACCTTCAAATTAGCATTAATCATAAAAGGAAGAAGTTAAACAACAGTAAGACAGTTCAATATATGGGTTTGCTTTGGTTTGTTTAATGGTATATTAACCTTCATAGGTTATTTAATCCCAAAGCCATCCTTGTACAATCACTCCGGATCTGAGTGGACCTAGGAGCAGTGGCAATGAAAGGGTACTCACATTCTTCAGAGTGCCAAGACCATTAAAAAGTTTAGTGTCATATACAGAACACTCATTTGGAGCAATTTTACTCCTCTGCAGAGATGCAGTCAGTGTATTTTACAGCCCAAGCTAACTGGGCTGATATAAGTACATGTGTGAGAACACATTGTATGTGTATATATATATATATATATTATATGTGTGTGTGAGAGTGTATGTATGAATGTATATTAT
This sequence comes from Sepioteuthis lessoniana, assembly GCA_963585895.1. Taxonomy (NCBI): domain Eukaryota; kingdom Metazoa; phylum Mollusca; class Cephalopoda; order Myopsida; family Loliginidae; genus Sepioteuthis; species Sepioteuthis lessoniana. Next base: position 22,607,790 of record OY757926.1, read on the forward strand.
TTTTACATCATAACAGTCCATTTTTCCACCCACACAGTTTATTTTGTTCAAAATGGTGAGGGCTAGTATAAGCCAAGCCAAGCTAAGCCAACAAGGTGTTTTGGATGATCTAATATGCGTTACAAATTTTTCAAAGAAGCTTTCTTAGGTTCTTGAATTCAGAATTTTTCCTTCTCCTAGACTGGTTCCCATAACAATGCTAGAAAGCCTAGTGTGTCCTAGAATTTACCTATAGAGAGAGAAGAGATGGATGGACTCATACATTTTTAAGGGGCATTAGCACAAAGTGAAAAACAAAGAACCTCGCCCAGGATTTGAACTCAGTTCATCAAGTCCATTTCTCTATAACTGAAACTGTTACATCATACATACATACATACATACATACATATACAGATAGTGAGACATACACATTCTAAGGGGGAGGTATAAACACATACACACACATCTCTGCTTACGTACACAGAGAATATGACAAGTTTTACAGATACAAGTCACAGTCGACAAAAGAAAGAGAGGATTTGGTGTTGTTTCAATTCAAGAGACTTTGATTCCACAAGTCACATCTTAATTTCCCTAAGGAAATCAGGTCTTGCAAGAAAGAAGGCAAGGTGAAAAGCAACAAGGAGAAGAGAAGTAACAAAAGCCAAAGGAAGATGAAGATATTAGTCTAATAAGATATCTGCAAGCAACATTCAGATTACAGCAAACAATACAACAAACGATGTGGGATGGCTACAATTAGCCTACAACAAATTCGACTTCGAAGATGCAACCAATCAGGGACAAAGAGAGAGAGAGAGAGACTGAAAAAGATTTTCAAGGTTTAATTCTATTGGCTTCAACACTGGAACCAAAAATGGTAAAATGTACTTGGAGCACAGCTGAAATTCTTGGAACCAATCTTGGCAGAAATATAAAAGAAAAACACCTTTTAAAAATGGAAAAAAGAAGAAAACCAAAAAAAAACATATTCATGTTCTTTAAGACATTATTCTGAAGAGAAAATAAGATTTTTTTTTGTTTATTTTTTACGAGACAACTTCTTGTACAGAATAAATTACTAGAAAATTTGAAAATGGAATTTCAGTTTATCAAACAGATCTCAAATATAAAATTTTTAAATTCTTAATCAATCATATTACGAATAATTTTGTCTATAAATTTACTTCCTCTTTTGAATTCTAGTTGCTCTTTACTCTTACTAGATAATGGAGATTGACGGATTTTAACAGCATGTCAACCAGTCAAGGTTTATTTTATGCCAAGAGGTCAGGGAATTGCATAACAGTATGTTTATATGTATGTATGAATGCAACTATTCTCCCTCAAGCTCTGAGTAAATAAGGCAGATTGGGCTCTTTCACCTTGGTATGGCAACTAGAAAAGCTTTTAATTCACATTAGTTAAACTGTTTAAAAATTGACCTTGTGTAGCATCCTGCTTGAAGTGGACAGGTTGGGTAAATACATATTTATATATTAGTTAAATTCTATATATGTATAAGTATTTAGTATTAAATTTTAATACTTATAAGTATAAGTAAAGTTGGCGACTGTAGTCGAGGGCGACCAGCAGGCTCCCTTTTCAATAGCTACTACACCGAGGTGCACGGGAGAGCACTACACTTTTCCCTGGATGGCTCCACTTTACCATTGATACGTACCTTATATTGCTGAGTGTTAAGAAAGGAGGTATCAAGTACCATTTTTTAAGTCTTTGTGTGACTCGAACTGGGATTGAACCCAGGTCTCCCAGACGATTGACGAACACTCTACCCACTACACCAATGAATAACTCATACTTATTAAATTTTTATATATATGAACGATTATTCATTCTAATCACAACTGCATCCAGAACCTATTTTTAGAGTGTTCACTTATGGTCCGGGAGACCAGGGTTCAATCCCAGGTTGAGTCATATGAAAGACTCAAAAAATAGTACTTGATGCTGTCTTGCTTAACAATCAACATTATAAGGTGAGGATCAAGGGTAAAGAGGATCAATCTAAGGAATGGAGAAGCGCCCTCCCCTACACCTCGGTGTAGTAGCTATTGAAAAGGGAGCCTTCGGGTCGCCTGCGACTAAGGTCAACAACTTTACTTTTTTACTTACTATATATTGGTATAAGTTGAAAGAGCATTCTATATATGAGTTGAAAGTGATAAATTTCTTTTTCTGATATTTTCAAAGAATTTTGAGACTACGTACAGTTTGTCATCATTGCATAGCCATTTTCACTCAGAAGGTTTGGATGTCCATTGCTTACACATATATATCACAAGTGCAGTGCCTATAAAAATAATTGTAATATTTACATGTGTATCTGTTATACAGTGAAAATCTCTGTAGTCTTTACTCTAAGTACCATGAATTACAGTGAGCAATTCAACTTTTTAAGCCTGGAAAAACCTCTACAAAAACTACGGGTTGATTTATATCATAAACCTAAAATCCAAACCTTTACCACTGAGTCGTCTGCAGAATGATAACAATAACAGTCTAGGGGTCCCAACTAGTATCCAGTTGACAGACAAAAATAAAGTAGGCTATAACCCAATACAGCCCTTGATATTTGTCAAGTATCCCACCTAATGTGTGCATGTGGCACAAGGCCTTTTTTAAGATGGGTCCAGGCACAGGGGTGTAGCCAAGACATTCCCAGCATTCCCAAAAATACCTCAGGTGCCAGGCAATAAACCAAGCCACTCTGGACAGGGTGAGAGTTTGGGAGGATGGCTCCATGAGGCTAGAGGAGAGCCAGTCTTAGTGCACGCATGATGTGAATGTTGGCTTCCCAGAGCTCATATCAGGTAACCTCAACCAACTGCCATCGAAGCCAAGATACACCCAATTTGATCTATGTATCAGGGAACACGGCTGGTTAAAGTCCCTAGGACACAATACAGTGCCGATATTTGCCAACGTCTCCCACCAGACGAGGCTTGACACAAGGTCAAAAGCCTGAAGGCAGACACAATACAGTGCCTGTGCTACAACTAAATTGAAGCTGATATTGATACATAAATATGTCCACTCAAAGACCAGCAACCAATCACAATCCAGGGAATGGACTTGTCCATATACACACAATAGAACACCATAATGTGCCATAAAATAACTCTCCTTCTTATGATTTCAGTTGAAGATCTAACTCAGCTTGTTACGCAACTGAGTGTTGATTTTGACAATCTACCAAACTCCATATGGTACTGTGAACAGGATTTGAACCTGTGAGGGAATATCCCATTGGATTTTGAATCCTATCTTATAACCACTTAGCAATGACAAAACAATACTCTGAACATCAATATACACCGCTTACCTTAAGTCCTAACCCTAACAGCTCATTAGCCTAGTGGATAGAGTGTCCGTCAATGGTGTGGGAGACCTGGGTTCAATCCCAGGTCGTGTCATACCAAAGACTTTAAAAATGGCTCTTGATACTTCCTTGTTTAACACTCGGCAATATAAGGTACGTATAAAGGGTAAGTGGAGCAATCCTAGGAAAGGAGTAGTGCCCTCCCCCTACACCTTGGTGTAGTAGCTATTGAAAAGGGAGACCAAGGTCGCCAACTTTACTTACCATAAGTCCAGCATATTATTACAAACATTCCCAACTTAAACTGATGTTTGGTGAACATATTTAACAAATTAACAGATTAATATAAAAAAATATAACTACAATACAAATTAAGTATTATATCAATACTATATCATATGCTGTTTCCAACAAGTGATGCACTGACTGTAAACATGGCCAAGTTGGCTGGGGCTGTAGAATGCACTGACTGCATCTCTGCAGATGGGTAAGACTTCCCCAATGAGTGTCCTTGATATGACATTAAATAATCTAATGGTGAGGCTTCAGTAAAGCTAGAGCTTTGGGAAATGCAGAGTACCCTTTTAATGGCTTGGAGTGGTAGTAGCTGATGGGGTCCTACCTATGGGTCAAATAGAACTGTTTGACATTAAAACTGTACTTATGCTAAACTGAATTCTTTAAAATTGAACTGTTTTTGACATTTAAACTGTGTACTTTTAATAAACTGAATTGTTTGAAATAGAACTGCTTATACATATAAAAATGGATTTCATATTAAATAACCTACAATGGTCGTTTTTTTTATCATTAAGGGTTTTCAGACTATTGTCTTCATTTTTATAGTTATTTACACAACGTTTCGGCCGATATGTCCTCCGACCTTCTTCTTAATGATAAAAAAATCCTCAAGCTTCATCTCAGAAATTTAGACAACTACAATGGTTGATATGCCATAAAACCAAAGCAAAGCAAAAGACTGTAAACTATAGAACAACAATAAACAGCACTCACCTTTACAAGCTAAAAGTAACATGGCTGCCTCCTTGGAAAAGCTAGCTAGCTAAAGCTCACCTGTTTTATTGAAGAGTGCATGAGCAGCATGTGGATTGGCTCACTTTACAAGAATGGACCTATCCAACACATTTGCATGAGTGGTGTCCATTCATCTACTTATTCTTGACCAATATTCTACATTGGTCAGAAGTGTATTTTGGACACCACTCTACTTGAGTTAACCAATATTCTACATGGCGCTGCGAACAGGATTCGAACCTGTGAGGGAATATCCCATTCGAATCCAATTGTTTTGGGTGACCCATAAAAATCTTAAGATTGACTGATATGCAAGGTCAATTTGTATGCCACAATTCATGGCAACTTTGTCTTATAAAATTTATCTTATTTAGAATTTTAAACAACTAATTGGTTAAATTATTCTGAAAAATCAAGTTCTATATAAAGTTCTAATCACAGAATCATTTGTAAAAAAAAAAATTTGCTGTCTATTCACGGTCAGAAAACTTATTTTGAAAATCTAAATTCTACTCAACTTTTTTTTAAAAATCTGCTGTCTCTTCTCTCAGAAACTTTAAATTAAGTTCTTGTTTGTTTGCACAGAAGCCAGAAAAGAAGCATACAACCTGAAAAGAATCTGTTTAATTCTTTTTTTTTTTTTTTTTTTGAAAGAAATCTTTATTTTTTAAAATTTTCATCTGGAAAAGGAAATCATTTGAAAGAAAGACTAAATTTTTTTTGTAAATCTTGAAAATTTTCTATTTTCAAATTATCTTTCTGTAATCAACTTTTTGATTAGAAATGAAATGAAATGAATTTCCATTAAAATTTAAAAAAAAAAAAAAACAGCTTGTAATGTCAGGAATCATAAAAAAATCATTATACCTTTTTTGTAACCTGAGCACAATAATAATATATATGAGGGTCAGCTGAAAAGTTCAGAGGCTGACCAAGATGTTCATTGAATGTAACCAAATGAGGTTTCTTTTTCAATATATACCCTCTTATGGTCCACATATTTCTTCCATCTGTGTTGCAGTACTTTGTTCCCATTGATCAAAAAGTCATCCACAGCAGATATAGTCACCTTTGTATTCCCTAAGAAATGTTATTTTTCAAATTTACATTATTTACCAAGTCAGATATTTTGAAAATCTAAGATCTACACATTCTTTTTAATTTGCTGCCTACTCTCAAAGAAACAATTTAAATTAAGTTTTTATTTGTTCATTCTGAAGCCAAAAAAATAAAACTGAAATTTTAAAAAAATCTTTTCTAGATTCTCAAACCTAATCATGGCATTACAATTTGATTTTTGGTAACAGAGTTTCAATGCAGAAGAGTTTAGTCGTAAATAATACCTAATAATAGCCATTTAGATTTTATGATATTCCACAAGAAATAGTAAAATCCAGTCATCTTTAGTTTAGGTTCATACAAAAAAATTAATAAAAGTATACTTATTTATGGGTGATACTGTAGTTTAGTTGGGGTTTTTTAGGTTTAATGGCAAATCAACCTTTATGGGTTATTAAATGTCAAAGGCATGTGTATATATATATATATATATATACACACACACACACAAATACAAATGTCAAAGGCATGTGTATACATATATGTATATATACACATACACACGTACAAATTAGCCACTAATACATGAAAAAAATATAGGAAAAACGAGTGATACTATTTAACCTATAGCTGTGTGTGTGTGTGTGTGTGTATATATATATATATATATATACACGTTCACACACAAATTAGCCAGTACTACATGAAAAAATATATTGGAAAAACTTACATATACATACTAGCATAACACCTGTAGAAAATGTCAGTATCATTTACATATGTAGCTGTTATGTATTTTGAAAAATAAAGTTCTATATAAAATTTTAATCAAAATTTTTTTTTTTTTTTTATCTGCTGTTTATTCTAAAAATTATTCATTTGGATCAGAAATTATTTGAAAGAAAAAAAAAATCAATTAATCATATTGAAAATTTTTATTTTGATTAAGTTATATATCATAAGATGGACAAATTTTTAAAACCTTAAAAAATAAATTAAATTCTAAGTGTTCTCTAAAAATTTTCTTAATTTTTAAAAACTATTCTTTAAGTTTATTTATCAGATATTCATTCATACAAGTCACAAATGAGAAATTCAAACTGGATGACTTATATAAATATATCTTTCATCTTAATTTCTATTTCTTTTAAACAAAACTCCCATTAATTTTCTTTGTAATAACCAAAAAATGAGGCCCAGAGAGTTGTGATAAAAAGCAACAGAAAGTAAGATAAAAGAAATACTAGCAGAAAAATTAATAATCATTTTATTCATTGAAGAAGTTTGAATACTCTGATATATAATACTCCAAAAGTAATATAGATAAACAATGGCATTGGATTTCAGTTTCTTTGATAATATATCAGTCTTCATGGATTATTTGAAGGTTGAAAAGAGAAAGCGAAGAAAAAAAAAAAAAAAAAAAAAAAAAACCAACAGAGCAACACCAAAGAGAGGCAATCCGTCACTGGAACTCAATTACTTGCTGAACCCTCCACCAGGCGACACCGTATCCAACCGTCTTTTGAATTGTTCACCAACGACACCATCTTCGCTATTAATCTCAATACCTCATGGGCAAGAGTGTTTTAAGCCAACCCTCACTATGCCCTTCTTTTATAGGTGGCAAAGCATGCTGGTCACACATGGTCAATATGCACAAATATTGCAGTGCCAGCGCATACTAGTTTTCTCCTTGCATTAAAGTTCCACTCAAAGATGAGCTCTTTTATGGCAACGATAAGGTAAGTCCTTATCTGATTCAAATTCCTGATTGTCGTGCCTGCAACATTATTTAATGCTGAAACTAGTCTTCCAGATGAACAGTAGTGGTACTATTTAACCCATAGCTGGAGGAGTGAGGGGATCCTACTTTTCCCAAGGGTATTAGTCCAAAAAGGAAAATAATGGCAAGACTGGAGTTTGAACTCAGTTACTTCAAGCCTGCAGTTCAACACTATAGCCATTATGCCATAGAGACTCCATTGACAATATAAGCAGAAAAATTTATGAATAGAGGTTGAAAGTAAGAAAGATCAAAGAATAAAAATAAATTTCTATTTGTGGTACCAACCATGACAGGATGAGAGAGAGAGAGACACTTTGTAAAAAAAAAAAAAAAAAAAAAAAGGATGGAAATAAATAATATGAAAAAAAAAAGAACACTGATTGATAAATTGAACGGTTATATGATCTTTCTTTGTATATATGTTTTTCTTTTCCCCATTATAATATTTCGTTAAAATATCCATCATTCTTAGAGCAACACTTGTCTCATCATCATAAAGTCCTGATGAAGTTTTACTAAAAATAAAACGTTTTAACATCAATTTTGGATTATTTTGTTTTTCTATTCTCTTCAAAAAAAAAAAAAAAGGATACAATTTGCATTGTGAAAATTTACTAACTTACAGGTTTTTCTTCTTATTTAGACCCTCCTCACAATTCACTTTCTCTCACTATCCGTTCCTATCAGCCATCACTCAGGGTAAGTCCTCTAGACAGCATTCAAAGTCTGAACAATAAGTTTGTAACAATACACACATTTTTTTTTTTACTAGTGTTAAGATGACATTTTTTATTGCGTGCTAAATACCAAGATATACTACCCCTGGAAGATAAGAGAGAGGGTCGATACATTTCTCAAAGTCTGAAAGTCAACATAACAGCACAACTGGAGTTTGAACTCATTTACTACACTGTTTCAGGCCAGCGCATTGGACACAACACTATGGGGGTCGCCTCACCCCAAGAGCACTTGGTTTGGTTCTTTTTCTTTGTTTAATGGCATAGGTTATTTAATGCTAAAGCCATCCTTCTAGAAGAACAGTAGCTGTACTATTTAACCAATAGCTACGAGGATAAGGGGGTTCATACCTTTCCCAAGGGTATCTGTCCGAAAGTGAACATAATAGCATGACTGGAGTTTGAACTCACTTACTACGATTATAGAGTCCAGCGCTTTAACCATTACACCACGAGGACACCCCCCAATAGTACTTGGAGAAGTCACTATTTTTAATGGAACATAAAAAAAATCAAAATGGATATTATTAGATATGATTTATAACCAAATTCTACACAACTGAAACTCAGTAATTGAAAAAAAAAAAGGTGGAGGGGTCCTCATGGTGTAATGGTTAACATTACACCATGAGGACCCCTCCACCTTTTTTTTTTTAATTACTGCAGGATACACATTTCTTTAGTTTTAGATAAATCAACTATGAACACATAGATAGGAATATTCAAAAAGAAAAAAAAGATCAAAATCTCATTTACATAAAATTTATACTCTTATATTTTCAAAACCAATCAGCGAAGGACACATGGAATCAAATACTCTAGAAAAATCGGATCAAAAACTAACCTGTAGAAAAATTTGTCACAGAAACAAAAATATTTAAGTTCCAAAATAAGTAAGTAATTTCTGTGAATCTGATTGGTTAAGAGAGGTCTCAGGTTGTATTATCGCTGACGTCTGCTCATTTGAACTTTATTTGACCTGTAATAAACTTAAAATATTTTACTTTGATCCACTTTTATTTTACCAAAAAATATAAATAGCAAAGTTTTTTAGTTCAAAGTAGAGACCAACAGATCAGCAGACAGACACATCCCAACACAGCACGATAGATTGATGCCAGATGACTTGCTGATACACACAACAGTTACGTGAGTAGGCCGAAAAACACATACATACCAAGACACACATATATGCATACACATACACATGTACATAAGTACAATATCATATTCTCTCTTTAGTTCAGACATACTCACACATATACACACATTCAATTTGATTGACAATATTTGTATTACACATACGAACACATTTTGTATAATCATAGCCATTGTCAAGTTCAGATGAAATATAAAGTTTTTTTTTTTCAAATTTCTCTTGTCTACATTGTTTGAACAAATTTGTGTGGAACTAACAACTGAAGTATTACCTTTTACAGAACCACAGGAAATCCTATTCCTCCACAAAGCGCTGGACTGCAGAATCGTAGTATGCGAGTTCAAACTCCAGTCACGCTATTATGTTCACTTTCAGACAAATACTCTTGGGAAAACTATGAACCTCCTTATCCTCCCAGTTAAGGGTTAAATAGTACCACTACTGTTCTACTGGAAGGATGGATTTGGCATTAAAAAACCTACAAAGGTTGATATGCCATTAAACAAAGAAACCAACAAACCAAGAAAAAAAGTTAAATTTGAAAATATGCTTACTATGAAGAATTTTGCACAGAGGTGTATGAGGTACCTTCAATAAGTTTCCAGACTCTTTTTGTACAGGCATTTAAAATTGTCATAGACACTTGAAAATTCAGTATGTTATTGCTATACATCTTATGAGATGACTGGCCAATTTTTATGATTTCAGGTTCAAATGAACAGCTACAGCACCAATTGGAATACACCCTACTAAAGTCTGATTATCACAGCTGGTGAATTTCAAAAATGCAATCTGGACGTGAGGACACTTTAGAAGAATGATATGCAATAAAATTCTGTTTTAAACTTGGAAAAAATGCCACAGAAACGTATGCAATGCTTCAGACTGCTTTTGGACCATCTTGCATTAATCGAGCATCAGTTTTTGAGTGGCAGAAGAGATTCAAGGAATCCGTGTCTGTGAGGGATGATGAGAGGTGTGGGAGGAGTAAGGAAGTCAATACACCAGAGTTGATTGGCCAAAGAATTAGGGTTACTATGTTGAGGTTTTAAGGGAGTTCAGGAAGAGTCCGAGACGATACTGGGTGAAAAGGTGCGGGTGACGTCACGCACCGGAAGCATGCGGAAGTTTGTGTGAGAATTTGAAGAAAATAAGAGTCGGGTACGAGACACCAAACGAGAAGGATTGATTTTGGAGCTCGCAGGCGCGAGGTGAACTTGCACCCTATCGGGGGGCCGCTCAAGTTGGGGGCCAAATGAATAAGACAGCATAGAAGATTGTGTCTCTCCTCCTTACGTCAAAACCTTTAACTCAAAGTTAATAAAAAGGTTTTGTACCTGAACAAGAAGTCGTTACGTGTTTTCGAATTCCGAGATTCCTATGTTCTTTATATATTCTATAGTAATGAACATTATAAGTCCATTTCACACATACCGTTAATTGTGAATATGGTACATATGATTATTTGGTGCCGTGGCCAGGATATGGGACCAGAGTATGGTCCTTTTAGGGTTTTGAAATTTCTTCAAGGAATTATGGAGGGCCCGTTGTGTTGGGAGAATAAAAGATGCATCCATATTGTACCTTGATGCACACATGTCAAAATGGCCAACCACGCAAATATGGTAAAACAAAATTTAGATAATAATTAGCCGGGCAAGTGTTACATAGAGAGAAGGTCGCCTTCTAAGTAAGATTTTGTTTGCTGTGGTTCAAGTGATTCTTTTTGTGTTTCAGCCATTATTGTCCTTTGTAAATTATTCTGTAAAATATGTGTGAGGGTGATGGAGAAAATTCCACATGTGGAATTTTGAAAAATAATTAACGGATGATTGTTATGTTTTGACCTTCGACCCTGCCCAAAGAAATGCTATTCCAAGGTGATGCACCGGAAGGAAGTGACACATTCCAATGGCCAGTAATCGAAAGAGCTCACGTGGGCGGATTAAGGCTTATAATATGGGACAAGGTGAAGGTCCCACTGTGCCAATACAGACTGATGCACCAGAAGAGAGTTGGTAAGTACATCAAGGAAAGAGATTTTTTATTAATGATGAGTTCTGTAGTAAAGCTTAGTATGGAGCTTTTTTCTTTAATAATTTCTTAAATTTTTTTTTTCAAACAATGAAAAGGTAATTGGTTAGACAAAGAACTTTTACTCACACCTTAAAACCAAATTTTAAACCATCGTAACAATAAGCTTCTTATTTAGGAGTGTAGTCTAAATATATGTCATGTATTTTTTATTGCCTCAACTTTAGGAATCTTATTTGCTGTTTATCTGAAAACAAAATACATCATAAAATCCAATTTCCTGAAAATAATCTAACAAAATGACAACAGTATCACATTCTTAACTCCTAAATTTGGAGAGTTTCAATTTATCATCTCTAATTAACATATTCAAACAAGACTTTATTTATTGTCTGAAAACAGTAAGAAATTTATAAATCTCAATAAGCTATAATTTTTTAGAAAATATCTTGCCAGAGGCAAACCTCAAAATGTCCACTGCATAAAATTTACGCTGTTTATCTGATCACCATGCATAACAACAAGAAGCCACAACTGGATTTTTATGATAAAATTTTAAGCCCAGTCTGGCAATTCATCTCTACAAATAAATTTATTGAAAATAGATTTATTGTCAGAGTGAAAAGGAAATAAATTTCAAGATGGAAAAAAGAAATACTTATTTAGTCTACAACAAGGCCATAGCTGACCCAAATGTTCAATGTTTGAAACCTGGTCTATCTAATCTGCCAACGAATGAAAAAAAATTAAATTCAAATCATTATCAAACTGCTCAAACTTAGGAATCCTATTCAAAGGCTTTGACATATATATTGAAAACGTATCTGATTTACTGTTCTAAAAGCAAATAATCTAAACATAAAATGCTTCAAAACTCTTTGATCTAACACAAAACCACAATTAAATCTTTGGATCTAAAAACTCTATAGAAAGGAACAACAGTTTGAATAATTCAATTTTATAAAATTGATAATGCCATTAATTTTCCATCTTAACAAACAACTTCCTTGACTTATTTTTGACTTGTTCAGGCAAAGACACTGGTGAGAGAATTTGGAAGCTGAGATGAGAAATATAAGCAACATAATAGAAAGCCGTGTTAAAATTCCAGTAGAAAAAAAAAAAATTTAGCCATCACCACAATCTGCTTACAGGGAAAAGTAGTCGTAAAATGTTCTTGGAAAATGGTCGAAATTGATAAAACCAATCTTAGCAGAAATATAGAAGACAAACAAATTGTAAAAAGGGAAAAAAAATCATAATAAAGAATACAAATTAATCTTCTTAAAGATGTTATTCTGGAGAGAAGATGAATTTTTTTTGGGGGGGGTCCAAAACTGCTTGCATAAAATAAATCATTAAGGAAGGCTCAGGATGGGATTTCAGCTAATCAAACAGATCTCGATAATAGAATCTTTAGATAAACCTCTGTTGATCAAACAGTTTTCTATAATAAAATTTTTAGATAAACCTCTGTTAATCAAATAGATTTCTATAATAAAATTTTTGGATAAACCTCTTTTAATCAAACAGATTTCTATAATAAAATTTTTAGATAAACCTCTGTTGATCGAACAGATTTCTATAAGATTTTTAGATAAACCTCTGTTAATCAAACAGATTTCTATAATAAAATTTTTAGATAAACCTCTGGTAATCATTATTAAAAATAATTTTGACTTGTACTGCACAAGAATGCTACAAGCTATACTGAACAAATCCTGGAAGCAACACCCAATGAAACCACAGCTGTATGGCCATTTACCTCCCATCTATAAAAAAAATCCAAGTAAGATGGACAAGACATGCAGTACACTGCTGGAGAAGCCAAGACAAACTCATAAATGACATTCTTCTATGGACCCCTCCACATGGACATGCCAGAGTTGGTCAACCAGCAAGAACTCTGTACAATCACAGGATGAAGTTTGGAAAACCTGCCAGGAGCAATGGATAATAGGGATGGATAGATAGAGTCAGGGAAATCCATGCTAGCAATATGACTTGACGATGATGATAACAACGATCCTTCATCTTCTGAATTCTACTTGATTTTTATTTCAACTTGCACCATTACTTGAGGTTGTAGATTGATTGATCGATTTTAACATCATATCAACCTATCTTGAGTTATCTTATATGATGAGAGGTTACAGAATTACATTGTATGTTTATATTCATATTTTTCATGTAGTGGTTTTAAAAAAGGTTCCTTTTTTTGTGTGCACCATATGTACAGGGTGAAACGATAAAATTGTCGTCCTAAAGAAAACAACACAACAGCTTTATTTTAAAACTTTTATTGAAAAAATCAATTCAGGTAACTTGATTATGTAGTAGAGCTGACATCTATTCAATGTAGCCGCCTTCAGCCTCAATCACTGCCTTGATAGGGACCCAGAACTAGGAGCATGCCTTTTCCACAAGCGCCAGTGGGAGCTCAGCAAATACGCAGCGGATGGCAGCAATCAGGCTGGCATTAATGTTGTGGGAGGTCATGTTGGTGATGTTCTCGATGTATGACCAAACGAAGTAGTCCGGCGGGTTCAGGTCGGGGGAGGAGGGAGGCAAGGGAGAGAAGGGTACAAAGTCGTAGCACTCCTTCTGAAGTCAAGGCTGGGTCTCTTTGGACTTGTGGGCTGGCGCCGAGTCCTGCTGCCACACCCAGGGTCTGCCACCGGCCACCTGATTGCACCAGGGGATCAACACACTCTTCAGTACATCCAGGTACACCTTGGTGCTGACTTTCAAAGCCGACTTTGAAGATGTGAGGTGGCATGATGTGGCTCTCACTTGAAACCACACCAAAGACCATAACCGTAAACTCTGTTTTCATCACCCTGGGCACATCCCTGTTATTCGTGGCAATCTAGCAATGGTTCTGACTGTTATAACTTGGATCAGTAGAGAGCAGGACTTATACAGCAGCGCATCTCCAATCTCGCTCGTTGAACATTGTATCACTTTCAGACATGATAGAAGGCACTTGGGATTTGTACACAACTGGCCAACTAGTAGATGGTCTGCAACAAAAAAAGAAAACCGATTTTCATCAAACGGAAATGGAATCATGTCATCTTTTCTAGGGCGACAATTTTATCGTTCCACCCTGTATAAGGATTACACCCCTTGTCTTTCAAATAGTACTTCTAATGGCTGCGAGGTAGTGTTACCAATATAGCATCTCTCTTCAGTCCTACCTCTACAACCAAAAACACAAGTTGGGGTGTTTCCCAAAAGAGGTAGCTTTCGCCCCAACAGACCTCATATAATATGACAGAAAGTTTTCACATAACTTCCATTCTATCAAGGACTCTTAAATTACACCAAAAGACACTCCAAGTGCATGATAGGACTTTTCTCTATGATGTTTTTTTGTTTTTCAAGTCATTTCTGTATTCATTCTACTCAGTTTGCTCAGGCAATAAATATGTTTGTTAGTCATGAATTATTTTACATTGCTTAGTACAAGGAAATATTAAATCATAATGCATTTCCTCTGCAACTAATGTCATAATTGTGTTCTTCACTCAGATAATTATGACTTGACGAGCTATGGTACTCAGATACAACAAATACAGTAAGCTGGCCAACCATAGTCAAAGGTGACCCGAAGGCTCTCTTTTCAATAGCTACTATACCAAGGTGTAAGGGAGGGTGCTACTTCTTTTCCTAGATTGTTCAACCTACCTTATAATGCTGTGTTAAGCAAGGAGGAATCAAGTACCATTTTTTAAGTATTTGATATGACTCAACCTGGGATTTTAACCCCAGTCTCTCAGGCCATTGGCAAAACAAAGAAAAATCTTGAAGCCATCAATACCAAAGTTCACTCAATTCAATTTCCAAATATCAAGTACTTGTAGGTTTTTAAAGTATTCCTTTCTAATACTAATGATTTCAAGGAGACAATTCTATTTAATCATTTGTTTCCACACAGTTATATAGTTTCAAGTAACTAATAATAATCCTAAGTAAGCAATTATAGCTTCAAATAACTATACTTAATACAAACAATTTAGTTCTATGGCATCAAATATTCCTGTCCAATATACATAATTTGCAAACAGATCTATTTGACCCATAGATGGGTCTCTAACAAATATGGTCAGAGTGGACCTGAGAGTAATGGCAATGAAGAGGTACTCCACATTCCCCAGAGCTCCATAACTGGAGCCTTATCACCAGATGCAATTTAATATCATACCCAGGACACTCTCTTTTGGTGGGGAGTCTTAAACCTCTGTCGGCGAGAGAGTCAGCACATTCTAAGCCCCAGCTTATAGGGAACTTGATGTTGCAAAGATGATGATCTGAGTGAGTTGTAATAAAAAACAGCTAATTCAAATAACATATAAAACCACTTTGGTCAGCAACGTAAGGTGCTAACAGTGAAAATTAGTAGAGACCAAGATTCACCGGGCAATTAGTTAAGAATGACCTGCTACCAAATAAATGGGTCTATTTAAAGAATTTTTGGAGTAGTCTATTTCTTATGGATAGTATGACCTATAAGTAAAGTTGGCGACTGTAGTCAAGAGTGACCCGAAGGCTTCTTTTTCAATAGCTAATACACCAAGATGTAGGGGAGGGTGCTACTCCTTTCCCTGGATTGCTCCACTTTACCATGATCCTTATCTTATAGTATTAAGCAAGGTAGCATCAAGTACCATTTGAGTCTTTGGTATGACACAACCTGGGATTGAACCCAAGTCTCCTGAGCCATTGGCAAACACTCTAACCATTAGGCTAATGTCCAGTATCCTATACTATTCTCTAAATAAACACTTCAACATTCATTATTTAACAACTCTTCTCCATTTTCATCTTTTTGTATTTTTTTTATAATCCTGGATCATTATTGATGAAGGAACATCTCTTTTTGTCAATATCAATAACCTGGTATTCTTGTGAAACCCATAACTAATGGTCAACTTGCTTATCTTGAAAGCCATTACTAAGAACACCAATCTTCATTTGTGCCAAAATACATGTTTTCTAACAAAAGGTAACTAAATATATTGCCTCTTTTATTCTCAATTGGAGTTTTTCATTAGAAATACAAGAAAAATGTTAAACCCATTTTTTAGATGACTTAATTAAAATCTGGAGGCATTTGTGGTGCAATGGTTGTAGAAAACGGACAACCCAAGTTCAAATCCAGGACAAGGCAGTTTACAATTCAGATAGCACTAATACTCTTGGGAAAGGTATGAATCCAACTATTGTCATTCCGGCTATGAGTAAATAGAAGAACAGACTGGGCTCGTTAACCTTGGTATAGCAACTAAAGTAGGTTTGGTTAGGTTTGGTTTAATAGCATATTAACTATAGTAATTCTTTTAATTCCAAATCCTGTTTATAGATATATATCAAGATATACATAATCTGCCAACACATTTTGTTGATAACATTTTTAAATGAGCCTGAGCTTATTTGTTTACACACAGTTAAATGATTAAACAGTTCTATTTCTAGCTATTCAATTTACCATGTCAACAAAGTTAAATGGTTCCAAGTATTGCTATATATCACTAACAATTCAATTAAACATCAATCATTTGTTTGCACTCAGTTTAAATGATCAAACAGTCCTATTTGATCCATAGATCAGGTGATTTCACTCCAGGTCAGAGTGAACCTGAGAACAATAGCAATAAAGAGGGATTACACATTCATATTAACCATAGTAGGTTTTTTTAATTCCAAATCCTGTTTATAGATATTTATCAAGATACATAATCTGCCAACACATTTTGTTGATAACATTTTTAAATGAGCCTGAGCTTATTTGTTTACACAGTTAAATGATCAAACAGTTCTATTTCTAGCTATTCAATTTACCATGTCAACAAAGTTAAATGGTTCCAAGTATTGCTATATATCACTAACAATTCAATTAAACATCAATCATTTGTTTGCACTCAGTTTAAATGATCAAACAGTCCTATTTGATCCATAGATCAGGTGATTTCACTCCAGGTCAGAGTGAACCTGAGAACAATAGCAATGAAGAGGGATTACACATTCTCGAAATCTCCAAGGCTGGAGCATCATCATTAGATGGTTTAATGTCATGTCTAGAACACTTATTTGGAGAGGGGTGGGTCTTACTCCTCTGCAGAGATGCACTTGATGTATTCTACAACCCCAGCTGACTGGGCTACAAATGCAGGACAAGGAAAACTGAATTCACACTGTTACCCAAATGTGGCTGTGAACCACATTTGGACACCAATCCCAGAAAAACTCACATTGGGTGAATGCTATCATACACACACTTGGATAGATATGCCTGGGTATATATATATATATATATATAGCAACGTATTTATTCTCACACATCTATGTGTGTATGTCTGATTCTGTTTCTCTCTCTCTACATATATATATATATATATATATATATATATATATATAGACACACACATATACACACACACACACCATTGCATATAGACATGTTGATATCATAAACATACATCATAACACATATCCAGGTCTACAAGGAGGTGCCAGTGGCATCGTGTTTATCATCATAGCAAATGGAATTGACTGGAGTTGAAATCCTGGAGGAGGCTATTTGCATTTCACTTTTGGGCTAATATTCTTGGGAAAGGCATAAATCCATCTCTTCTACAATCTGATATGATTAAACAGTAGGGCAGACTGGGCTCTTTTGCCTTGGTTATGCAACCAGTCTAGGTGAATGAAAACTCTGAATTCAAACCAGCTGTATGCCACTTAAAAATTGATCTTGTGTCACATCCTGCTCATGGCAGAGCAATAGAGTAAATAAATACATCCATAGAATCTTGTTAAAATTTATATAGGGTGATTTTCAAATACTCAATTTCTCGCAAAGATTAAAGTTAATAAATAAATAAATAAATAGATAAAGAAAGAAAGAACTTTAGAATAGGAAGTCACTTTTCAATCACCCTGTAAATCAAAATATTTTCATTAAAACATTTTGTCTCATATCTTTGCCCAGGCAACACTGGATGCCCTTGCTAGTTTCTTCTTGTTGCAAGAAAAATAATTCCAATTCATTTCCACTAATTTACTCATCCTGACGACAGCCCAAGAGTTCAAGAATCTCTGACAATTAACAAAAATATCCCATACAATTTGACTTGAAACTAGTTATTTATAGCTGGAAATACTGACTTGGCTGTTACAGAATTTTGTCTAGGATTGAAGAATAACAGCAATAATTTCCCATCCTGCCTCAAGGAAGATATTAGTCTAATTGTACAAGAGATTCTTCATCTTAATTGCCAGGATCATAAAAATAAATGATAGTGCTTCTCTAAATCAATAAATACACTGATTAATCTAGTCATTACTCCATTCATTTCCGACAAGGCTTTTTAAATTTTTTTTCTCTTTTTATGTCAGTGGCTAATATACAAAACAGTTGAGCACACATCTCTATCAATATACATTTTTATACAAGCCTTCATCTTCAAGATCCTGTCAACGTTTGTCCAATTTCTTTTTTTTAAAAAGTAAATTAAAAAAGTATTAATCTGAAGGGTTATTTAAATTCATTGATGTGGGCTTCAAGGCAGAAAGACCTTTCTGTACATTGTAAGATTTATATCTGGAGAAGTTTTTTTCTGCTGTTGTGACATTGACAAAGATTGATGAAAAAAATCAAAACCAATTTAAACTGTGACCCTGATGAAAGTATTGTAAACAGAGCAACAAATGGAAAGCAGTATGTATCAAATATTTATTCAGTGTATGGGTATTATTGTTATTAACTGCCTCCTCCTGTTAAACCACCTTTCAAAGACACACTGCTTATTGAATGTCCAAACTAGATGCTGACTACAGCAGTGAATGAATTTCATAGTAAAAAAAAACAAGGCAGGCCAAACTAAAAACAATTACAAAGACACCATATAAATAAAGCTTAAGAAGGGGAAGAAACCTTCCTGTTTTTATTCAAAGAGGGAGAACCCTGTCTGTCAGTCCTCAGGCTGCTGGCATCAGGAATTTGAAAATAAATCAAACACAGAAACCACACAAACACACATATAGAGTCCAAAAGAAAAACATGGTACAAGAAACAGAAAAAAAGCATAATGATCTCAAAGTTCCATTATACACAACAAAAAGGGGGGTTTACTTCCTTGGGTTTTAAACTCTTCGGGGGGGGGGTCCAGAGCTGTCTCTTCTGTCTTATCTCAATGACCTGCTCCTTTATACTCAGTCTAAAATGCCCCCTTATTTTTGATGATCACACCACTTTCTTTTTGAAGGTCACTCTGACAGTTCCCTCCCTTCCTCCAGCAAAGTAGTAATTACCAATATCAGAAATCGGTTCGAGGTTTGGTTGGGTTTTATGGCATATCAACCATTGTTGGTTATTTAATGCCAAATCCTGTTTTTACATATATTAAATGATTTGTAAATTCATTTTGTACATACATCTCCAAACGAGCCTGAGTTCATTCGTTTGTACACTGTTAAATAGTTTCAAGTATTTCAATATAACCCAAATATCTATATATAATGGTTCCCAGTATTGCTTTTGATCACTAACAATTCAATTTAACACTCATTTGTTTACATAGTTAAATAATCAACAGTTCTATTTGATCCATAGATAGGACCCTATCAGGTACTACCACACCAGTTCTGAGTGAATCTAGATACAGTGGTAATAAATGGGTACTCCATATTCCCCAGAGCTCCACTGATTGGAACCTCACCAACAGATGACAATGTCATATCCAGGACACTCACTGGGGGATTCTTACCTCTCTGCAGAGATCCAGTTGGTGTATTCCACACCCCCAGCTAACTGAGCTGATATCAGAAAGAGGGATAAGAAGAATTTACATTTGAAGCATTATATATACAACTACAAAAGATTACTATATTTTTTCTGTAACTAAAAGTTCCAAATGTTATTAAATACAAGTGTCAGACACAAGAAGAATGGACACAAAGACATGATCAACAAATTATAAGTGCAAGGCTAGAAGTGAGGAAAGTGTGACAATGCACTAAGCCAGACGTGAAAAGGAAAATAATTTTGTATCAATACTTTGAACGGGAAGACTAAAATAAAATTGCAAAGCATTAAGCCAGAAGACTAAAGAAATCTTAAGGAGTGTTTATTTGGAAATGCTAAAACTCTCGCAACAACACGAGTACCAAAGTGTATCAGCCCTCACTCTTTCCTCACACAACATCAGTGGTGTGGATAAAGAAGACTTGCTTTCATACAACCTTGCCCAAGCCAGTACTCTGAAGAGGAGGCAACATTTCCAGGTGCATATCCAGAGTCTCAAAAGACTATTTAATACTACAGCTCATTCTTAAAAATTACCTGAGCCCTTTTAAGATTCAATATAAATGTTAAGTAATATCTTCCTACCACCAAAACCTCCACCAACAGAAGTATGGAGACATTTGATAGACAAATGAGAGGTTAGAGGTCACCTTGATTTAAAATGGGCAGAGGAAGTTTGCATTTTAGGGTTGAGCAGTTTTAGTTCAGGTGAGCTACAAAGCAGACTTGCTTTTTGGGGTTTTAATATTTTTAGGGGGCTTTAATATTAACTTTAGAAGACTTCCCTCCTCTATACGAGAGTTAATTTGGAAAATCACTGAGATGGCCAGCCTGAAATAATAAAACATCAATAATCCTTGGAATTAAACTGTAATGGACCCCATCATATGGCCGAGCAAAAGCAGGGTGACCAGCTCAAACCTACATACAGCAGCTCTGTGAGGATATGGGATGTAGCCCTGAGGACCTGTCAGAAGCAATGAACGATAGGAAGGAGTAGCGAGAGAGGGTCAGGGATATCGGTGTTGGTGGCACGACAAAATGATGAAGATGACACATTTGTCCATTTCTTTCAATTGCCAGGGATCAAGTGACAACAATGACATACAATGTTACGAAATGAAAATTTAAAAAATACTCACCTTGTCATGCGATGAATCTTTTAAAATTTCTTTTAGTCGTATACTCAACAAACTAAAAAAGAAAAAAAGGAGATTAAAAATGTTGAATTTTCTATTAAAAGACAAACAGAATTAAACAAGTGGTGCTGAAAAGTTCTCAGCCCAACCAAGAAGAGAATTGTGTGCGTATGGGCATGTCATTGCATGGGCTGTGACATCTGATTGTGTACATATGGGCACGTCCTTGCATTCAATCTGATTGCATACATATGGGCACGTCATTGCATGGGCTGTGACATCTGATTGTGTACATACGGGCATGTCATATTTGGGCTGTGACATCTGATTGTGTACATATGGGCATGTCATTGCATGAGCTGTGACATCAGATTGTGTACATACGGGCACATTATTGCATGGACATTATGATGGCAAGAGCTATCATTATTCTACATATATGATTTGTAAACAGATTTTGTAGATGCAGACATTTAAATGATCAAATAGTTCTATTTCTAACAATTCAATTCAACATAAGTCAACAAAGCTAAATGGTTCCAAGTACTGCTATGCACACCAGCCATTCAATTAAAAATCAGTCATTTGTTTACACACAGTTAAATGATCAAACAGTTCTATTTCTAATTTAATTTAGCATAAGTCATTTGTTTGCACTCAGTTTGAATACCAAATAGTTCTATTTGAACTATAGATCGGACCCAATTAGGTGCTACCACTCCGGGCCAGAATGGAGCTGGAAGCGATGGCAATGAAGGGGTACTCTACATTCCTTTAAGTTCCAGTGTTACTGGAATCTTGCCATTAGATTGTGTAGTGTCATATCCAGGACACTCATTGGTGGGGTCTTACCCCTCTACAAAGTTTTAGTTGGATATATTCTGCAATCCCAGCCAACTGAGCTGTAATTATGAATAGAAATATAAAGTCTTTTATGCACAGCTAATGGTGGTGATAATGTGGAAAAATAGTGTGTTGTAGCTGAAAACCTGCTCTATCCAACATAATTATTGCACCCTCTTTATCTGTTGGATATTAAGAAAATGGTGGAGGGGTGACTTCTGAATTTTTTCTGTGTCTGTGCATAAATAAAAACCCAAAATACCAGGACTTTATTTTTCAAGAGGAACAGTATACAAAACAGACATTATTAGGTATTATTTAGACCAAACTCTACAGAACTGAAACTATTAAATCAAAGATATGAACATGCAGCAGTATAAAATAAGTACACCTCGTATATATATTCATGCAGTTTTATTTTCAGTTACAGAGGTGTTCCAAATTTCTGGTCAAAGCCATGTTTTATTTTTCTACTTCTTTCTTACTCACAGTCACTCTAGAAAGAGAACACTTTTCTCGGCAACTCCATCTTATTATTGTTGCTTTTTATCACACTGACATGGGTTGATACACTCTTCATTATTCCTAATTTCATTCCATCTTATTATTATTGCTTTTTATCAAAATGCTCCAATCTTTTGCATCAATCTCCAAAATATAAATCAATTAAGAATTGTTCCAATAAAAAAAAAACTCTTTATCACTAAAGGAAATCTAATCCAAAACAAGAGAAATTGTCTATTGAATAAACTTACAAATAAACGATTTATCCAAATACATCCACTTGAATACTTATTTTCACTGATGCCACGAACAATGATAAATGTTTTATTTTCACTTTCATTTTTTAATCTAATCAATAATCCCAAGTGAATAAATACAAATGCTCTTCACAAAATATTAGACTTCATTCTTGTAAATGTTATTTATCATCTAAAATTAGGAGCTGAGTCCTTTTTACAAGTTGTCTGAATTTCCGAGACGAAGCTTGATGATTTCTATCATTAAGGGTGTTCAGACTATTGTCTTCATCATTATTGTTATTTTCACATTTCAGCAGATATGTCCTCCAGCCTTCTTCAGGTGTTTGTCAAACTTGGGAACTAACACGGAACTTAGAACTATGTCCTTTATTGAATCCACAGGGGTTGCCTTTTCTGATTCCGTTAACCATAACCGGGTACAAGTGTTAAGAATTCCTGTATCGTTACTCACCTGCAGTCAGGATTGAAACTGCAACTTCCAGATGATTGTCAAGCAGGACTCATAGTATAACAGTTATAGGCATTGGTTCCCTAAGCCTCTAGGGAGACAATTTTTTTAAATTTTACTTTTTTACTTTTTAATTGTACATCGTTATATGGTATAAATAAGTTAAGTTGGCAACTGTAGTCAAGGGTAACTCGAAGGCTCCTTTTTTTAATAGCTACTACACTAAGGTGTAGGGGAGGGTGCAACTCCTTTCCCTGGATTGCTCCACTTTACCTTTGATCCGTACCTTATAAAGCTGAGTGTTAAGCAAAGCAGCATCAAGTACCATTTTTTGAGCCCTTGGTATTACTCAACCTGGGATTAAACTCCAGTACTTTGCAAAAAGATCTATTTGACACTTAGATATGGAACCCTAACAGGAACTACTACTCCAGGTCAAAGTGGATCTGGGACTAATGACAATGAAGAAATACTCCACATTCATCAAAGCTCTACAACTGGAGCCTTGCCACTGGGTGCAGTTTAGTGTCATATTCAGGCCACCTGTTGTTGGGAAGTCTTACCCTACTGCAATGGAATATACACTCACCATATTCTAAGCCTCACTGACAAGGCAGAGAGATCTATTTAACCCAATAATGGGACCCTAACAGGAACTACCACACCAGGTCAGAGGGAATCTGTGAGTAATTGCAATGAAGGAGTGTTGCACAACTGGAGCCTCACCACCGAGTGCAGTTTAGTGTCATATCCAGGCCACCCGTTGTTGGGAAGTATTACCCTTCTGCAATGGAATACACTCAGCATATTCTAAGCCTCATCGACAGGGCAGAGAGATCTATTTCACCCAATGATGGAACTAACAGTGGATCTGGGTGTAAAGGTAATGAAGAGGTACTCGATACTTCCCAGAGCGCCAGAACAGGAGCCTCAACATCAGACGCAATCCAATGTCACACCCAGAACACAAATCTAGAACTATCTATAAGGTCACCCCACTTTGTGATTCTCAGTGGATGCCACCAGACTTCTACCCTTGTAACAAATTAAACTAAGCTTAGTAAATGGATATTGGTGCCTTAAGTGATGTAATGGTCAGCAGGCTATCATTAGTGAGTTTAGTTCTCACTGTGTCCAATATTTTTTGCCTTTACCAAACAATGAAAATGGTATCTTCTGTAGTAAATCTGCTTCTCACCAGCTCTTCCTCACTTGTGCTCTTGTGTTAGCATTGTGGGTTCTCAAATAAAATTGGCAGAGAAAAAGACAATCTAAAGATGACACTGAGTTCACATCAAGAAAACGTTTGGTTTAGTTGTGTTTTATATATTTACTAACCACTCCACACACGGGCAGGATATGGCACAAGGTCAATTTTTAAGTGGAGTTTAACAGGTCTGAATTCAGAGTTTTCTTTGTCCTACACTGGTTGCCTAACCAAAGCTAAAGAACCCAGTCTGCCCTACAATTTATCCATGCCTGGCGGGAGAATAATAGGATTCCTACATTTTCCAAGGGTATTAGTACTATGTGAAATGCTATCAGGCTCGTCCAAGATTTGAACTTGTGTCACTGTGTCCATTTCCTACGACAATAACAATTACACCACAGGCACCTCTACAATGGGTTGTGTTTAATGGCATATCAACCCTTCTGGCTTATTTAATGCCAATTTAATGACATGGTTGCACAAAGCTGTATGGTTTCAAATAACTAATAATCCTTAATAAATTTTAAGTTGGTTGGTTTGGTTTTATGGCATATCAACCATTGCAGGCTAATACCAAATCCTGTTTAAGCCTAGAGACATATATTAAACATATGATTTATAAATGAATAGTTTGTAAGTAACAATTTTTAAATGAGCCAGAACTCATCTGTTTGCAAACGGTTAAATGATTTCAAGTATAGAAAATGATTAAATATTTCTATTTAACCCATAGATGGCATCCAAACAATTACAACCACTCCGGGTCAGAGTGGATCTGGGAGTGATAGCAATGAAGCTGCCCGTTGTGTAATGGTTATCGTCATAGGAAATAGACACGGCGACACGAGTTCAAATCCTGGACGAGACTGATTGCATTTCACATAGCACTAATACCCTTGGGAAAGGTATGAATCCAATTATTCTCCCTCCAGCTATGGGTAAATAGTCAGGCAGACTAGGTTCTTCAGCCTTGGTGAGGCAACTAGTCTAGGAGAAGGAAAACTCTGAATTCAAACCTGTTAAACTCCACTTAAAAATTGACGTTGTGTCATATCCTGCCCGAGCGGAGGGGTTGGTAAATATGCTAATAGCAATGAAGGAGTAATCCACATTCCCTAAAGCTCCAGGACTGGAGCCTCACCATAAGATGGTTTAGCATTATATACAGGACACTTGTTAGTGGGATCTAACTGCTCTGTAGAAATACAATCAGAATATTCTACTGACCAAGCCGATTGGTCTGACATCAAAATAAGGAAAAAGTCAGACATATAATCATATGATAATGCAAACTGCCTTTCGACCAATCTCAAAAATGGAGAGACATCAAGTTGTAGTCTAAAGTTAATGAAGTAACGATCTATTGTTTACTAAATTGTAGCCCACCTCCAAAGGGAAGAGCAGTTCCAGTAGTCCCAAAATTTAATTTTGTTCCTTGTCACTACCAGTTACACATGGACTAAACCTTTTCAAAAATCCCCAACTTTTATGTGACTCTTTTTTTTTGACTTACCATGAGAGTTCTCATAAATGGCCCTTTGCTGTCTGTCATATAGCAATGTTCACTAGTGACGGGAAGTCCCTACTTCACTACCCTAGTGTCAAACTAAGCCAAGCTTATTAAATAAATGGTTCAGTTTCATTGTTTAATGGCATATCAACCTCCATGGCTTATTTAATGCCAAAGCCATTCTTACAGAAAAACAGTAGTGGTACTATCTAACCCATAGCTGGATGGATAATGGTATTCATACATTCCCCAAACATCTTACTAAATAAAAAAGTTTTGAAAATAAAAATGTTTTTTTTTAGATTTTGACTTTCTCTTTAATAGAGAATTTTGTGTTTGCAGAACAACTACAAGAATTTGAAACAAAAGATATTTCCATTGTCAATTAGACTGATGATTTTACAAGGCTAAATACCCAGATCTGTTGTAGGTAGTTTCAGGTTTTTCCCAAAACCATTAGCATAAAGTGAATGAAAACTGCCACAACACCAATTCCATTCTCTGAGACTTTAACTAGTAGATCCATCACACCTCTACAAGCTGAGTAACTACTGAGTGCATAATTTCTTTTCCAATTTTTTCTAAACCCATTCTTCTGGCACAAAAAAAACTTTCCAAATTCTAAAGACCCACCTTTCAACAGCCTGGACTACTTCCTCTACCACTGGAGATGGTAAAGATACGTCCCGCTTGGATGCACCATATTGTTTCTGCAGACTTTTTATGGCATGGATGATATTCTGTGATTCTTTTACACCTTGTTTTATTGCTTTCAAGAGATCTTGCTGTAATATATTCTCAGAAAACGATTCCAGCATCACTGGGGTATAAAAAAAAAGAAGGGAGAATAAGCGAAAGATAAAAACCAGAAATATCATAACATCAAAAAAAGACATTCAGCTATTTCAAAAGACGAAATTGCTACAAAAATTTTTTAAATTTCTAAAAGGTTAATTCAGAGCAGAACTTCTCAAAGTAGTCCTTAAAGACCCCCGGGGATGAATAAAAGCAGAAGGCTCCACAGAGAGTGAATTTACTAGTTTATTTTATAAATCCCTTGATAAGAGAATAAAAATCACTGGATTATGTAGACTATTTGCCAGACATCATACGCCGAGCACAGGGCTTCTCAAAGTGGTCCACATAGACCCTCGAGAAGCGAGTAAAATTTTGGCACAGTGAATAAAAATAGGGGTTAACAGAGGTATAATAAAAATATAGGGGTCCACAGTGGGCGAATTTTCTCGTATCAAACAATTTTTTAAAATGACAGAATACATAAATTTAAAAGTACACATTAGCAAAGACAATCAGTAAATTGCGTTTTATCTTTGATTACTTTTCTTGGGTTAATCCGCTTCTAAATTTTCTTGAATACTTTATACTAATTTGGGGATTTTTTTTCCACAAAAATATTCTTTATTTTAAAAAAGTTCCTAATCAACAATTTCAGTTCTAATTTCTGAAACAAAAGAAAATCTTGTCATGTCCTCATTTTCATTCAACCACATCTTTAGGTCAGGCTCTACAGCGAGGTTTCTCAAAGTGACCCATCATGTAGACCACAGAAGACGAATAAAAACTTTGCAGGGTGAATGAAACCTTAGAGATCAATTTATTAGTTTGTATTCATAGATCTTTTTATGACAGGGGAAAAAAGTCACTGGATTGAGTAGACTAATTGCCAGCTCTCATACACCTACAAGAATCCCTGATAGGGTGTGATGGCTACTAGTGATGTATTGTTCACATACGACCGATTCAGTACAGGTAATTTAAATGAATGAACAATCCAGTTCTGACCTAAAAGATCTGGACCTTTTCGGCATCAGAAGGACCAGATAGACTAGTGTAACGTAGCCTCACCAGCCCAGCATCATCTCAAAAATTAATAGATGTTATATCATATAAATACAAAACAGACTTGCTGTTTAAAAATACAAAAGACTTTATTGGTGACTGTAACATTTTATACCTTAGCAGTCATTATACAGAACACGAGAGAAATAGAATAAGATATATACTATTGTTACATAGATCTACTAAGGGTCTCATGCATGCAAGACAGACAAATATAGACACTCAACTCAGACCCTCTCGTCCCAAAGGGCTGTCGCAGCTATGAACCTCTGTCTCTGAGCTCTGAACTGAACCAGACAGACTAACTCCCACCTTCCACCTGACTTCAAAAATATCTTTTCTTATATAATATATCTTAATTATTGCATCAGCTAATCATGATAATCATCATCATCATCATGTCGCGCCGCCGGCGCGGATATCCCTGACCGTCTCTCGCCATTTCTCCCTATCATTCATCGCCTCCGGCAGGTCCTCCGGGTTACATCCCGTGTCCTCACACAGCTGCTGTATGTAGGTTCGTGCTGGTCGTCCCACTCTTGCACATCCATGTGTGGGGGTCCACAGGAGTACATCGCTTATGAGCTCGTCCTTGCTTCTCCAGCAGTGTCCTGCGTGTCTGGTTCGTCGGACTTGTATAGTTTTTGTGATGGGGGGCAAGTGTCCGTATAGTTGGAGTCTCGTGGGGTGTTGTCGCCAGGACTTGTTTAATACTGCTCTCAACATTCTTGTATAATTTCCGTCCAGCCTCCTTTCCAGCCGCTTCGTAAGCGTCCATGTGGTGCATCCATATAGCAGTATCGACCGCTGCCTGGAAGAAACTGCGTTTCATTTTATCAGTTAGGTCCGACTTCCATATGATCGAGAGCCTATCGATAGCTGTCCATGCCTTCGTCAGTCGTGTGTCGATGTCTTTCTCGGTTGATGAGACGCTGCTTCCTAGGTAGGTGAATTTGTCGACTAGTTTCAGAGAGGCTCCGTCTAGTGTGGCAATGTTGCCCGTTTGGTTGTAACACACATATTCGGTTTTGTTTGCATTGACATGGAGGCCAATGCCAGCTGCGGCTCGTTCCAGACTATGCAGTAGTGTCTCTGCTTGATTAGGCGTATTCGCTAGTAACGCCAAGTCATCAGCGTAGTCGGCGTCTGTGATTGTTTTTGCGGGGTACCTTTTGCTTCTTCTCTTAGTCAGCTGGAAGCCATTTTCTCTGATTTTGTCGATCGAAGTCCTAAGCACATAGTCTAGACAGATGATAAAGAGGTACGGGGCTAGTGTGTCTCCTTGTAGTACTCCTGCAACTATGTCGAAGTATTCCGTGTCTCCATCTGGTGAACGTACTTTCACTTTGGTGTTTCTGTAGAGAATCATTATCGCTGCTACGGTTTCTTTTGGTAGGCCGTATGCTAGTAGGATTTGCTCCATCTTCCCTCTGTGTATGGAATCGAATGCCTTGGTAAAGTCGACAAATAGTAATGTCGCCTGTAAGTTTTTTGCCCGAACGCCTTCCAGGATTCTACGGATGGTCAGTATTTGTGAGGTCGTGGATCTATTTCTCCGGAAGCCATTTTGGTTTTTCCTAAGGATGTTGTCTATTTTGGGTTCTATGCGGTAAACCTGAAAGCTAAATCAGCTGTCAGTGAATTCAAAATTAAACATCCATTCTTTTAACCTATGATTTCAAAAACAGAACTCATATTATGACAGGCTGACAGTCGACTCATCCTTGGTCATGTGCATACATATGACCTTTTGCAATGACCTACACTTACGTTCGAAGTTTTTAAGTTAAAATGTTACCTATACAAATAAAATAACTACCTAATATAATTAAGTATCATCCTTAATTATATTACAAAACATTCAAAAACAATTACATTTAAAACAAATTATTTTACAAAAATACTGAATTCAAAAGTAAACCTTTTTATAATCGGTCATTAGATGTCTTATGAAAAAAAAAGATTATTTAATAAAAAGAATAAAAATATACATTTAAAAAGAAAGAAAAATAATGAAAAAGTAAAATTAAAATACAATGCTCGAAATCTTAATTCTTTTTAGAAAAATAAAATTAAAATTAAATTTTTTATTTAAAAAAAAAATCTCACTCTAACCAAAGAGATCAGGATCTTCAAGTGTTAAATCAGTTCCAGTATTGTCTGGTATTTAATTTGTTTGGTTGGGTTTTATAGCATATCAACTATTGTAGGTTATTTTAATATCAAATACTCTTTATACATATTTATTAAATATATATGATTTGGTTTGGTTGGGTTGTAAGGCACATCAACCATTGTAGGTTATTTAATACCAAAATATCTTTATACATATATATCAAATATATATGATTTGGTTTGGTTGGGCTTTATGGCATATCAACCATTGTAGGTTATTTTAATATCAAATACTCTTTATACATATATAATTGATTATATATGGTTTGGTTTGGTTTTATGGTATATCAACCATTCTAGGTTATTTAATGCCAAAATCTTTTTATACATATATTTTAGATATATATGATTTGGTTTGGTTGGGGTGGGTTGGGTTGGGTTGGGTTTTATGGCATATCAACCATTGTAGGTTATTTAATGCCAAATCCATTTTTATACATAAACAGTTCTATTTCAAACAATTCAGTTTAGTCAACCAAATTAAATGGTTCCAAATATTGCTATTTATCACTAACTATTCAGTTAAACATCAGTCATTTGTTTACAGACAGTTGAATTATTAGAGTTCTATTTCAAACAATTCACTTTAGCATAAGTACATTTTTTTTTTGTTTACACACAATTAAATGTAAAAACTGTTCTATATCAAACATTTAAACATAAGTACACTGTTTTGTTCCATTCAATCCATAGATAGGACCCTATCAGGTGCTAGCGGACCTGGGAGCAATGGGAATAAAATGGTACTCTGCATTTGTCAAAGCTCTAGCATTACTGAAGCCTCACCATCAGATTGTTTAGTGTCATATCCAGGACAATCGTTGCAGGGTGGGTGGGGGTTATCTTACCCCACTGCAGAGATACAGTCAGTATATTCTGCAGGCCCAGCTGATTAAGCCAATTTTCTTGTATTTGTTGGTGTGGGTGTTATTGCATGATTCAATATTGCATTTATAACAACTTTTTTACATCTTGTAAAAATTTCTATCTTGAAACAAAAAACATTTAAAAAGAAAAATTAACCCTCTCTCATCATGGCATCCAGTGAGACTAGAAAAAATGTCAGCAATATTTGATTAATTTATTCGGGGGTGAATGGAAATTAAATTTGGTTACATGGGGTTCATCAAGTAAAAAGTTTCAAAAGCCCTGATTTTGAAGGATGTGACATCATCGCATTCATGAAAACAAGTTATTTTTTTTTTAATTACACTCATTTATATTTTGTATACCTTGTTAAAATTATTTCTAACTAATAGTCTCAAAAGTATCAACAAGACATTTTTATAACATATGGGTGGATGGGAAAGGTGATACACTGGGAATTGTGCAAAAGATTAAAATTTAACCAAGCTAACAAAGTAATCCTTGTAGAAAAATAATCATGGTACTATTTCACCAAGAGCTTGGAATAAAGCAATTAATACCTTTACAATGGGTATTGGTCCAAAAATGAATGTAAAGGGGCAACTGCAGTTTGAACTCACTTATTACAATGTCAAACTCACTAGCCACTATGCCATGGGGACAGCAACCCAAAAATATCTGTTTAAAAATTATTTGTATTAAAAATACTAGATGCCATATAAGTATAAGTTATGTCTACATTTTCTTTTTTTTTAAATGGATGAATTATATTGTGAATTAAATTACCATGACCAGAAAATCCAGCGAACACTTACGCACGACATATGGAAACACTGGACAGCTGTTTCGATACTGCTGATGAGACCTATTAAGGTTGAAACAGCTGTCCAGTGTTTCCATATGTCGTGCGTAAGTGTTTGCTGGATTTTGTGGTCATGGTAATTTAATTCATAGTATAATTCCTCGTCTTAAAAAAAGAAAATGTAGGGATGATTTATAACTATATGGCATCTAGAATTTTTAATATATTTTCTGGTCATGGTAATTTAATTCACAATATGAATTATTTGTACAAAGAATATTTACTTGAAAATAAAATTGTTTACAAAGTATTATTATCAATTATGAATCATTTGTACAAAGAATTATTATTATTATTATTATTATTATTCTCATTATTAATTATTATTATGAATCATTTGTACAAAGAAAATTATTATTATTATTATTATTAATTATGAATCATTCGTACAAAGAATATTTACTTGAAAATAAAATTGTTTACAAAGTATTATTATTAATTATGAATCATTTGTACAAAGAATTATTATTATATTATTATTATTCTCATTATTAATTATTATTATTATTATTATTATTAATTATGAATCATTTGGACAAAGAATATTTACTTGAAAATAAAATTGTTTACAAAGTACTATTATTAGTTACTTGAAAGCATATGTCTGTAAACAAATGACTATTACTTAAGAGAAAAGATTACTTGATATCATATAATTATCAATATCAAGAATACTTGAAACCATACAAGTATGTGCTGATTACTTGTGATTCATACAAATACTTCTAATATCCCGTAACTGTGAGCAAAATCCAACTAAACAAAAAAATCTGGCTCATTGGCATAATGGTTAGAGTGTACGCCAATAGTCAGGGGTTCAATCCTACGTCACGTCGTACCAAAGATTCAAAAAACGATACTTGATGCCCCCTTGCTTAACATCAGCATGATAAGGGATGGATCAAGGATAAGTGGTGCAATCCACAGAAAGAAATAGCACCCTCCCTTACACCTCAGTGTAGTAGCTATTGAAAAGGTTGCCTTCGAGTTACCCTTGATTACAGTCGGCCAACTTACTTTATTTATATATATATATATATATATATATATATATATATAATAAATATATATTACTTTATATATATATATATATATATATAATATAATAAATATATATTACTTTATATATATATATATATATATATATATATATTTATATAATATAATAAATATATATTACTTTATATATATATATATATATATATATATTTATATAATATAATAAATATATATTACTTTATATATATATATATATATATATATATAATATATATATATATATATATAATATAATAAATATATATTACTTTATATATATGTATATATATATAAAATATAATAATGATATAACAATATATGATAATATATAATATAATATTATAATAATAAATAAATATATATATATATATATATATAAACTAATATATATTTATTATTATATTATACAATAGCTCTATCACAGATATTGAACACTCACCAAATTATACTGCATTTGGTATGCCACAAACCAAGTGAGTTACTGACAACCATACACTGTTGTTATATATATATATATATATATATATATATATATATATATATATAGATAGAGAGAGAGAGAACAATACTGTCAATTGAAAAATATAATTAAATGATTAACAGTATTTATAAACTAAAATTGCTCAATGTTTGATAGAGCAATCCAATCCCCTTACAAGTGTAACAGAACTGCAAGTTACATGATTCAAAGTAATTATAAAATATAGATAAAAGAAAAAGAGTCTCTTTTAAATCTAGAGTTAGGAAGATACTGCTTGTTGCAAAAGGAATATATGTATTTATGATTATCAAGTCATGTTGATAACATCAAGATAGGATCCTAACAGGTACTATGAAGGGGAAATCCATATTCCCCAATGCTCCAGATGGTTTAGTGTTATATCCAGGAAACTCATTGAGGGGAGTCTTAACTCTCTGCAGAGATGGAGTGACTTGTGTGCAGTTACTAATATGGGATATATATATATATATATATATATATATAGGAGGTGCCCGTGGTGTAATGGCTATCATCGTAGGAAATGGACACAGCGACACGAGTTCAAACCTGGACGGGACTGATTGCATTTCACATAGCTTTAGTACCCTTGGGAAAGGTATGAATCCAATTATTCTCTCTCCAGCTATGGGTAAATAGTAGGGCAGACTAGGTTCTTCAGCCTTGGTGAGGCAACTAGTCTAGGAGAAAGAAAACTCTGAATTCAAACCTGATAAAATCCGCTTAAAAAAGGACCTTGTGTCATATCCTGCTCGAGCGGAAGGGTTGGTAAATATATATATATATATATATATATATACACACACACACAGTGAAACCTTGATTATTAAATGACTGTCAAGTAGAATAATTCAGAATTTGACCAAAAAATTTGAGTAAAAAATGCCTCAGTGATCAAAGAAATGTTCAGAGTTGGAACACAAAAGTCAAATTGGAACACGCATGAAACTGCCAAAGCAAACTTAACACAGCTGAACAGCTGGCCGAGTTTACCCAAGCAGCATCAGCTAATATCAGTCTGAGTTGATCACCCAATAAACGAGTGAGTGTCTGATATTCGGTCCTAAGAAAGGTAGCAGTAATACTATCAGAATGAGAAAGAAGAAAGTTGTGAGAACAACAGAATTGAAGGACATAATTGTCAAGTTTGAGAATAGCATCTGAGTCTCTGATCTTGCAACCCAATATAACATGGTGAAATCAACAATGTTTAAATGTTGATTATTATATAATTGCCATGTCTTTCCATATTATCATATTATTATATAATTGCCATGTTGATTATTATATAATTGCCACGTCTTTCCATATTATATATATAATTGTAGGCACTTAAATAGGCATTCATCTGATGGTCAAGAACATTTAAAGAAAGGTAGCAGTAATACTACCTGAATGAGAAGTTGTGAGATCAACAACAGAATTGAAGGACATAATTGTTAAGTTTGAGAATAGCATGTGAGTCTCTAATCTTGCAACCCAATATAGCATCATGAAATCAACAATGTTTAAACATTGATTTCACCATGTCTTTCTACCGGACATTGGCCTAGCGGTTAGAGTGTTCGCCAATGGCCCGGGAGACCTGGGTTCAATCCCAGGTCGAGTCATACCAAAGACTCAAAAAATGGTACTTGATGCCTCCTTGCTTAACACTCAGCATTATAAGGTACGGATCAAGGGTAAAGTGGAGCAATCCAGGGAAAGGAGTCGCGCCCTCCCCTACACCTTGGTGTAGTAAGCTATCGAAAAGGGAGCCTTCGAGTCACCCTCGACTATGGTCGCCAACTTTACAACTATATATATATATATATAATTGTAGGCACTTAAATAGGCATTCATCTGATGGTCAAGAACATTTAAATCTACTTTACACTTTTTCTAATGGGAAATATTGTTTCAGTTTTCAAATAAATCAGTAGTCGAACATAATTTTGGTTTGGTTTTATGGCATATCAAACATTTTAGGTTATTTAATGCTGAATCCTCTTTATACATATATATTAAATATATATGATTTGGTTTGGTTGGGTTTTATGACATATCAATCATTATAGGTTATTTTGTGCCAAATCCTCTTTATACATATATATTAAATATATAGGATTTGTAAACACATTTTGCTTATAACGTTTTTGAACGAACCTAATCTCACTCTTTTGCACTCAGTTAAATGTTTCCAAGTATTGCTAGGCAACAGTCACAATGTAACATCAGTCATTTGTTTGCACAGTTTGTTCTATTTGACCCACAGATAGGATCCTATCAGGTGCTACTACTTTGGGTCAAAGTGGACCAAGGGCAATGGCAATGAAGGGGTACTCCACATTCCCCCAATCACCAAAGCTAGAGCCTTACCATCAGATAGTTTAATATCATATACAGGACACTCGTAAGGAGGGTCTTACTCCTCTGCAGAGAAGCAGTCAATGTATTCCACGGCCCCAGCCGACTGGGCTGCATAATTTTGGAACAAATTATGTTTGACAACCGAGGTTCCATTGTGTGTATGCGTGTGTGTATATATATATATATATATATAAAACAATATTTTCAATTATAAGAGGGAGTAAAAATAAAAACTGGATAAAAACTCATGAGTGAATTATTGGTTGCCGATAATCTGATTAATCAGTATTGAATTGTTAATACTGGCTCATCTGACGACTTATTTAATTTCATAGTTGTTGATATTCTTTCGTAAAGTTTAGTAGCTAAGAGTCAGCACTCAGTTGCATAAAAGCGATGAGTTACGAGTTGAAGTGAAATTATATGGACATAGGGGCATTCCATTATTTGCAAGTGGCTAAGTCCATTCTCTGGACAGTTATTGGTTGCTGGCCCAGAAAATGGTTATATATATATATATATATATATATATATATATATATATATATACCAGCCTGCTTCAGTCATGTTACGAGCTCGGTATTGAGTTACTGCCTGTTTTATTTTTTGTCTGCCAGTTGGAGGCTACCTGGGGCTGCTGAGCCAGTAAGTATTGTTATTATTGTTGTTTATTCGGCACGTTAAAGCAGTGACTTCTACAATAGTTGAAAATACTGTTGTACAGAGCATTGTAAAGATTTTACGGATATAAACACGTTTAGCAGGAAATTCTAATCATATATGTGTGTGTGTGTGAGAGAGAGAGAGAGAGAGAGAGAGAGAGAGAGAGAGAGAGAGAGAGAGAGAGAGAGAGAGAGAGAGAGAGAGAGAGAGAGAGAGAAAGTCAAGTTTTAAAGACAAAATCTTTAGGCAAAAAATTTACATCAATCAGGATGCATCAGAAAAAGCTGTCACTTTTGTGGTGCGAGTGGACTGAGGCAAGGGGTAATAGTAGCTCCATCTTGCTCATGATACAATTAGTTATAATCATTGCTTGGACAAGTGAACACTGTGCATTTCCTGTTGAACAATTTTTTTTAAGATTGGTGAGTTTGTAATTGCTACACAGAGAGCATTTCATGCTCATTTCATGTTCCATCATAACGATGATGTTCTGGATAGAATTTTTAACCCATAGCAATATTGATATTCTATCCAAAACAGCATCATTCCAACATAACATGATAATGTGCAGGAAAAGCTCTCTATGTAGCAATTACAGATTCACCAGTTTTAAAAAACTGTTTCAACAGCAATGTACAGTGTGCACTGGTTCAAACCATGACTGTAACTGAAAAAAAGATAGTGAGACATTTGCTAGATAGAGCTACTATTACCACTTGCCCAAGTTCACTTGCACCATACAGGAGACAGTTTAAAATGCAGGAGGTATTTCTGTCACACTGTAATTTTGGAAGGTTGAAATTCAGTCATAATTACAACTGGGAGAAAACGCTTAGCTTCAAAGATTAATTTCATCAATTAATAGTCTCCTGGCCGTATATCAAGGGTTGACCTATAGACAAATATGTATATATATATGTGTGTGTGTGTGTGTGTAACATGTGGAGAGAGTCCAGTAGTTAGAATATTGGAATGCTTTACAAGAGGCTTAAAACTTGCATCGAAGGTCTGCAAAAAGCACTGGTGGATAAAATTGGATTGGATGGTCCAACTGACCAGAGTAATGAACCATGAAAATCCGTTCCTATCTCAAGTAGTGGCTGACCCAACGAACTGGAAATATCTTTCAATATTCTGTGCCAATCAAAGCAGATAATTAGAGGGTCAAAAGTTCAATGCTAATTACAAGATTTGCAAAGGGCAGATAAGATAAGGGGGTTTATTACTGACCCCTATGAGGTTAAGAGGAAAAGGTCAAACTCTTTAGCTGGAGATAGCAGAAAGCAATAGCAACCACAAGGATCTATGCAGACACAAGTAGAGCAACTAAGAGAAAAGGCATGGTCATTAAAACTCCTA
Source organism: Sepioteuthis lessoniana (assembly GCA_963585895.1). NCBI lineage: Eukaryota > Metazoa > Mollusca > Cephalopoda > Myopsida > Loliginidae > Sepioteuthis > Sepioteuthis lessoniana. The sequence continues at coordinate 22,645,323 of OY757926.1, forward strand.
CAAATATATATTTTCAAACTAAGGAGGAATAATCTATTACAAATCTGACCTACAGATTGGTTTGATTTCTTTGTTTAATGGTTTATCAACCTTTGCAGGTTATCTAAAGCCAAATCCACCCTTGAAAAAGAACAGTGGTAGTACTATTCAACCGAGAACTGGAGGAGTAAGAGATATATACTTTTACCAAGGTACTAGTGCAAAAGTGAACATAACAGCGTGACCAAAGTCCAAATTTGGTTACTATGATGTTGCAGTCCAGGACATTAGAAACTATGCCACAAGGATTTCCCACCCTGGCAAAGACTGCTTGTTGCAAAAAGAAAGGTGGAAGCAGCATTCAGCTGTTCAAATCTTACCTCCTAGATTTTGATTTATTGATTGATTTTTTAACCATATCAATATGTCTAGACTTATTTTATGCCTGTATATTAGTGTTCGCCAATGGCCAGGGAGACCTGGGTTCAATCCCAAGTCGAGTCTTACCAAAGACTCAAAAAATGGTACTTGATGCCTCCTTGCTTAACATTCAGTATTATAAGGTAGGGATCAAGTGAAGCAATCCAGGGAAAGGAGTAGCGCCCTCCCCTAACCTTTAGTGTAGTTGCTATCAAAAAGGGAGCCTTCAGGTCACCCTCAACTACAGTTGCCAAAAATTCTATTAATAAATACATATCAAATATATAAGATTTGTAAAACCATTTTGTTGATAACATTTTTAAAGAAGCCTGAGCTCATTCTTTTAGCACTCAGTTAAATGGTTACAAGTATTTCTATCCAATATGAATATTTATATCTAGTATTAATCATTTGTTTGCACACAGTTAAATGGTTTCAAGTATTGCTTTCTAATACTAATAATTCTATTCATCAAAACTCATTTGTTTGCATACAGTTAAATGGTTCAAGGGATTGCTATGTATCACTAAATATTCAATTAAATATCAGTCATTTATTTACTTACAGTTAAATGATCAAACAATTCTATTTCAAACAATTCAATTTAGCATAAGTCAAAAAATTTAAATGGTTCCAAGTATTGCTATCAATCACAAATAATTCAACTAAATATCAGTCATTTGTTTACACACAGTTAAATGATCAAACAGTTCTGTTTCTAACTATTTGATTTAGCATAAGTCATTTGTTGGCACTCAGTTTAAATGTCAAACAATTCTATTTGACCCATAGATAGGACATTATCCAGTGCTACCACTCCAGGCCAGAGTGGACTAGGGAGCAATGGCAATGAAGGGATACTCCACACTGCCCAAAGCTCCAGCATTACAGAAGCCTCACCATTAGATTGTTTAGTATCATATCCAGGAAACATGTTGCGGTGGGATCTTACCCTTCGGCAGAGATGCAGTTAGTGCATTCTACAGTCCCAGCCAACTGGGCTTTACCACTCTGGGCCAGAGTAAACCTGGGAGCAATGGCAATGAAGTGATAGCCTGCATTCCCCAAAACTTCAGCATTACTGGAGCCTCACCATCAGATTGTTAAGTGTCACAAACAGGACACTCATTGAGGGGGAGGTTACCCCTCTGCAGGTGATACAGTCAGTGTATTCTAAACCCTGCAAACAGGGCATAATATGAAAATGTTCAACTAACTCTGACATTGCCGTCAAAAGCAAACAATGAACAAAGCTAAAATAGATGAAAATTTAGTATCATACAAATGGTGGCAACCACCAGAGTTTTGTTCCATGTTTGATGTCGTGATTTGAAGCAGTTTTAAAGTTTGATACTTTTACGGCCATATTTGACAGGCAATTTATCAAAAGCAGAAAGTGAAGAGTAGACAGACTCAGGTCTATCAATCACCACCCCCACATCTGGATAGAGCTGCTCACAGACAAATTCTAGTTAGAAAAACATGCTGGTTTCTCAGTACCCTATAAATACTTTCTGAAACACTGATTAATTTCTGTGGCTCCTTTTTTTCATTCATTCATAATTATAATGATCTGTTTCCCATTAATTTGTCGGCCCTTAAAAACTTTGTTGAGGTCACATAAAAGTTAAAAACCATTAATATAATCAAAGTGCACATGGTGTAATGGTTATCGTCATAGGAATTGGACACAGCGACACGAGTTCAAATCCTGGACGAGACTGATCGCTTTTCACATAGCACTAATACCCTTGGGAAAGGTATGAATCCAATTATTCTCCCTCCAGCTATAGGTAAATAGTAGGGCAGACTGGGTTCTTCAGCTTATTTAATGCCAAATCCTGTTTAAGCCTAGAGACATATATTAAACATATGATTTGTAAATGAATAGTTTGTAAGTAACAATTTTTAAATGAGCCAGAACTCATCTGTTGGCAAACAGTTAAATGATTTCAAGTATAGAAAATGATTAAATATTTCTATTTAACCCATAGATAGCATCCAAACAATTACAACCACGCCAGTTCAGAGTGGATCTGGGAGTAATAGCAATGAAGGTGCCTGTTGTGTAATGGTCATCGTTGTAGGAAATGGACACGGTGACATGAGTTCAAATCCTGGACGAGACTGATTGCATTTCACATAGCACTAATACCCTTGGGAAAGGTATGAATCCAATTATTCTCCCTCTAGCTATGGGTAAATAGTAGGCCAGACTGGGTTCTTCAGCCTTGGTGAGGCAACTAGTCTAGGAGAAGGAAAACTCTGAATTCAAACCTGTTAAACTTCGCTTAAATTTGACGTTGTGTCATATCCTGCCCGAGCGGAGGGGTTGGTAAATATGCTAATAGCAATGAAGGAGTAATCCACATTCCCTAAAGCTCCAGGACTGGCGCCTCACCATAAGATGGTTTAGCATTATATACAAGACATTTGTTACTGGGATCTAACTGCTCTGTAGAAATACAATCAGAATATTCTACTGACCAAGCCGATTGGGCTGACATCAAAATAAGGAAAAAGTCAGACATATGATCATATGATAATGCAAACTGCCTTTCGACCAATCTCAAAAATGGAGAGACATCAAGTTGTATTCTAAAGTTAATGAAGTAACGATCTATTGTTTACTAAATTGTAGCCCACCTCCAAAGGGGAGAGCAGTTCCAGTAGTCCCAAAATTTAATTTTGTTCCTTGTCACTACCAGTTACACACTGACTAAACCTTTTCAAAAATCCCCAACTTTTATGTGACTCTTTTTTTTACTTACCATGAGAGTTCTCATAAATGGCCCTTTGTTGTCTGTCATATAGCAATGTTCACTAGTGACGGGACGTCCCTACTTCACTATCCTTATGTTAGTAAATATGAATATAATCAAGACAAAAAAAATGACCAGCAATTACATTATGGCTACCAAATCAGTTTCCGATTTGGTGACCACAAAATATGAAGGACAAAAACGTCAGCACTACAAAGTGTGGTACAACCATCAAACCATCAAATATGATTTTTAATACATTAACGATATTTGCGACAGAAGCCATCACCCCAAGGAAACACAAGACTAATCGTCTAAGATTTTAGTTTGGTTGATAGGCTACTTAATGCCAAGTCTGGTTTATAAAAATATATCAAAATATATGATCTGTAAACACATTTTGTTGATCCTATTTACCCAACCCCTCCGCTCGGGCAGGATATGACACAATGGAAAGATGTGGCGAAATCAACATTTAAACATTGTTGATTTCACGATGCTATATTGGGTTGCAAGATCAGAGACTCACATGCTATTCTCAAACTTGACAATTATGTCCTTCAATTCTGTTGTTGTTCTCACAACTTCCTTTTTACTCATTCGGGTAGTATAACTGCTACCTTTCTTAGGACCCATGACTAAAGGTTAAAGTAGCCCTAATGTAGGGAATCAGCACAAACGAAGGGAAGAATTTGTACAAACCGAATATCAGACACTCGTTTATTGAGTGATCAACTCAGACTGATATTAGCTGATGCTGCTGGGGTAAACTCGGCCAGCTGTTGAGCTGTATTAAGTTTGCTTTGGCAGTTTCATGCGTGTTCCGATTTGACTTTTGTGTTCAAACTCTGAACATTTCTTTGATCACTGAGGCATTTTTTTACTCAAATGTTTTAGTCAAATTCTGAATTATTCTACTTGACAGTCATTTAATAACCAAGGTTTCCCTCTGTGTGTGTGTATATATATTATATATACACACACACACACACACACATATTTACCAACCCCTCCACTCGGGTAGGATATGACACGAGATCAATTTTTATGCGGAGTTTAACAGGTTTGAATTCAGAGTTTTCCTTCTCCTAGACTAGTTGCCTCACCAAGGCTGAAGAACCTAGTCTGCCCTACTATTTACCCATAGCTGGAGGGAGAATAATTGGATTCATACTTTTCCCAAGGGTATTAGTGCTATGTGAAATGCAATCAGTCTCGTCCAGGATTTGAACTCGTGTCACTGTGTCCATTTCCTACGACGATAACCATTACACCACAGGCACCTCCTAAAACATTTTGTTGATAATATTTTTAAATAAACCTGAGCCCATTTTTGCACACAGTTAAATGGTTCCAAGTATTGCTGTGTAAAACTAACAATTCAATTAAACATCAGTCATTTGTTTACACACAGTTAAATGTTCAAACAGCTCTATTTCTAACAATTCAATTTAGCATGAGTCAACAAAGTAAATTGGTTCCAAGTACTGCTACATGTCACTAACAATTCAATTAAACATCGGTCATTTGTTTGCACTCAGTTTAAATAGTCAAACAGTTATATTTGACCCATCAGGTGTTACCACTCCAGGTTAGAGTGGACTTGAGAGCAATGGCAATGAAAGCATACTCCACATTTGACAAATTTCCAAAGCTGGAGCCTCGCCATCAGATAATTCAATGTCATATCCAAGACACTCGTGGGGGGCAGGAGGTCTTATCCCTCAGCAAAGATGCAGTCAATGTATTCTACAGTCCCAGCCAACAGGGCGTTCTAATGGTCTAAGTCTTGAGAATAGAAAAAGAGATGATTCCTTTTGTCAGTTAATAGAGTCAGGAGAATGAGTTAAAAACATACCAACTTTATTCTGTTCTAAAGAGGCAACAATCAAGTTGAGGCTACTCTGCGTCATTTGTCTTCGTGTTGGGTTGATAATTACTTCATTGTTGATGAAACCAACACGTACAGCACCTAAAAAAAATAGTGAATAAGAGTCAAGAATTACAAGGTTTATGATCAAATTTTAAGGTGATTAAAAGATTTGAACACACAAGAAATATACAACAAAAGGTTCACTTTAAAAATGTGCTACAAGGAAAGATTTAGTAGAAAAATGAAAAAAATACAAAAGCAGTACAAGTAATTCAATCATAGACACCCTCCTATCCAGGGGAGAGGGGAACAGTTCTACTTGACCAACACACCAATCTGGGGAGCCATTTCAACAAGACAAAAGCACTAATTCAGGGGTTATCTGTCGGGATGGGGAGGTATCTCAACTAGACAAACACACTTGTCTGAGTGGGGAGCTATCTTGGCAAGATAAATGTACATGTCTGGGGATATCTAGATTACTTAACTAGACAAACACAACTGATTGTACATGTCTTGTCTAGACCTTCTGAGCGGACTTCTCAACTAGACAATAATATATAAATAGGCAAATACATGTATGTTTTTTTTTTTAAAGACTATTACCTTTTGTTCTATTGTTTTCTTAACCAGATGAATGAGATTTAATATTGTCAACTAAACAAACACTCCAAACCAGGATAATATCTTGAACTAGACAAACACACTCACCCAGAAGGAGTTGGTATTTTGACTACACAAAGATATCAGTCAGAGGGGGCATCTTAGCTAGACAAACACACCTGTCTAGATTGGACTTCTTGACTAGACAAAAGCACCCATCAGAAGAATATCTTGACTAAACAAACATAACTATACAGAGGTATCTCAATGAGACAAACGCACACATAGAGGGGTATGTCAACTAGATAAATGCAGTTGCCAACCACTGGGCAGGGCGGGGTGGGGTCTTGGTCTCAAGACAAAGAAACATAGCAACCAAAGATTTTCACCGGAGAAACTGTTTGGGCAAATAATTCATAGAATATTAAATCCCATTCATATGGCTAAAACAAACAAAATAAAAAACAAAAGGTAATAATCTCTAAAATAAAAATCTTAAAAAATAAAAAAAATTTTAAAAAATGTGTATTTGCCTTTTTATATATTATTTCTTAATGCAGTCTTCTTGTCAAACTTTTTTCAAATTGTACAATAAAAATAGAAATAAAAAAAAATGTATAAAACTAATATTTCACAGCCAGCAACATATAATCAAATTTTATCTTTTTTTGTTAAATTTTTAACTGTTCTTTCTTTTTTTTTGTTTTCTGATAATGAAATAAGGAAAATTTTTTGCCACCGACTTGAAGCAATTCAAAAAAATTTTCCCATAACTTTTGAGATAAGCCTTGTCAACTTTCCCTCCTTCTCTCAAGTCTTTTAGATGTGGTGTTCTCTCTTTTGACAAATACATTAATGCACATATCCAAATATTTCTATGCTATATTTATAGATATGCACACGTCAATATTTCTTACACACAGTTCTCTTATGCATACTTTTAATGTGTGCGAGTATATATATATATATATATATATATATACACACGTTGGTTTAATTTCTTTGTTTTATGGCATATCAACCTACATGGGTTATTGTTGTGGTGTTTAGGGGTCAAAATGAAGACATGCAGACAAATATATTACAATAAGTAAGTAAAGTTTGTGACAGTAGTCGAGGGTGACCTGAAGGCTCCTTTTTCGATAGCTACTACACCAAGATGTAGGGCTGGGTGCTACTCCTTTCCCTGGATTGCTCCACTTTATCCTTGAGCCTTATCTTATAATGCTGAGTGTTAAGCAAGATAGCATCAAATACCATTTTTTGAGTCTTTGGTATGACTCGACCTGGGATTGAACCCAGGTCTCCCGAGCCATTGGCGAACACTCTAACTATTATGCCAATGTCGTTCCGGTACTGTCAGGCAGCTTGGAGGTTATCTCTCCAAGTATCAAGTAGAGTCAGTATATATTGAGGAGAAATTGTCCATTACCATGTACATAGGTACCACAACAGTTATTTAATGCCAAAGCCATCCTTGTAGAAGAACAGAAGTGGTACTATTTAACCAATAGATAGAGGGATAATAGGGTTCGTGCCTTTTCCAAGAGTATTAGTCTGAAAGTGAACATAATAGCACAACTATATATATATATATATATATATATATATATATGTGTGTGTGTGTGTGTGTGTGTGTGTGTCTATCACAAACATAATTAACTTTCGCCTTTATCTGAAGATATTATAATAACATTGTTATTTTCAAACAAATCTCTTAAGACAGTTAAATGTCTTCTGAATAAAGTGTTATCTTTTATATTAACTTGAATGAATGCCTTCATGAAATCTAAATATTGAGGTCTATAATTTGCCTTTGGATTAAAAAAAAAATCAATATTGTGAACTTTATGAAAAAAAAGAACAATAGACACAATTCAGATATGAAGGAAAACAAGAACATGTATAAAAGATTAGAGTGCATACGTATAACCTTCCCCAATCACGTATATATATATATATATGTTAAAAATTTTTTCTTTTCTTTTTTGTTGTTGGTCCAAAGAGAAAAAAAATATTTCAAAATGAATAGGTCCACAAAGAAATTTGTATTTTTTTAGAATTGTTTATTTTGTTCAACGGTCCCAAGGATTAGGTCCAGTTCCAGAGCCCATTCATGGTTTTGCCTATACTAATGTGTGGCATGAACTTAGGCTTCCATGGCTTAAGCTTTGAAGCCTAACCCTCAGGACCATAGAACAAAATAAATAATTGTAAAAAAATACAAATCTCTTAGTGGACCTATTCAAGGTTGAATAGCGAAGATCTGACAATTTCATGAGAGAGATTCTGTTATTAAGCAAGTTCCTTGGTCGCTGTGTCCTATGCTATCAAAACTAAGATCTGCATATGCATTATCACTTATATGTAGTATTATTTCTTTATGAATATACCAAGCCAAACAATTTTATATATATTATCATCATCCTCCTGTCGTGCCGCTAGCACAGATATCCCTGACCCTCTCTCGCCATTTCTCCCTGTTGTTCATTGCCTCTGGCAGGTCTTCAGGGCTACATCCCGTATCCTCACATAGCTGCTGTATGCATGTTCAAGCTGTTCGTCATGCTTTTGCTCGGCCATATGTGGGAGTCCATAGGAGTACATCATATATATATATATAAGAAAATATGAAGCCATCTCTTTTCTCTTTGGCTACAAATAAATTGTTGAGAATATATACACACACATCTATATGAATGATTGGGAAAATTTTGACTGCTAAATATTTTGATTAAGAGTTACCAAACAGGGTATGCACAGAAGTTTTTAACTAATAAAAAAAAAATTAATTCATTAGGGGTAAAAGTGGAACCCTCAATTGGTCTTAAAAAATCTCATCAACAGGAAGTTATGTTACTGCAAGACATCAGTAATCATAAAGAATTTAAAATTCTAAATTCTAATTTAAACAAAATCACACTGGAAACACCAGTTCCTGCAAGTTCAGTAAAGTTAAGCAGCAATGAGACTGCTCAGTAATTAGATGGGTAACTACTTATTAACAGCAGGTACGGTAAGCAATCTGAGGCCCATGTCCCAGACAAAACAGAGCTTCATAAATAACAAGAAAAGGAAAGTAGTTAAGCAATGATGAACCTGTTCAGTACTTAAATGAGTGACAACTTATTAACAGCAGGTACTCTAAATCATCCAAGACCTGTGTGCCAGACTAAACAGAGCTTAGTAAATAACAAACCACACTGAAAACACTGGTTCCTAAAAGATCAATAAAGTGGCAATGAAGCTGCTCATTAATTAGAGAGGTGACTACTTATGAACAGCAGGTTTTGTAAGCTATGTGAGGCCTGTGTGCCAGACTAAAAAGAGCTTAGTAAATAAGAAACCACACAAAAAACACCAGTTTCTAAGAGAAGACTGAGGCTGTACAGTAATTAAGAAATTATTTGCTTTACTGAAAAAAAAAATTGCCCACATTTAATAAAACATTATTGATTAGGTTTGGTTTGGTTGGTTTTATGGCATATCAACCTTTGAAGGTTATTTAACGCCAAATCCATTTTTATGTAAATAATCTGTTCTATTTAAAACAATTCAGTTTAGCATAAGTACACAGCTTAATTGTCAAAAATATTTCTATTTCAAACTATTCAACCTATTTCTCAAACAAGGATATCACAAAAAGAATTGAAAATGCTGAGAAAATTTTCAATGTAAGTTTTTTTTTCAAATTACATTCTTTTTTTGTATTCCTCATCAAAATTATTCATAATTAAAGTTCTTGAAAGTGTTGAATAGACATTTTCACAATATGATACTTAGAATAAAATAACAATAATAATCTTTAAAAAAAACTATCATAATAATAATGTAAAAAAAATTAATCATCATAATGAAAATATAAAAAACAACAATGATAATGAAAAAAATATATCATGATAATGTAAACAACCATAATAATAATAACAATAATGAAAAACAATTATAATGATGATAATGTTAAAAAAAGAAAAATAATAATATAAAAATGATGAAGTAAAAAAATCAATGAGAAAAATAACATTAATGATAATGTAAAAAAATGATGATGATGATAATGCAAAAAGAAATAATAATATTGATGAAATGTAAAAAAATGATGATGATGATGATGATGATAAAGTAAATAATAATAATAATATTGATGATAATGTATAAAATGATGATGATGATAAAGTAAAAAATAATAATATTGATGATATGTAAAAAATGATGATGATGATAAAGTAAAAAATAATAATATTGATGATATGTAAAAAATGATGATGATGATAATGGAAAAAATAATAATAATGTTGATGATAATGTAAAAAACAATTATCAAAAAAATGATGATGATAATAATCTTCTCTTCCAATTTTCCAAACCAATGATAAAAATCCATGTGGAACATCCTGAACAAAAGTTTCCATTCCAGAATGCTAGCAATTGGACCTTTGAGAAAAGAAAAGCAGCAGGTGATTCTATACATAATACCATCTTTAAGCCTGGATTCTCCATTACCTGAGGGGTTGGAGGGGGGGGGGAGAAAATGAAAGATTCTTACCCACAGGACCATTCCATGGGATACTAGAAAGGGACAAAGCAGCAGAAGCTGAAAAAGAAAAATAATAATAATTCAAGATACGAATCAAAGATTTTAATTCTGATATTGTTATTGTTTTGGTCAGACTAATTTGGACGAATATCTTCATCTTTGTAGTTTGAACCCAAATGTTGTGGTCAGTACACTCCATGGCATTTTTTGGAGAGACACACATTGCATTTGTTGTATACTCAACATAATAAATATGCATATATACACATATATATGCAGAATACATATTGACAAAATGAATAAAGATGAGCGAAGACTTCTTTAAAAAAATATACCTCTCACTTTATTTGAAAGGTTCGTGAGAGGGAGCTGGAGACCAAACAGAACTGCAATATATTGACCCCCATTCTCTAGGGCTGCTCAACCGGGGGGCCTGAGGCCCACTCCACTGGATGCTGTTCTCTCTATCGCATCTTGTCATTAACTCATCTGATCTATCGGGGGTCCCAAGGGCCCCTTCTGGTGGATGGTGGCTTCCTCTACCACATCTTGTCTCTAACTCATCTGATCTCAAACTCACTGACTTCCTGTCTTCACCGAGTTATATAATAATTCAATCACCCACTCAATATCTTTGGAATGGCATGTTTGATCGTCATCAAGCGGAAATAACTGTCATGCAGTTCACAGGTCACTCTCTTCCGGTGCATCAGTCTATGAGTGTACCATGGGATTTTACCTTGTCCCATTTTTTTAGCCAAGTCTGCCTACGCAATTTCTTCTCATAACTGCCATCAGAATGTGTCACTTCCTTCTGGTGCATCACTTTGGAATGGCATGTTTGGCTGAGACAAAGGTCAATATACAACACATTCAATCAAGTTATAAATAGACCAAAGCTTGTAGTGGTTATTGTCATAGAAAATGGACACAGCGACCCAAGTTCAAATCCTGGCCAAGATGTTTGCATTTCACATAGCGCTTATACCCTTGGGAAAAGTATGAATCCAACTATTCTTCCTCCCACTATGAGAAAATAGTAGAGCAGACTTTGCTCTTCAGCCATGGTAAGTTCACCAGTCTAGGAGAAAGGAAACTCTGAATTCAAACCTGTTAAATTCTGCTAAGAAATTGGCCTTGTGCCACATCCTGAAAGTGATGAAGAGGTTTGGGTAAATACAAATACTGGAGGCAACATACACCTAATAATGGACAGAGGGTAAACCAGCTAAAACAACAAAAATAAGAATGTCAATTCAGAAAATATTTTAAAAAAACATAGTAAAGTAAAGTTAGCAACCATAGTCAAGGGTAATCCCGAAGGCTCCCTTTTCGATAGCTACTACACCAAGGTGTAGGGGAGGGCACTACTCCTTCCCTGGATTGCTCTACTTTACCCTTGATCCGTACCTTATAATGCTGAGTGTTAAGCAAGGAGGCATCAAGTACCATTTTTTGAGTCTTTGGTATGACTCGACCTGGGATTGAACCCAGGTCTCCCGGCCCATTGGCGAACACTCTAACCGCTAAAAACATAAATCAAAATAAAATTCCATTTCCTTGCCACCACATCATCAAGAAAATATATAAAGTTGGTTGCGGGCCAAGTGGTCCAGATAGCTGCATATTTCCTGTTGAAGTCATAGGTCAATGTTCAATCTTAAGTAAAAACCAGGGTTCTGAAAGCTGATTTTCTAGGCAGGGAAGCTCCCCTCACTTGGATTATTATTATTTCTCATCTCTTTCTTTCTCTTTGCCCAATTGACAGGGCTTAAAATGTATGCCCTGCAGAAAGGTAAAGGCTGCCCTTGAGCAGTGATGTTCCATTTCTGGAGACCTGAGGAATAGGGAGTACCTATTCACTGCCATTACTCTCCCAGAGTGGGAGTACCGATGAAAGTTTCCTCTATAGGTCAAATAAATTTGTTTGAAATTATTTGTATATCACAAGAATACTTAGAGCTATATAAATTCGAATTATTTGAATTAAACCAGGCCATTGGCCTAATGAGTAGAGTGTTCACCAATGGTCCAGGAGACCAGAGTTCAATCCCGGGTCAAGTCATACCAAAGACTCAAAAAATGGTACTTGATGTTTCCTTGCTTAACACTCAGCATTATAAGGTAGGGATCAAGGTTAAAGTAGAGCAATCCAAGGGAATAGAGTAGCACCCTCCCCTACACCTCGGTAGAGTAGCTATTGAAAAGGGAGCCTTTGGGTCACCCTCGACTAAAGTCGACAACTTTTACTTATTTGTTTTAAGAATATTTATTTCTCGCAATAATTGTTTACTCAGGATTATTATTAGTTAATTAAAACCATGTAACTATTGGTTGGTTGTGTTTTATCGCATATCAACCCTTGTGGGTTATTTAATGCCAAATATATATATATATCATCATCATCATGTCATGCCACTAGCACGGATATCCCTGATCCTCTCTCGCCACTTCTCCCTATCATTCATCACTTCTGGCAGGTCTTCAGGGCTACATCCCGTATCCTTACATAGCAGCGGTATGTATGTTCAAGCTGGTCGTCCTGCTTTTGCTTGGCCATATGCGGGGGTCCATAGGAGTACATCACTGACGAGTTCGTCCTTGCTTCTCCAGCAGTGTCCTGCGTGTCTGGTTTGTCTATATATATGTATATATATAAGTTAAGTTGGCAACCATAGTTGAGGGCAACCCGAAGGATCCCTTGTCAATAGCTACTACACGGAAGTGTAAGGGAAAGAGCAGCTCCTTTCCCTGGATTGCACCATTTTAACCTTGATACATACCTTATAATACTGAGTGCTAAGCCAAATATCATTTTTTGCGTCTTTGGTAAGACTCGACTTGGGATTGAACTCTGGTCTCTCAGGCCATTGGCAAATACCCTACCCACTATTATATACATCATTTGCATGCAAATAGTTTGTAGGTAACATTATTTTTAAACGAGCCAAAGTTGATTTGTTTGCACACAGTTAAATGCTTTCAAGTATTGCTTTTTATTATTTGCATACAGTTAAATGGTTTTTAAGTATAATAGATGATCAAACAGTCATATTCAACCCATAAATGAGAGACTAACAGGAGTGAACCTGGGAGTAATGGCAATGTAGAGGTACTGCACACTCCCCAAAGCTCCAGAACAATTATATGGTTTCCAGTATTCCAATCTTATACTAATAATTTATACACAATTATATGTTTTCAAGTATTCCAATCTAATACAAATAATTTATACACAATTATATGGTTTCAGGTATTCCAATCTAATATTAATAATTTATACACAATTATATGGTTTCAAGCAGTTATTTCTTTTTAATAATCATCACTGACATATTTTACCTACCTGCATTAATTCCAAGAACATCTGGATCATTGACTCCATCCACAGACAACAGGTTACATACCAACTGCAAATACATCAAACACACCCAGATAGATTATCCATCAATATAACCTCAAAAATTTTTTGCTGACTCAGAAGAAACCAATAAAAGAAAGATTGATCAATTTTTTTTTAAATCACAATCAACAACAGGTATTCAACCAGCGTTCAGATATATTCCCCGACTCCAACTTAAACACTACTTTATATCTTGTCGAGAATTTTGATTGGTTGGTTTGATTTGGTTTGGTTTGGGTTTATGGCATATCAACCCTTGTAGGTTATTTAATGCAGAATCCTCTTTATACATATATACTAAATGTATATGATTTGGTTTGGTTTTACGGCATATCAACCATTGTAGGTTATTTAATGCCAAATCTGTTTTATACATACATATTAAATATATATAATTTGGTTTTGTTGGGTTTTATGGTATATCAACCATTGTAGGTTATTTAATGCCAAATCTGTTTTATACATACATCATCATCATCATCATCATATCGTGCTGGCAGCACGGATATCCCTGACCCTCTCTCGCCACTCCTCCCTATCGTTCATCGCCCTAGGCAGGTCTTCAGGACAACATCCTGTATCCTCACACAGCTGCTGAATGTACGTTCGTGCTGGTCGTCCTGCTTTTGCGCGGCCGTGTGTGGGGATCCATAAGAGTACATCTCTTATGAGTTCATCTCTGCTTCTCCAGCAATGTCCAGCATGTCTGGTTCGCCTAACTTGAATAGATTTCGTGATAGGGGGCAGGTGGCTGTACAGTTGGTGTCTCGTGGGGTGCCGCTGCCAGGACTTGTTGAGGATTGCACGCAGCATTCTTGTGTAATTGCCATCTAGTTTCTTCTCGAGCCGTTTTGTTAGCGTCCATGTAGTGCATCCATATAGCAGTATCGATGTGACCGCTGCCTGGAAGAAACTGCGTTTCATTTTATCGGTTAGGTCTGATTTCCATATAGTCGATAGCCTATTGATAGCTGTCCATGCTTTCGTTAACCTCGTTTCGATGTCCTTTTCGGTTGATTCGACGCTGCTTCCTAGGTACGTGAATTTGTCTACTAGTTTAAGAGGGGTTCCTTCTAGAGTGGAGATGTCCCCCGTTTGGTTATAGCACATATATTCCGTTTTGTGTGCATTAACATGGAGGCCTATGCTTGCTGCTGCTCGTTCCAGGCTATGCAGAAGTGTTTCGGCTTGGTCAGGTGTATTTGCCAGTATCGCTATGTCATCGGCGTAGTCGGCGTCGGTAATTGTTGTTGCGGGATATCTTCTGCTTCTTTTCTTCGTCAGTTCGAAGCCATTCTCTTTGATTTTGTCAATCGATGTTCTAAGTACGTAGTCTAGACAAATGATAAAGAGATACGGAGCCAGCGTGTCCCCTTGTAGTACTCCTGCTACAATGTCGAAGTATTCTGTGTCTCCATCTGGTGATCGTACTTTTACTTTAGTGTTTCTATAGAGAATCGTTATTGCCGCTACGGTTTCTTTAGGTATGCCGTACGCTAGTAGGATTTGTTCCATCTTTCCTCTGTGAATGGAGTCGAAAGCCTTGGTAAAGTCGACAAATATTAATGTCGCTTGTAGGTTCTTTGCCCGTACACCTTCAAGGATTCTGCGGATGGTTAGTATTTGTGAGGTCGTAGATCTATTTCTTCGGAAGCCATTTTGGTTTTTTCTAAGTATGTTGTCGATTTTGGGTTCTATGCGGTTTCGTAGTAGGGCATTGTAGATTTTGGCAGCTATGGATGTAAGTGTTATGCCTCGGTAGTTTTTGGCTAATCCGAGGTCCCCCTTTTTAGGAAAGGGGAGTATGCATCCCTTCGTCCATCTATCTATCGGATTTTGATTGTATACTGCGTTGCAGTGTCGGAGCAGTATGTCGTCGAATTGTCTGGTCTTCCATACTTCCGGGGGAATTTCGTCCAGTCCTGCAGCTTTCCTATTTTTAATTTTTCTGAGAACCGAGTCGAGTTCTCCTTGTGTGAACGGTCCAAGTTTAATGTCTAATTGTTTGCTAATTATTCTGGTGATTGGTTCATGTGTTACTTTTGGTGGGTTTCCAAGTAAGTTTTCGAAGTGCTGTTTCCACAGTTTTATTCTTTCTTGTTGGTTTGCTGCTTTAAGTTTAGCTTTGGCTGTGCTCTTTCTTCTGCTCACTTCGTTTATTGTTTGCCAGGCAATTCTAGATTGTCTATCTTCTACCGAGTCTCTGATCTTATCTATCTGATTTTGAATGTATTCTGTCTGTTCCTTTATATATATGCCTGCTAATTGATTTTGTGCCGTTTTTAGTTTTAAGGCATTTGTGTTTGTTGGGTTTTTTCGATAGTTTTTGGAGGCTGTTTTCACTAGTGCACGTTTTTCTCTCACTGCTAAGGTTTCCCATGGGACTCTATATTTAGTTTTAATTTTTGTTGGAATGTATTTTGCTGCTGCCTCAAGGTGTGCATTGACGAAATTTTCGTATTCGTCGTTTGGCGTACTTTTTTCCGTCTTTTCTTGTAGTGTTTCGAATCTGTTTCTCAATTCTAATACGTATTTATCTCTGACATCTTTGTTGTTTAATAGGGCCCAGTCATAGTGTTTGGTGGTCACTGTTCGTTTGGCGTTTTTTCGTAGGCTTAACCGTATTTTCGCTGTGACTATTCGGTGATCGGTGGACACACCCTCAAAAGAGGAGTATGCCTCACAATTCAATGCACTATTCTTCCATTTCTTGTTTATAAGGACGTAGTCTATCTGAGCTTTAGTATTGTTTGCGTACGTGTATGTCCATAGTTTGCCCTCTCTTTTTTGGTAGTTTGTATTGAGGCATGCTAATCTATTTTCTATCATGAAATCTGTTAGATGTTGCCCATTTCTATTTGACGTGTTGTGGAGGCTGTATTTGTTGTTTCCGTTTTTCCCGATTTGTGCATTCATGTCTCCGCCAATGACTAACATGTTGTGTTTCGGGATGCTACGCACTAATGAGGATAACTCATCGTAGAAGGTGACTATTTCATTTTCTTCACTAACATTGGTGGGGCTGTAGCATGAGACGATTGTTGCTCTGGGGTTTCCGTTAAATGTAGCTACCATCATCCTAGGTTGTATTTTCTCTATGCTATTAAGCGTTTTTAGTGCTCTAGGTCCTATAAGCAATCCTACCCCTCCTACTGCGGCGTTGACAGAGTT
>OY757926.1:22667070-22719570 GCA_963585895.1 Sepioteuthis lessoniana
AACCCCGTCACACCCCTTAAAAAAAAAAAAATCAAGAGATATGCAGTCAGTTGGTCAAAAGAAAACTAAAACCTTCCGTGAACACTGCAATGCTGCAATTACAAGAGTGCTCAACATGAGTGTAGTCAATTATAAAATTAACTTAAATCGCAAGTCGGAAATCTCCTACTAAAGTTGCACCTTAACGGATCATCAGGAAGTCTAACTCCGACTCTTTAGTAGGAGATTTCTGACTCGCGATTTAGGTTAATTTTATATATATATATATATATAAAAACATGAACACATATACACTTTTATATATACATATACACACACACACACACATATATATATATATATATAAATAAATGCATACTCACACACTCACCCATATATATATATATATAAAACACATCACTAAATAAGTCCTGGGCCTGACATATAGATGATGCCACCAATAAAAAAAATCCATTTGATTCTTATAAAGTACTAACCTTCAAATGCCACCTGTCAAAATTTGAGCCCAATTGAATTATTAGTTTACAAATTACAGTTATTTAAGTGAAGCTACTGTTGCAAATTTTTAAAAAGATGGAAAAATCTGATTTTCGTATGTTGATAAAGCATTGCTTTCTGATGGGAAAAAATACTGCTCAAGCAAAGCAATGGCTTGATAAGTATTATTCAGACTCTGCTCCATCAGAAACAATGGTTAAGAGGTGGTATGCTGACTTTAAATGCGGTCGTAGAGACACAAATGATGCTGAATGCTCAGGTCACCCAAATTCGGCAGTTGTCTGGAAAAACACAAAAAAACTCCACAAACTCATTTTGGATGATTGTAATTTGAAGTTGCGTGAGATAGCAGAGGAGTTGAAGATATCAGCAGGCAGTGTATTCACCATTTTGTATGAACATTTGTCAATGGGAAAGCTGTGTTCAAAGTGGGTGCTGTGTTTGCTCACAGTCGATCAAAAACAACAACATGTCAAAATTCTGAGTGTTTTTTGCAACTGTTTTAACACAACAAAAAGGAGTTTTTGCATAAATATGTGACAATGGATGAAACATAGATCCACCATTTCACTCTGGAGTCAAATCGGCAGCCAGCTGAGTGGATAGCAGGAGGTGAAAGCCGTCCAAAGTGACCAAAGATGCTTCCCTATTTTGGGATGCGCAAGGTATTTTGCGTATCGATTACCTTGAGATGGGTAAATAGTAGGACAGACTAGGTTCTTCAGCCTTGGTGAGGCAACTAGTCTAGGAGAAGGAAAACTCTGAATTCAAACCTGTTAAACTCCGCTTAAAAATTGACCTTGTGTCATATCCTGCCCGAGCGGAGGGGTTGGTAAATAGTACCTTGAGAAATGAAGAACCATCAACAGCGAATATTATATAGTATTATTGGTGCATTTTTGAATGAAGAAATTGCCAAAAAATGGCCACAAATTAAAAAGTGCTCTTTCACCAAGACAATGCACCATGTTATAAGTCGATCGCAACGATGGCAAAACTACATGAATTGCACTTTGAATTGATTCTACACCAACACTTATCTCCAGATCTGGCTCCCAGCGACTTCTGGCTGTTTGCAGACCTCAAAAGAATGCTCCAAGGAAAGAGATTTGGCTCCAATGAAGAAGTGATATAGGAAACTGAGGCATATTTTGACCCAAAGACAAATCGTTCAACAAAAAAAGCATTGAATTGGGAGAGAAGTGTTGGAATCAGTGTATCGCTCTAGAAAGAGACTATGTGGATGAATAAAGTCGAATTTTGCCAAAAAGTTGTTTTATTGGTTATGTCCGGGACTTATTGAGTGATGTCTTATATATACATACACAATTATATACACACACACACATATATATATATATCAGTGGCGACTCTAGCCTATTTTTGCTACTCGTGCCCCCCCGCTTCCGCCCTCTGTCAACTTCAGTTCCCAACCCGTGGTCCGTGGACCCAAAGTAAGTCATCATAGTTGCTATTGCGTGATTCTCCATTGTATAGCACAGATTGACAAACGTACCTTGCATGGTGTTTTTTTTTGTAAACAATCAAGATACTATATAATTTGTAGTCTTGGTAATACAGTAGATAAGATAATTTTTTTTCCTTTCAAAAGTATAGAAGAAAAGAGATGTTCATTACTATGATGAGAAAAATATGTTTATTAGAATAAAGAAACTGATGACAATATACACAGACACAACTAGTAGTTTCAATTTCGCTTAAAATAAAGATTATTTGTTGAAAATGTATTCAAATAAACAAATTTTAGTTACAGAATGTAATACATGCAACATTCATTAAAGAAATAGAGATCTGTTAGTGAAAAAACGAATTAAAACACGCCGTTTAACCAACATTTACCATAGCGATGATGATGACGTCGGGACGGCTATGATCTGCTATCCCCCCTCTCTCTCTCTCTCTCTCTCTCTGTCCCTCTCCTTCTTCCCAAGATAGCTGTCCACAGTCAGCAGTCAGAATGTGCTGAGATTTTTGAGCACGATGTTTGGGTTGCTTTTGCAAAAGCGGATTTCTCTAACATTACTATTATTATAAGGGTCTAGTGCTCGGCACGGATTGCGCGTGTTCAACATTATAGCCGATTTTATGGGATGTTCAATGAATCTGACGGTGGCCGGACAAAGACCATCCGTTCAAAACAGCATCATTGTATTATTCCCAGATATATTTATGAACTTTTGGCTACTTAGTTATCGAAACTTGAATAGATACGTAATTTAATTGAGATCAGACGAAGTATGTTTGCTTGAAATTAATGGATGATTCTTAATCCATTTTGAATAACATTGACTGAGTTATTGGTCGTGCCAGGCACGAGTAGCACTAGTCCCGTCTCCGCCCCTTATATATATATATATATATACCCAAATGCATATGCACACACATATATATATGAAAGTAAATAAAGATCAAAATCCAACAGTATGAAGAAAGCAAAAAACTGAATAATCCAAATCTTGGCGTATTTCTTTAAAAGACGGGAGAATTTTTCTCATCTCTTGAAAATTTCCAACATTTTCAAATATCTTTCCATGTGCCAAACACGTTCT
This sequence comes from Sepioteuthis lessoniana, assembly GCA_963585895.1. Classification (NCBI taxonomy): domain Eukaryota; kingdom Metazoa; phylum Mollusca; class Cephalopoda; order Myopsida; family Loliginidae; genus Sepioteuthis; species Sepioteuthis lessoniana. The sequence goes on from OY757926.1 coordinate 22,670,139, forward strand.
TTTGAGTTAGAAACGCAATGTGCACGTTTGTATGTTTTTGTTGTATACATTTTATTTGCTCCCATTATTTTGACAAGCATCCATCGCGGTGTGAACAATTTTCCTGATATCAAAGTCCTGATGATGGTTATTGAAATCGAAACATTTAACGTCTTCTTTACATTACAATAAATTCATCTATTTAGATTATTCTGTTTTTCTGCTTTCTTCAAATATATATATATATATATATATATATATATATATATATATATAAACATATGCATACACAAACATATATATATATATATATATATATATATATATATATACCTACACCTACACACACACATGGGGGTGTCTCCATGGTGTAATGTTTAAAGTGTGGGCCTGCAGAATTGTCATATGCAACTTCAAACTACAGCCATGCCATTCGGACAAATACCCTTGAGAAAGGTATGAACCCCGTTATCCTCCCATCTATGGGTTTAATAGTACCACTACTGTCCTAACGAAAGGATGGATTTAGCATTAAATAATCCAAGAAAGTTGATATGCCATTAAATAACACACACACACACACACACACACACACAGAGTAAAACCTTAAAATCCCATTTTAAAACTGTCAATAAAAAAGGAATCAAAATAGAATTTCACAGACAAAAATGTCACGTAACTGAGAAAATCCCATGAAACTGAGATTAACACAAACGTTTGTGTATGAAATCCTCTTTTAATGAACTTTGATCGGGATTTTAATTAATCTTAATTGGGACTTTCAGATTTTACATGAGTGATTTCTCTTTTCATATTGAAATACTCTATCAAGTGAATTATTTTTAGATTTTATAATTTACATTCAAACATTCAAATCATTGGCTATTCTGATGTTCATGATCTTCCTACCAAACTATTAAAGAATATACACACACCCCCAGTAAAGAACACCCCTCTCAAAAAACATACCCCCAACAAAAGAAAAGAAACCCTCCCCAACAAATAACAATTTGAGATTTCAAAATACAACAGAAGAAATAATAATGGACACACCAACTGAAAAACTTAAATAACTTTTTTTTTTAATAAAATAAAATGTAGTGTTAACATCTTTAACACTGTGATCAACATTTTGGCCAATACATTCTTTGGCCTTCTTCATGTAATGTCTGTTGGTCAATTCATTTTTTTTTTCTTTTATAAGATACTTGCAGCTCTGAGTGACAAAGATTCTTGTAAACAGAAGTAAGATATTAATCCAACCTCCCACCCCGTCAGACTTGACATGAAGTCATTTTATAGTGGGGATGGGAGGGCACCATCCACAAATCAAGACTCACATGCGGCTGTCACAAAAAATGCTTGATCCCCATAGCATGCCCCTTATGGGGCACCTCAGGTGCCAAGCGATAAACTCAGTCCTGCAAAGCAGGTATTGCCTGTGAGGAAGGCCCCCTGGGATCAGGTGATCAGCTTAATACTCACTTGTCATTGGCATCAAGTGGCCTCTGGCAAGCCCGTAAACACAAGTCATTCTCTTGTCATTCTGAGAAAAATGTACTGATTTGAATAACACATTTGAAATACTGATCATGTCTTTTTCTCAGCTATGAGAGGATATGAAACAGCTTTTCTATCATGCTCAACTGAACAAAGCCAAAAAAGCAGATATCTAATAATTGTGGTTAAAACGTAAGAGATTTAGAAATCAAAATAAATAATCATAATCTGGGACTTTGAGATAAAAATGGATCATCAAATCCGAACCAGACCAAGTATGAATTAACAAGAAGTCATCAAGTGGATTTTGCTATTCCAGCAGACCACGGAGTGAAAATAAAACAAAAAGACAAATACTTTGATTTTGCCACAGAGCTGCAAAAGGCTGTTTGGTTTGGTTTGGTTTTTATGGCATATCAACCATTGTAGGTTATTTAATGCCAAATCCATTTTTATACATATAACAGTTCTATTTCAAACAATTCAGTTTAGCATGAGTAGTACAGTTTAAATGTCAAAAACAGTTCTATTTCAAAGTGTGTAGAGAGTTCGCCAATGGTCTGGAAGACTTGGGTTCAATCCCAGGTCGCGTCATACCAAAGACTTTAAAAATGGTACTTGATACCGCCTTGCTTAACTCTCAGCAATATAAAGTACGAATCAAGGGTAAAGTGGAGCAATCCAGGGAAAGGAGTAGTGCCCTACCCTACACCTCAGCGTAATAGCTATTGAAAAGGGAACCTTCTGGTCGCCCTTGACTACGGTCACCAACTTTACTTATAAGTACACTGTTGAGTTCTATTTAATCCTATCAGGTGCTACCACTCCGGGCCAGAGCGGACCTGTGATCAATGGCAATAAAGGGATACTCCACATTTCCCAAAGCTCCAGCATTACTAGAGCCTCACCATCAGATTGCTTAGTGTCATATACAGGACACTCGTTAGGGGAATATTACCCCTCTGCAGAGATGCAGTCGGTGCCAGCAAAAGACTGTGAAACATGAAGATGACCACGATATTAATTGTAGTTAATGCCTTTGGAACAGTTCCCAAAGTCCTGGAAAAGTGACAGAGAGAGGAATGGAGATCAAAAGAAGAATCAAGACCACCCAGACCACAGCAGTGATAAAATCAGCAAGAGTACTTAGAAAAATCCTGGAGACCTGAGGAGATTTACTGTCACTCAAACTTCAGTTAAAATTGGTATGTAAACTCACAATGAAGGATAATAATAATAATAATAATTGATATTAATAATGTAGTCTGCTATATTTGTAAATAAAGAGTGCTCAATATCAGTGATAGGGCATATGTAAGTCTAAATTAGGAGAGCTTAAAGACGGTCAACGGCACTCGGTGACTGTCAGATTCTCCCCTATATGATCATCAGACCAAGAAACCGAGTCATCAAGTACTGTTGAATGTGTTTACACCAATGGTTTCCAACTGATTTAGGGCCATGCCCCACTTTGGTATTTCTAAAATTCTAATGCCCCCCACCCCACCCCTGTAATATCTAATTTTTACAAATTCAAAATTTTACAGCAATTCACCTGAAGGAAGCTGAAAAGCCTATTAACTTGATCTCCAAATAAGCTCCACTGAAATTATTATTATTTGCCCCACCAAATTATTACCCCATGATTTTTTATATAAATATATATATAAAGCAAAAGAGACAAACTACTGCATATACTACAAGATATACAAGCCCCTTAGACTAAGATTAGGTGGGGATGGTAGGAGAGCATCATAAAACTGAGATATACTTGACTGCCAATAATATGATGATGAGAACAAAGGAAAAAAGATTTTAACGATTGAATGGACGGAGACATGAAGCCTAATTTTTACTTTTATGACTTCCTCACAAGAAGTCTGATGAAAGCTAAACAGGATATTTCATCAGTTCCTGCACTTTATTATACGTAGAAAAACTGATAACAATAATCCAAGTGGATGGAATGATTTATTAACGGGTCGACACTATAGCGTTTCGGTTCTACTGAACCATCATCAGGATCACGAGGGGTGATATTAATAATTTTAAGTTAACAATGGATGTTTACAAATGTGAAATACAAAAACCTAGGGGAAAATATGTATAGTAAAAAAAAAGTTGGCCATTTAACTGGCGATTCATTATTTATTATATAAAGGAACACACATTCCAAATTCATTAAATGAAGACAGGCTCACTGTCACTGATTCCGAGAAATTTGATTGATTGATTTTAATGGCATGTCAATGAGCCGAGGATTATTTTATGCCAAGAAGTTAGATCGGTTTGTTTTCGTTTGGTTCTATGGCATATACCACTTCATTGGCTGAGTGGGTGGAGTGTTTGCCAAAGGTCCAGGAGACCTGGGTTCAATCCCAGGTCGCATCATACCAAAGACTTTAAAAATAGTACTTGATACCTCCTTGCTTAATACTCAGCAATATAAGGTATTATCAAGGGTAAAGTGGAGCAATTCAGAGAAAGGAGTAGCGCCCTCCTCTACACCTTGATGTAGTAGCTATCGAAAAGGGAGCCTCCTGGTCACCCTCAACTAATGTTGTCAACTTTACTTACTTACTTTATGGCATATCAACCATTGTAGGTTATTTAATGCCAAATCTTGTTGATACTTTTATATATTAAATATATAGGGTTGGGTTGGGTCGGGTTTGATGGCACATCAATCATTCTAGCTTATTTAATACCAAATCACCTTTATACATATGTATTAAATCTATATGATTTGTAAATATATTTTGTAGATAACATTTTTACACGAACCTGAGAATATTTTTTTGGCCTCAGTTAAGTGGTTTCAATTTAACATAAGTAATTTGCTTGCACACATTTGAAAAGATATATATAATACATATGAAATTAGTTTGTCGGTAATTTCATTTTTAAACAGATTACAACTAATTTTTTGCACACTAGTATTTCTACACAGTTAAATGATTTCAATTATTATCATCGAACACACATAGTTCGATCCAATATTAATCCTGTATACACACAGTGTAATGGTTACAAGTATTGCTATGTGTCACTAACAATGCAATTAAATATCAGTCATCCACTAAGACACAGTTAAATGATCAAACAGTTCTATTTCAAACAATTCAATTTAGCATAAGTCATTTGTTTGCACTCAGTTTGAATGTTTAACAGTTCTATTTGACCCATAGATGGGACCCTATCAGTGCTACCACTCAGGGCCAGAGAAGACCTGGGAGCAATTGTAATGAAGGGGTACTCCACATTCTCTAAAGCACTTGTATTACAGAAGCCTTGCCATCAGATTGTTTAATGTCATATCTGTAGAAGTCAAATGGCTGCCTTCTTCGCTAGCTTAAGGATGGCTAGGGCATGTCCCAAGGTTGTGACACCTAGTTCTTTGAGGACTTCCTGGTCTATCATGGTGAGACTATCCTTGGTAATGCTTTCCTCCACAAAAGTTTTAGCATAAGTCCTGGCAGATGTCAGCTGGAATACCAATTTTGGTAAGTAGCTCTTGCCAATCATCGGATCCTATTCACAGCGCCATGATGAATATTGGTTGACTTGAGAGTGGTCTGATACACAAGTAGAAAAATGATTTCACATTGCATTTACTGGATGAATATATGGGTGAATAGACATCACCCAAGAAAAATGTGTTGGGCATGTCATCCTGGCAGCACAGATACAACCCACCTGCTGCATTAGGTGCTCTCCTATAAAATGAGGTAAGCTTAGCTGGCTTGCTTGCTTTTACCAAAAAGATTCAAGAAGGCAGCCATGTGAGAAAGTGAGTCATTTGACCTCTACAATATCCTGGAAATATGTTGGGGTGGGGTTTTACCCCTCTGCAGAGATGTAGTTGGTGTATTCTACAGTCCCAGCCAACTGAGCTTTACAGCTCTGGGCCAGAGAGGACCTGGGAGTGATTGTAATAAAGGGGTACCCCGCATTCCCCAAAGCTCCAGCATTACTGGAGTCTCACCATCAGATGCTTTAGAGTTATATACAGGACACTCATTGGGAAGGGGGTTATCCTTCCACAGAGACAGTGTATTCTACAGCCCTGGCCGACTGGACTCTAGAGGTTAGAGATCAGTATTCATTGTCCATTTATATTAATCTTTTTGTGTCGCTGTTTTTTCAGATTTTTAACACTTAGTTATATATCAAGTTTGGTTGGGTTTTATGGCATATCAACCCTTGTAGGTTATTTAATACCAAATCCTCGGTTTACATATATATTAAATATATATGATTTGGTCAGGTTGGGTTTTATAGCATATCAACCCTTATAGGTTATTTAATGCCAAAAATCCTTTTTATACATATATTGAAAATGATTTGTAAATGTCTATTTTGTAGATAATGTTTGCACACAGCTAAATGTTATCAAGTATTCTTATCTAACACTAATGATTCTATTTAATATGAAGCATTGGTTTGCAACAAAAGGTTTCAACAGTAACAATTTAATTTAACATTAGTCATTTGTTTTCACACAGTAAATGGATATACATAAATGATTTGCAAGTCAACAGTTTCCAGGTGATTTTTTTTTTTTTCTTTAAATTATTTGTTCACACACAATATTGCTATTGTTTGCACATAGTTAAACACTAATAATTCTTTTTTTATATTAAACATTTCTTTGCACTCAGTGAAGTGGTTAGAAATATTATTAACATTAATAATTCTATTCAACACTATTCCTTTATTTGCACAATCAAATGGCTCTAAGTATTGCCAGTGATTTAATTTTTGCACACAGGTAAATGGTTTCAAGTATTTCACACAAATAGTTTTATTTGCACACAGTTAAATGGGTTCAAGTATTACTATGTACTAACAATAATTCAGGTTTGTAGGTTCTTTAATGCCAAATCCATTTTTTATACAAATAAACAGTTCTATTTCAAACAATTCAGTTAAGCATAAGTATACAGTTTAATAGTCTAAAACATTCCTATTTCAAGCTATTCAGTTTAGTAAAAAAATAGCTTTCTTTCATACAATTCAGTTTAGTATAAGTATAGTTTTTTGTTTACCCACAGTTGAATGTAGAAACTTTTATTTCAGACAATTCAGTTTAGCATAAGCACAGTTTCAATGTCAAAACCAGTCCTATTTCAAAGAATTCAGTTTAGCATGCAAAACAGTTCCATTTCAAACAATTCAGTTTAGCTAAAGTATGCTGTTTAAATGTTAAAATAGTACTATTTCAAGCAATTCAGTTTAGCATAAGTACACAGTTTAGTCCTATTTGACCCATAGATATGACCCTATCAGATGCTACCATTTTAGGTCAAAGTGGACCTGAGAGTAATAACAATGAAGGGATACTCCATATTCTTCAAAGCCCTAGGGCTGAAGCCTTGCCATCAGATGGTTTAATGCCATATCCTGGACAATCATTGGAGGGGTCTGACCCCTCTGCAGAGATGCAGTCAGTGTATTCTACAACTCCAGCTGACTGGGCTGACAGTTAAATAGTTTCAAAGATTGCAATGTAATACTAGTTACACATCAAGTATTCCTATCAAATACAAATAATTTGCACACAGTTGTATGATTTCAAACCTTCTTATATCAATAATTATGATTTCAAATAATTATGTCTAATTACAGTTATGTTGTTTCAAGTAACTAATAATAAGGTTGACCCGAAGGCTCCCTTTTCAATAGCTACTATACTCCTTTCCCAAGATTGCTCTACTTAGCCTTATAAGGTATAGATCAAGTGTGAGTGTTAAGGAGACATCCAAGTACCATTTTTTGAGTCTTTGGTATGACTCAACAAGGGAATGAATCCCAGTCTTCCAGACAATTGGCAAACATTATAACCATTATGCCAAGCTTCAACTAAATATTCTTAATAAAAATAATCTATAGTTATATGGAATCAAGTATTCTAATCTTACCCTTCTGCAGAAGTGCAGTTGGTCTATTCTACAGCTCCAACCGACTGGAGGTCTTACCCCTCTGCAGGGTATACAGTTAGCATATTCTAAGTCTTTTTAACAGTGCGGACAAGAATTGAAATAAAATTTTGTTGGTAGACGATAATACTTGAAGGTAGTTTTGTTTTTTAAAAAAGTTACAACTAATTTGTTTGCACTAAATATAGCTATTGTTTGCACACTGTTAAACACTAATAATTCTATTTAATTGGCCTAATGAGTAGAGTGTTCACCAATGGTCCGGGAGCCCAGGGTTCAATCCCAGGTCAAGTCATACCAAAGATTCAAAAAATCTACAATTCCTCCTTGCTTTACACTCAGTTTTATGAAGGTACAGATCAAGGGTAAAGTGGAGCAATCCAAGGAATAGAGTAGCACCCCCCACACCTTTGTGTAGTAGCTATTGAAAATGGTCAACCTCGACTAAGGTCGCCAACTTTATTTGCACTTAAGTCAAGTCATTACAAATATTGCTATTTAACGCTAATAATCTTACATCATAGTACAAGGGCACCAGTTCTAAGGGAAGCAACTATGTCATTTTATCAACATTAATTTTAACATTTGCTTAGAATTACAAGTAAAACTGAAAAGAGCTTGTATGTCCTGGTGGGGAAGTGGCACAGCAAGCCAAAAATGAGATAAGGGGAGAGTCATGATTTCCATCCGTTGTAATGCAAATCTGCAATATTTTTGTGTCATTGGCCACTATTTTTTTTTCTATCAAAATAAATACAAAATACTAAGTGAGATATGTGAATTACTACAAAATGGAGGACAAATTTTTCTTGATTTCATTTTTACTTTTTGTAAATTCCCTTTCATTTGTTTTCATTCTTGATAAATTTTCACTTTTCTATTTTATTCTTTCATGGGTAAATTGGAATAAATTGTATTATTAAAACAGAGAAACAAAATTCAAAATTTTATGACATTTAAAGAAATAATGAATACACATGTAATTTGTTTATTTAACAATCTTTGCTCAAATATTTTTGATTCATGTGTGTTGTCTGTGATTTCCATATTAGGATGAATTAACAAATATCTTTCTTCTGACGTTCTAAGACATAAATTTCCTCATTTTCTGTGTTGTATGTTAGTTGTCTGTCATCTCAAGTACACCCTTCATGCTAATATGAATCATCGTCTACCCCTTTGCACATTATGAAATAAAAATAAATACATATTCCTTATGTTCTGTTGAGCGAGTTAGTTTTCTTTAATTTCTGTCATACGTCCACCAGAATAAGTCTTTGAAACAAGCCAATGGAGATTTCACTAATCTTATTATTAAGAATATTTTCTTTTTTAAATGTATATAAAATCAGATTACTTCATCTTGCAAATTTTGACCTTGAAGAGAAAAATGACTGAAATACTAAAGTATATTCTACCCTTTTCTGGGGAGAAACATGGTCAGGGGTGAGGGTTAATAATATGAATACGTATAATACAGTTCAAGAGGTATACGCATAGAACTTATCTGAGGAATGGTGTTTAAATATTAAAGTATATTCTACCCTTTTCTGGGGAGAAACATGGTCAGGGGTGAGGGTTAATAATATGAATACATATAATACAGTTCAAGAGGTATACGCATAGAACTTATCTGAGGAATGGTGTTTAACGCTAATATTTGATATCTAGACATGATAGAAGATTATGTTCTATCAAGCTTTTTCTGTTCTGTAATTCATTTTCGGCATGTGGTCACACCTTTCCTTCCCAACTGCCGACGCTGCATGTTTCTTTTCAACTGTTCATGTCACATTTTTCCCTTCGACTGCTCACACCGCAGTGAGGGACAAATAAGCAAGTTTTAGAAAGCAAATAGTAGGTAACAATTTTTTTACATTTGATTGCACACAGTTTTAAATGCTTTCAAGTATTATTATCAAACATTAATAGTTTTATTTGCACATAGTTAAATGCTTTCAAGTATAGTGAATGATTAAACAGATCTATATGACCTATATAGATGAGACCCCAAACAAATACTACCACTCTAAGTCAGAGTGGACCTGGGAGTAAAGGCAATAAAGGTGCCCTTGGTGTAATGGTTATCGTCGTAGGAAATGGACATGGCGACACGAGTTCAAATTCTAGACGAGACTGATTGCATTTCACATTGCACTAATACCCTTGGGAAAGGTATGAATCTAATTATTCTCCCTCCAGCTATGGGTAAAATAGTAGGACAGACTAGGTTCTTCAGCCTTGGTGAGGCAACTAGTCTAAGAGAAGGAATACTCTGAATTCAAACCTGTTAAACTCCGCTTAAAAATTGACCTTGTGTTATATCCTGCCCAAGCAGAGGGGTTGGTAAATATGATAAAGGGGTACTCCACATTTACTAGAGCCATATCCAAGACACACGAGGGGGTGGAGATCTTACCCCTCTGCAGAGATGCAGTCAACACATTCTGACTTGGCATAATTACAATTTGATAATAGTCATTTGTTTGCACAGTTATATGGTCTCAAGTAACAAATAATTCTTAAATAATTATAGCTTCAAGTAAATTCTCTTAATACAAATAATTTACTGTACTATGGCATCAAGTATTCCTATCAAATTTGAAGAATTTTCTAACAGACCAAATTTGACATACAGATGAGACCTTAACAAGTACTATCACTCCAGGTCAGTGTGGACCTGGGAGTAATGAAAGCATACTGGAGCCTCACCATCGTTCCCTTGTCACAAGTTGTCAAAAACCACATTTCCAAAGTAAAATTTGTTTCCCTCATTTTGCTTCTATACTTGTTTTCATTCTCTCTCATTAACAAAGTTAGGCAGAATCTGTCTTCCCTCACCAATAAAGTTCCAGTCTTGATGTTCCAAGCACATCCATTATTCTTGTTCTCTCCCAAACCCAAAATTATGTTGTTTTGGATAAATCCTTCTGTACATGCACATTCCACATAGCCACTTACACTAAAGATGTGAAGCAATGCCTCCTCTTTGCTTCAGGTAAGTGAAAGTTGTCAATAACTGTGCTTCTTGTAAGAACCTAGAGGTCGTTTTTCTTTTAAGCAATAATTAGAAGTTAAAAAAGTTCTTCCTCTAAAATAAGAATTTCTCCAAAATTCAAAAGTAAATTCTAAAAGAACCCAATTGGTTTTTTAAACAGCATTTTTTTTTCAATAGTTTATAAAAAAAAAAAACAGTTGGCAAATTTTTATATATTTTATATTGATTTTCATGACTGTAGAGAAAAAGAAAAAAAAATTGGCGGTAACATTTGGGTATATCATTGCTCTAAAAGAAAAAGTACAATTTTAGAAATATATATGACTTTCAGAGATTCAGCAAATACAAAAAAAACCTTTTGCAAATCAATTTTTCTTAAAACTTCTTACCTGCAATAGAACATGGTGTGAAGTCAGAAGAACCAGATACCATATCTTCACAACAATCAGGAAAATAAAACAAGATTTGTTTAGAAGCCATTGTAAATCAAGTGGTATCAACCAGTTCTCTATGGAAGATGATGAACCAAAGAAAATTTAAGCTATGTGTTTAGAGATTCTACTAGTGTTTGTGTATGATGTATGATTAAATCTGTTATGCTATGAAAAAAAAAAATTTAAACCAAGTTAATATGATATCAGAGAGAATAATGTCGTTCAGGGGAAGTAACTGCTGGCAAAGTATTACAATTATCTCCCTTGACATCAAGGGAGGTAATGATAACGGGTATTTTCCTATTTTCTGTATAATAATTCTTAACTACTGTATATTTGGTTTATTTTCAACGCTGTCAATCTTTTTCATCATTATTAAAAAAACAATATCTTATTTTGCTGGATCTACTACGCCTGAAGGTTTGTCTGCTAGTCATCATTGTTGTCACTTGTATTTTCTATAAAATTTGAGGTTGAAGTGGTAGTTGCATTTCTGTACAATATTTATGATTATTCAATACTTTATACAAATAAGACTTCTTAAGTATTTAACAAGAAGGCATTTACCACTACTGACAGCAATTTATTCCAAGAATCAACCACATTATTAAAGAAAAAAAAAATTGTCTATTAGTTATCATTCAGTATCTTTTCAAAAGTCTTTTTTTTTATAAATACTTTGATTTATGGGTCGTAGGTTAGGATTTGCAGAATCAAGAACGTGTCTATTTTAGACTTCAATCATATCTCTTCAGGTTTGATGATAACACAGACGAGGTAACTTGATCTTTCTCAGCCTTGCTTCATAAGGTATGTTCCACAGGTACTAATTTCGTGACTCCTTTTTGAACTCCTTCAATGGGCTTTTTTTTCTTTATGGGGTCTTGGGGACCAAACAACTTTACCAAATTCTATGTGGGCTTTTAACAAAGAAATAAACAAATTTTTCATCATCTCACCATCCACATATACAGCAGATCTATGAATCATTCCTAGTATTTCATTAGCTTAATTGACTTGAATTTTAATAAGTTTGGAAAATTTTAGCTCCAAGTCTACATTAACAACCAGATCTTTTTCCTGTTTTGTAATCATAAGCAATTCCCTCTAATTGAAATAACTTTTTTCTCAAAGTATTTATGCTTTAGATTATTTTTACCCTAATATGTAGCATCTAATTTTTAGCAGCGTTAAAACTGATCTACAACTTATCAGACCAATCCACAGGATTGTCTGCATCTGTCTCAAGTTTATAAAGATCATCTGGGATTCTAAGAGTGGGAAACACTTTTATATTATCAGCAAAGTTCAGTGTAACATTTAACAATATCTGACAAATAATTAAGGTCCAAACATTTTTTGAAGGATACCATTTGCTTGTAGAGCCCATCTTGACTTAAAACCTTTGATCTTAATACAAAGTCTTGTTTTGTAGAAATTCTTTAATCCAGTTAAAAATCTGGCCTCTTATGCTGGGTTTTAGATTGGATTCAAGAGTTTCTGCAAAACTATGGAGTTTTCAGAGTCTCATGTGAAGCACAGTATCAAATGTCTAGACAAAGTCTAAATAGATGGTGTCAACTAATATACTAAGATCCTTCTGTCATAGAAACAAGATTAGTTGAACAAGATTAGCCTTTTATAAAACAGTGCTGGCCAAAAAGTTCATTCATGAAAGTAGGATATATGAAGTTAATCTCTTAATCAGAAGTTCAAATTACAAACAATTCTTAAGCTGTCTAACCTGTAATTTCCAGGGATGTTTCTCTTCACTTTTCTTAGTGTTGTTATATGTGCATTCTTCTTAAGTTAGGCAACATATTCTTCATTTAGACAATAAATATGATGCTCAAGGATAAAGCCAACTCCTCTAATTCCTTTATTAATTTTTCTTTTACTCATATTTCTTTTGTCTTAATTTCAATTGCTTAATTTGTATTAATTGTAATATTGAAGTGTCATTAAATGAAGCATTGTCCACCATTATCAATTTTTCATTATAATTATTTTTTCATGGTGATTATAGTTGCTTTTCATTACAACTTACTCAGACTACCAATATGCAAGTGTCATTCAATAAATAAGGTGAATTTTGCCAAAAGATTTGTCAATAGGAAGTACTATTTACAGTCGCACCTTTTTCAAGGAAATCAATAGGGATGGGTATTTTCATGCGTCAGAAAACAGTCTGCATGACCTTCTTTATTGACTGCCTCACCTGAACCTTTTTTTATTTTGTTTTTTACACTGAAGAGTCAGCATAATTCTATTCCATGGAAGTCTTTTCGATTCAGGCTCATAGCAGCAAACCTATCTTTAGCCAATTTGCAGACAAGTTTTTGATTAAAAAATGCTTTTCCATATACATCACACATTCCTCGGTAAGTTTCACATGGTTTGCACTTCACAGCCACCAAAAATTTCATGCCGGACCTCTGTTCAAGCCTGGAGCACTGCTTGTTTTGAAGCATCTTGAATAGCCTCAAAACAAATACTTCTAAAAGATTAAAATAATAATTTCTACAAATAACCAAATTCCCCACAATGCAGCATTTATATTTATGGGAAAAAGTTATGGAGAGAAAAAAAAAATTTTTGCTTTTTTCAAAAAAAAAAAAAAAAAAAAAAAAAAAAACATTTATTGAATGACCCTCATGCAACAAGGAATAAACAGCACATATTGGAAATTCCGATTAACTGTGAGTCAAAATTTAATGTCTATCTTTTAAACCTCTTGAAAGTCTGTGGCAGCAACTTCAATTTAACCAGTAGAAATATAAATTGAAACATTAAATCTATTCCCCTAATGGGCCATATTTGTTAATTGTTTGTTTGCTTCAGAAAAAAAAAAGTTTCAGGTGAAGCAGTCAATAAAGAAGGTCATGCAGACTGTCTTCTGACACATGAAAAGACCCATCACAATCAATTTCCTTGAAAAAGGTGCAACTGTAAACATTATTTCCTATTGACAAATCTTTTGGCAAAACTCACATTATTTATTGAATGACCCTTGCATATTGATAGTCTGAGTAAGTTGCAAGGAAAAGCAACTATAATCAACATGAAAAAATAATTATAATGAAAAATTAATAATAGCTGACAATGCTTCATTTAATAATACTCATGGTACAAATAGCAATAATAACTTTATTTTTACTCAATGCATTGTTAACTATCATTTATATATAACTTTTTACAAATATTTTCAATAAAAAGCAATTAAGATTAAGAAAATATTAGTCCAGAACCAATATTAATATCTCAGTAATTATCAAGATTTGACGAATTGCAATGAAAAGTAAAAAATAAGATCATCTAAGTTAGCGATAAATAAAAATAGTTTCTCTTTGCCAAAAACAACAAACTTCTAATGAATTGAATATTACAGATATATATATACAAAAAATACCAAATTAAAAGTTCGCTCATCAAATGGAGACACAGAATTGTCACAGGTGTGCTGCAAGAGGACACATCAGCCTCATACCTGTTTATTATCTGCCTAGACTACGTTCTTCAAACACCGGTAGAGTTAATGAAAGCAAACAGCTTTATGCTGGCAAAGCCAAGAAGCAGGAGATACCCTGCACGAATGATTACAGACAACACTGATGACAAAACACTTCTGGCAAATACACCTGCCCAGGCCGAATCCCTGCTGCATACAGTCTGGAATGGGCAGCAGGTAGCAAAGGTCTTCATGTCAATACAGACAAAACAGAGTTCATGTGCTTTAATCAAAGAGGCGACATTTTCACACTCAATGGCAGATCACTGAAACTTGTGGACAAGTTCACCTACCTCAGAAGCACTATCTCATCTACCGAGAATGATATCAATATGCGACTAGCAAAGGCTTGGATAGCTATTGATAGACTATTGGTCATATGGAAGTCAGACCTGCAGAAGTCAACAGAACAACAATAGTAGCAACTTACCTGAGGTCTGGTTCATGCAGACATAATCTGTGGAATCCCAGCAATATGGACGCCAGCTCGACCTGAGCTGGGGGCTGGTATATATACACAAGCGTGACCAATCGGATGATTCAGCTAATCGCAGTCCAAGGAATAGATTGGCCCATATGCACAATGGAATCTGCCAGTGTGGCATAAATAGTCCTCCTCTTTCTTGAGAGGGGGCTGCTAGTTCTTGAAAAGTTGATCATTCAGCTAGACTTCGACTAGGACTCTATTCAAAGATTCAATAAGACCTATAGAATAAAATAAAGTGCAGTTTTTTCCAAGCAGCAGTCATGTCAATACTGCTGTATGGATCCACCACATGGACGCTGACTAAGTGTAGCGAGAGAAAGCTTGACAGCAATTGCACAAAAATACTGTGAGCAGTATTGAGCAAGTCCTGGAGGCAGCATCCTACAAAACACTAGCTGTACGGACACCTACCACCCATCTTGAAAACCATCCAAATTAGACGAGCAAGACATGTGAGACACTGCTGGAGATGTAAGAGCAAGCTCATAAGCGATGTACTCCTGTGGACCCCCCTCACACGGTCAAACAAGAGCAGGGTGACCACTGGAACCGATCTACAACTGCTTTGTACTGATACAGGATATAGTATGGGAGACCTACCAAGAGCGATGGACGATAGGGATGAGTGGCAGGAGAGAGTCAGGGAAATCCATGCTAGTGGCACACCATGATTATATATATATATATATATATATATATATATATAGATAGATAGATAGATATGTGTGCGTAGCAATTGACTGATTAAATGATTTTAATGGTACATCAACCCATCTATGATTATTTTATGCTTAGAGGTTAGGGAAGTGTGTTCATTGTACATTCATATTTACATTTTTTGTATAGTTGTTTTTCAAGAGTATTTTTGCACAGTTATGTAATATGAAGTATTCCAATCTAATACTAATAATTTTTAAACAGATCTATTTAGATAGTTGGTTGGGTTTTATGGCATATCAACCTTTGTAGGTTATTTAATGCCAAATCCATTTTTATGTAAATAATCAGTTCTATTTAAAACAATTCAGTTTAGCATGAGTACACAGTTTAATTGTCAAAAACATTTCTATTTCAAACTATTCAGTTTATTAAAACAGTTCTAATTCAGCTAATTCAGTTTAGTATAAGTACTGATTTGGTTTATACGCAGTTAAATGTCAAAACAGTTCTATGTTAAACAAATCAGTTTAGTGTAAGTACAGTTTCAATGACAAAAAACTGTTTATTTCAAATAATTTAGCTTAGCATAAGCACGCAGTTTAAATGTAAATATGGTTTAATTGTCAAAAACATTTCTATTTTAATCAATTCCGTTAAAGTATTCCGCATAAGTATGCCGTTAGTTCTATTCAACCCATAGATAGGGCTCTATCAGGTGCTACCATGCTGGGCCAGAGTGGACCTGGAAACAATGACAATAAAGGGGTACTCCGCATTCCCCAAAGCTCCAGCATTACTGGAACCTCACCATCAGACACTATGGGGGGGGGTCCAACCCCTCTGCAGAGGTGCAGTCAGTGTATTCTACAGCCCCAGCCAACTGGGCAACTGATCTATTTAACCAACAGATGAGACACTAAAAAGTACTACCAATCTGGGTCAGATGGACCTGTGAGTAATGGCAATGTAGCAGGTACTTCACACTCCTCTAATCTAAATAACAGGAGCCTCACCAACAAATGCAGTTTAAAGTCATACCCAAGACTCACTTTCTCCCCATGGAGGGGTTTTACCCCTCTGCAGGAAATATCAACATATTCAAAGCCCCCTCAACAGGGCAGGTTTAATTCCAGGACTGCAGATGAAAATATCAAAACAAAGATATTTTTTCATGAATCAACACCTTTTAAATTAGCTAGATATTCTTTAAACACATACAGACTTTTATTCGTAAAACAATTTTTATTGTAGCATACACTTTCTGGTTTCAAAAGTAGTACTTACGTAATAATCAGGATATAATCCTACAAACAGTTAAAAGTATTAATTTTACATATGACTCTACAAGTCTCAGTAATTTTATATCTCTACTACACAAGAGTCCATGTAGTGCATCCATATAGCAGTACTGCTATATGGATGCACTACATGGACTCTAACAAAACGGCTGGAGAAGAAGCTAGACGGCAATTACACAAGAATGCTGCGAGCAATCTTGAACAAGTCCTGGCGGCAACACCCCACAAGACACCAACTGTACAGCCACCTGCTTCCTATCACGAAAACTATTCAAGTTAGACGAACCAGACATGCAGGACACTGCTGGAGAAGCAGGGACGAACTCATAAGTGATGTACTCTTGTGGACCCCCACACATGGCCGTGCAAAAGCAGGACAACCAGCACGAACATACATTCAGCAACTATGTGAGGATACGGGATGTTGTCCAGAAGACCTGCCTGAGGCGATGAACGATAGGGAAAAGTGGCGAGAGAGGGTCAGGGATATCCGTGCTACCAGCACGACATGATGATGATGACACAAGAGTCAGCCACTGACATTTATAAGACTCCTATGATAACCATGTGTGCTATGCAAGAGTTAACCACACATAGTTGTACTACTCTTACAATTTCTCACTAAAGACACTCATAATTCATGCTTATATTTACAACATATTGTTGTGCATTTTGGGCTCCCATACTCTCCAAAAGTTAATCATTAAGCATCAATGATAACGAAATATTAAAAGGGAGGTAACTAAAAATTAACGTGCTTTTGGGGGAGATTTTTCTTTTTAATTATCCTATGGCATTAGCACTGATTTACATTCATTCAATTTTGATTACTGTAATTATTTGTGTATAAGACCCACTATTTCTCCAGATTTTTCAGCTCAAAAGTTAGAGGTGCATACTATATATGAGTGTAATATAGCCAGATGCAGCAATACAAATATACAAATGCAGGGAAATACCAAAACACTGACAACTCTCTGTAGTTCAGGTACGAAACGTTTATTAACTTCTTGAGTTTAGGTTTTCGACACAAGGAGAGAGAGACAATTTTTACTATGCTGACTGTTTCTACATCGTCCTTCAGTCAACCTCCGCTGGACTACCCGGCCCAGAGACAAAATCTCAACTAACTGACCCAACAAACATGCATCCCGTAGCCCCCAGTTGGACTGCCCTCACCCAGATTCAAATCTCAACTAAGTGCTTTTTTCAAAAATCACCAAAATTCCCAGCCCATCGCTTCCGGGCATGACATCATTCACACCCCAGTCTCATTTCCCATGTGGGGGTTTTTATTATGACATTTGTGATTGTCATATCCTCTGTGCATGAGAGTGAACACCTGCACTGAGAGTTGAATAGTTCAAAGCCTAACCAAACAGAATGATAAGATATAATTAACGAAAAATGATTAAATAAAAAAAATCATTCAGCAATTATATAAGATGAGAACTATATAATTAGCTGCTTTTTCTTGCCACATGCTATACCATACATGGGACAGGATAACCAAAAGTAATCTATATTTAATTGTCAAAAACTATTTTACATCATTACAGAGAAATAACCACTGGATTTTGTTCATAATTGTTTTTCTGAATGTGAACTTATTTTTCACTGCAAGCTTGTTGCATTTTGGTTTCTTTGTTTAATGGCATATCAACTCTTTTTAGGTTATTTAATGCCAAAGCCATTCTCCTAGAAGAAGAATAAGGGTACTATTTAACCCATAGCTGGGAGGATAAGGGGGTTCATACCTTTCCCAAGGGTATTTTGCCCGAAAGGGAACGTAATAGTGCGACTGGAGTACGAACTCGCGTACTACGATTCTGCAGTCCATCGCTTTAACCATTACACCACGAGGACACCCCCTTGCATTTTGATTTGGTCTGGTTGGGTTTTATAGCATGTCAACTATAGTAGGTTATTTAATGCCAAATCCTTTTTATACAAATATAAGTATATGATTTGTAAACATTTTCATAACATTTTTAAATGAGCCTGAGCTCTCCCCAACCCCACACAATTAAATGGTTTCAAGTATTTCTATCAAACACAAAAAATTCTATTTATAATTAATCATTTGTTTGCACCTAGTTAAATTATTTCAAATATTACTATTTACGGTAATAATTTAACATCAGTCATTTTTTTGCACACATTTAAATGGATAAACATAAGATTTGTAAGCAAATAGTTTGTAGATAATTTCATTTTTAAATGAGTGAGAACTAATTTGTTTGTGCACTAGTATTGCTCTTGTTTCTACACAGTTAAATGGTTTCAATTATTGCTATCTAACACCAATAATTCTGTTCAATATCAATTATTTGTTTGCACACAGTAAAGTTGTCACAAGTATGGCTATTTAACACTATTCATTCATTTGCACATGGTCAAATGGTTTCAAGTATTTCTATGTAATAGCAATAATTCAATTTAGGCACCCCCGGCTTTTTAGCTGGGCCGTCTGGCATTCGTGCCGGATGGGCGCTCGAAACCAAGAGCAGACTCGGGGCCGAATAGGCCCCCAGCTTCGGCTGGGCAACCTTCGGGTGGGCGAGCTGCACTTTTGTCCCCTTTGTACGGCACTAGACCAAGCGTCTAGTTTAAGCCGTAAACTGGCATACGTGTCCGGACCCACATTTGGGTTCGTGAAACCGCTTGCCTCATCAGGCTCACATTGCACTAAGTGAGCCGATGAGCAGCACTGACAAGCAGGGTTCGAGTTTCGGCTCCTTCCCGACCTTCCCCTCCCCTTTATCCCCACTTTAATTGGCCTTCGGGCTTTTGACCTTGTGTCAAGTCGTGTCTGGTGGGAGGCAGCGACAAATACTACTGCTATCTAATACTAATAATTCTCTTCAGCATTACTCATTCGTTTGTACAGAGTTAAATGATCCAATAGTTCTATTTCTCAACGATTCAATTTAGTATAATTCATTTGTTTGCACACAGTTTATGTTTGGTTTCTTTGTGTTATATAATTACAGAATGATTTTTTTATGTTAATCATTTTACTTTACTTATATTTTATCATTCGGTTTGGTTGGGCTTTGAACTATTCAGCTCTTAGTGCAGGTGCACACACATTGAATACAGTTCACGATCGCGCGCAGAGGATATGACAATCACAAATGTCATAAAAACCCCAGATAGGAAATAGGACTGGGGTGTGAATGACGTCATGCCTGTAAGCAATGGGCTGAGAACTTGGTGATTTTGAAAAAGATGTTAGTTGAGATCCAACTCTGGGCCGGGCCGGGCCAGTCCGGCTGGGGGCTACGGGATGCGCAGCATGTTTGTTGGGTCAGATAGTACAGTCAGCATAGTAAAAATTGTGTCTCTCACTTCTTGTGTTGAAAAACTAAAGCCAAGAAGTTAATAAACGTTTTGTACCTGAACAATGGAGAGTTGTCAGTGTTTCGTATTTCCCTGCATTTGTATAGTTGTATTGTAACTATACAACATTTATTTAATGGCATATCAACCTTCTTAGGTTATTCAATGCCAAAGCCATCCTTCCAGAAGAACAGCAGTGATGTTATTTAACCCATGGCTGGGATGATAAGTGAGTTCATGCCTTTCCCAAGGATATTTGTCCAAAAGTAGATGCAATAATGCAACTTGAGTTCAAACTCACTTACTACGATTCCGCAGCCCAGCGCCTTAACCATTACACCATGAGAACACCCCCTACACAGTTTAAATGTCAAACAGTTCATCTTGACTAATAGGACCTCATCAGGTGCCTACCACTCTGGGCTAGATGGTTAGTTGTTTGGGTTTTATGGCAACCTTCTCTGGGCTAGAGTGGACCAGGAAGAGATGGCAATAAAGGGGTACTCTGTATTCCCCAAAGCTCTAGGTCTGGAGCCTCATCATCTGACTGTTTAGTTTCATATACAGGACAATCGTTGGGGAGTCTTACTCCTCTGCAGGAATGCAGTCAGTGTGCTCTACAGCCCTAGCCGACTGGAGTGCATTCATGTGTGAATACATCCGTGCGTTCATTCTAAATATTGTGAAAATTGTGTTGTTAGACGGAATGTAAACAATATAAATTCTTATTTTAACTCAACAATGAACGAATCAAAAATTGAACGAAAATTTAATTTAACAGCTGCAAACTTTAGAAAGTCAGCACATCGTATACGAAAGAATTTTTTTTCCAGAATTTTGAAGACTAAATTTACGTGGGTGTTAAATACAATTATGGTAAACATATGACAGAATGCCAAATAATTGTTTTTCAAATTTTCAAAATAAAAAAATTATCTTTATACATTGCTCTTAACTGTTTATACATTTTCCTAACACATCGACCGCAGCACTCTTCGGCCTTCTTCAGAAGCCAGTCATATGTAAAAATACACTACTATTCAACAGAATTTGAATTAAAATATAAAAAGGTACAAAATTAAACTGACGCTACGGGCATTTTTAATGGAAGAGATAATTCATGATAAATGAATAAAAGCAAGGGAGATAAATCATGACAGATTAATGACACCAAGGGAGGTAACTGAACTGTACTTAGACCTATTCTTTATATCCATAATCTCTGTTGTTCATGAATCAGATGGAATTATCAATATGAAATTAGTCGACGATAACTGATAATGCTTGATCAGATATCGTAGACTTATTCCAAATTTTGGAGTTCCTTGTTTTCTATCAGTTTTATATAGAAATCCTCAAATCCTTAGATTTTATCTGTTCCACTGAGTGCAGCAGAAATATCTCCCATATTTTAAACTGCCACCTGTGTGGTGCAAGAGGCATTGTTAGCTTCATCTAGCAAATATCTTAGAATTTCTTCTTCAAGATAGGAACAGTTACGATTATAGATTGAACTGGTGCACACTGTGCATTTGCTGTTGGAACTTTTTTTTTAAGACTGATGAATCTCTAATCACTGAAAGCTTTACATGTTCTTTTTATGTAAAGTCAGAATGATGCTGTTCCAGATAGAATTTTCAACTTATAACATTGATTTTCTATTCAGAATAGTATCATTCCAACAGGAGATGAAATAAGCATGAAAAGCTCTGTGTAGCGATTAACAAATTTGCTAATATTAAAAAACCTTTTGTATTGTCACAGCATTCACACTGAATGTCATTTTTAATCATCTAAATTCTTACACTCTTTCCTAAATAGAAGCTTCCATATCATCATGGATCACTGCATACAACAAGAACCCAACACTAGTATTTTGTAGAAAAGCATTCTGATTTGATGAAAAAAAGGTTTTAATCTACCTGAATTTCATGATGAAATCCTTCAGGAAAAAGAGGCCGCAAAGAACGATCTAGAAAAGAAAAGAAAAAATTAAATATATGAAACTTGTTGGATTATCTTTGGCATAAACCATAAATAAAGAACCATCAACATTGCATTCTGGGAAAAATTAATCTTCTAATTACTTAAAAAAATATATATAACTCATGTAAGACACAAAGCAATGTCTCTTGCAAGAACATATAGGATTTAACTATTCAGAATTCTACTACTGTTATGTCCTCTGAAAGGGCATAAAATAAATGAGGCAAACATGTTCTTAGAAGAATAAAAGTTATATATTACAATAAACAAGCAAATAAAATGTCACCAATGTAGCTTTTGCTACCTACTCACCAAGTTGATAACAGCCAAATGTTATATCTTTATTAGAAGAGTCCATTGTGTATCGAAAATAGTGATGATACCACAACAAATACTGAACTGGATTATGTAATCTTTGACTCAGGATTTGATAGCAGTTATTTGTGAGTTAACTGAAACTAAACCCTTTCCACAGGTTTCTTCTGTATAAACCATTTAATATGAGTACATATTCCAATAAAACTAACAGAGGAAATCTAAGTGCTAACATTTCAACAATTATTCCCAGACAAATGAGGATCATTAATAAGAAACATATCCAAAATCTTATTCACTTTTCTTCATTAAGAAAATTGATAAATTTAACAGTAAACATTTCAGAACTGTTTTTGATATTTGACTTGTAGTACATGATTCAGTCAAAGAACACAATCATATGCTTTTATAGCACATTGATTCGTATGTAGTGTGGACTTTTTTCTTTTTAAATTAGATCTTCATATTCTTTGATTAAATTTCTTGAGTTCTAATTTTGATTAAAATTCTGTGAACAACTGATTCTTATTTAATGGTCATTTAGTACTTTTCAGTTAAGCTTAATTCACACACACACACACTATATATATATATATATATATATATATATATATATATATATATATATATATATATATATATATACACATACACACACACACATTTAAGCATGTTTGATTAAATAATAAAGACATATTTTGTCTATATAGTTTTATTAAGATCCTTTCATCTTAAAATCCATTCTATTCCCAAATCCAAATTGTGAAAAGTTCTAGTTGAAAACACCACTATAATGGCACACAAAATTAATAAGCTATGACTACAAATCCTAGAAGCCCTACATATAAAAACAAAAAACCTAGAATCAATATAATTAATTTTGAAAATACCAACAAAGTTTTGAAATACCTTTATTTTTATTTTTTTTTAATATTCTATATTTCTTGATAATATTCTATTTCCATTAATAGCATTCTGTTTTGTTTTTTTTTCATCAGCATCTCAGTTTTATCCAACTGTGTTTATGAAATTTTGTAATGTTATAAAAACCTAAAAGACTCTTAAGAAAAAAAAAAAAAGAAAACAAAAAAAAAGAAAAAAAAAAGAAAACAAAAACACGACATCACTCCTTATACATGATAGCAACACGCCTGATAATGGCTTATTGAAAGGTCTGAAAGCACTCAGGACAATTTTGGTAAATTCATCCACCAATTCCAACCTGAAACCAAGACAGGAAACTGGAAAGGATCTTAATAAAATTATATAGATTTAATGTGTCTTTATTATTTAATCAAACATGCTTAAATGATAGACTGCTGCCTAACTGTACACACACACATTGAGATATATATATATATATATATATATATATATATATATATATATATATATATATGATACGTACCCACACAAGGATTGTTCAAAAAGTTCAAAGCCTTACTCAGAATAAATGATCATAGCAGAACATTATTGTTCAAGCAACACACTACCACTTTTAATAAAACTAAAAAAACTTATTCACATTTCTATCTTGATTTATGAGCAGTTGAAACCAATGCAAATTTGAGAGATGTGGAAGAAATCTAAAATTCTGGCAAGTCTTAGAACTTCCTGAATGACATACCTACCTACCTACCTACCTACACATGCTCTTTGCTAAGTACAAAATTAGAGGTAAAGAGACATTCCTCATACAATCCCAATTGAAATTATCTGAACACGTCATCCAAATGAGACCACAGAATTTCAAAAATCCTCATTTATAATCAACTCCATGATGAAAAGAGAAACATTGGACAACCATATCTTAAGGACAAAGACAAGCTAAGAAAAAAAAAAAAAAACTTATAGCTGCAGGGGTATACCTGTTGATACATTCAACCAATTTTCAATTTGCAAGAAAAGCAAAATGTTACAAAGCTATCACAAACTTTGAGATGCTAGAGAAGGTTTATGTCAAAGTATTGAGGAAGAAGATGAAAGCAAGTTTGGTCATGCGAACTACATCACCTGATAAATCTGCAGTATGCACTATCTATCGAGTTGCATGCAAGTCTGAGGCTGGTTTAAAATGCTATACGAGACACAGGCATAAGGATGTTTTTCAATTGCCTTCAGGCAGGCTACTTGGCATTAGTACCAGGTGGTCTCAGGAGGTCGTCCTCCCAGGCTTGCTCTGAGTCTGAGGCGGCCCATTAAGGGAATGCCAATGGGCCAAGTAATTTTTGGACCTGCGGCACGAATCTTGATTCATGTCGTCCCCACCATAAAATTGGGCTAGTACCACCATGTAACTTAATGGGAAGTCAGATACATACCAACACAGACACCTCCAAAAAATAAATCAAGAATACAAATACATTGACTCCTATTTGCCATTTAGTATTTTAAGCTAAGATATAATATATATTATACACACACACACACACACACAGATGCATACAACCCACTTCTAAAAAAATAAAATAAGAAAAACAATTGCTTTTGAAAAGAAAGTGAGAGGTGAGATGATTTCAACAGACAAAGAAATTATCTAGGAAGAAAAATGTTGGAATAATTTCAAAGATGTATAGATTAATTCGTCTGTTCAAACTTTTAGTAAATTTTTCATTTCATTCCTCTGTGTGTATATGCTGTTAATTACAGTTTAAAGATTTAAATAAAAATAAATTTCATTTCTGACTAACTGATCTTAAGATGAAATTGTAGGCAAGAATTTTTTTTAAAGTTCATTGTTTTGATTAATTTAAAAACAAAACTTAATTTAAGGACAAAAAAAAGAAAAAAAAAATTCAATTTAAAAGGAGAAAACTTTAAAATCTTAAACCAAAAGTCAATCTGCTGTTGATAAAAGTTTCTTAAAATGTCATCACAAACTAATTTTAAAATCTGACAAAATCTTAAGAATTTATTTTTTGAAATTGGGAATAAATAAATGTGTAATTGATGAGAAGAGATATAGATATATATAATTAGGGGAGGGGGACAAAGATTTTTCCCCCGCCTTTAAGGATTTCTCACCAATCATCCGGCTGATGAGAATCTCTTTCTCTGACGTTCCAATTTCTCTGCGTAAATAGTTTGTAGGGATTCGTCCGGCAGCAGATGCCTTTTGTCTGTAGTCCACCTGAAAGCAAAAAAATTATCCAGATAAAAATCAAATCATTAAAATGATTATGTACAAAAAATATCTGATAAATAGCTAGAGAGACAGAGAGTAGGCCAGAGGAATGAGAGACAGAGACATACAGAGAGAAAAAAGAGACATTCAGAGAGAGAGAGAGAGAGAAACAGGTACATACAGAGAGCCAGCTAGTTCTTTGGTTGGATTTTATGGCACATCAACCCTTGTAGGCTATTTAATGCCAACTCCTGTTTTTATATATATATATATATATGATTTGTAAATACATAATTTGTAGATAACATTTTTGAATGAGCCAGATCTCATTTGTTAGCACACAGTTAAATTGTTGAACATATGATTTTAATGTGAACAGTTACTAGGTAAATTGCATTTCTAAAAGAAAAAAAAAAAAAAAAAAAAAAAAAATTTGCTTTGTTTTGTTTGTTTTATGGCATATCAACCTTCATACATTATTTAATGCCAAATCTATTTTTATACAAATAATTCTTTTTCAAACAATTCAGTTTAGCATAAGTACACAGTTTAATTGTCAAAAACATTTCAATTTCAGGCTATTCAGTTTAATCAAAGTTCTAATTCAAACAATTTAGTTTAGTATAAGTATAGTTTTTGTTTACATAGTCAAATGTCAAAACAGTTCTATTTTGAACAATTCAGTTTAGCATATGTACACAGTTTAGTTCTATGTGATATATAGGATCCAACCAGATGCTACCACTCCAGGTAAGAATGGACCAGGGAGCAATGGCAATGAAGGGGTTCTCCACATTCCCCAAAGCTCCAGCATCACTGGAATCTCACTATCAGATAGTTTAGTGTCATATCCAGGACACTCATTAGGAGATTTTATCCCTCTGCAGAGGCACAGTCGATGTATTCAACAGCCCAAGCTAACTGGGCAATAAAAATGTTGGAGCTAATTTGTTTACCCACAATTAAATATAGCTATTGTTTACCCACAGTTAAATAGTTTCAAGAATTGGCAACACTAGTAATTCTATTTGATATAAATCATTTCTTTGCACACAGTGCAGAGGTTACAAATATTGCTATTTAATACTAAGAATTCTATTCCAGACTATACATTTATTTACACATAGTCAAACGGTTTCAAGTATTACTATGTAATACCAATAATTCAATTTCTGCATTAAGTTCAACAGTTTCAAGTATTACACACTAAGAATTTTATTTGCACACAGTTAAATGGTTTCAAGTATTGCTATCAAACACCAAATTTTATTTGCACACAGTTAAATGGCTTCAAGTATTGCTATGTAACACTAACAATATAATTTAACAGTCATCTGGTTTATACACAGTTAAAAAGTCAGACAGTTTTATTTGACCCATAGATCAGATTCTATCAGGTACTATACCTCTGATACAGAGTGGACCTGGGAATATTCAACATTCCCCAAAGCTCCAGGACTGAAGCCTCACTATCAGATGCAGTTAAGAGTCATATCCAGGACACTCATTGGGAGGAGAGATCTTACCACTGTGCAGAGATGCAGTCAGTCAGTATATTCTGGAGCCAGCCAGAGAGACAGGCAACTGGAGAGAACCAACCGGAGAGACATGCACATAGAGAGCCAACTAGCCACGAACAGAAATAAAGAGATATATACATGGTATTTTTTTCAGAAATTTTTAATAACCAACCTTAATCTAATATGTTTATTTTTACCGATACCCTTTATGAGATCAAGTTTTTCAAAGTAACTGTGCAAAATGTTAGAGTAAGTCATTTTTTTTTCATGATAAAATCCTGTTGTACCACATTATTAGATATATTACATTTTTCTAGCATATGTAGACATGTACTGTTTAATATTTATCACAGTTGAATGAAGATACCAACTTTTTAATACGACAGCCAAGTAGGGTAACGTAGTCATCAGCCAAAGATTTATCCAGATTCTCACTCACTGTCTTTTAACCCTTGCGGCATGCTAATAAGACATTTTTGTCAAAGTATCTGTCAATGACACAGGTTACAGAGAAAAGTGGATTCATGCCTTACTCAAAAGCAAAATGAGTAAAATAGCTTTGGTTAAATTCCATTTCTGATTCTATTCCCAAAGTTTTCATGCACCAGGCCAATGCTCTACCTTTATATAAATGCTGTCTTTATAATTACAAATCCTGATACACAATCACAGAGAGATTAAAGAGAGAAGACTTACCGTCAAAGGCAGAAAATTGGAAGTAGACATTTTTTCTTTACAAACAGCTGTTGCCAATACAGCAGTGTCACCATACTGAAATAAGAATTGATTTAGTGTTATTTAAAAGATCTTATAAACATGAAAAAATATAAAATGTGTTATAAATATCAATGGTGCTATAAACACACACACACACACACACACACACACACATATATATATTTTCATTAAGAAAAAACACAAACCGGTCACATTAGGATTTAATGCCAAATCTAGTTTTAAACAAATAATTCTTTTTCAAACTATTCAGTTTAGCATAAGTACACAGTTTAATTGTCAAAAACATTTCAATTTCAGGCTATTCAGTGTAATCAAAGTTCTAATTCAAACAATTTAGTTTAGTATAAGTATAATGTGACCAGTTTGTGTTTTTTCTTAATGAAATTATTGCTCTGTAATGTCTGTTACATTGAGCTCTTTACCAGGAAAATTTAAATGTTCACTTTTGAATAGTTTTCTTGTCCTGATGGAATTACTTCCAACTCCGGTTTAACTGGACCAAATAATACTTTATATATATATATATATATATATATATAAAGTAGTAAGTTGGCAACTGTAGTTGAGGGTGACCCGAAAGGTCCCTTTTCAATAGCTACAACAGCGAGGTGTAGGAGAGGACACTACTCATTTCCCTGGATTGCTCTACTTTACCCTTGATACGTACCTTATATTGCTGAGTGTTAAGCAAGTCGGTATCAAGTACCATTTTTAAAGTCTTTGGTATAACGCGACCTGGGATTGAACCTAGGTCTTCCAGACCATTGGTGAACTCTCTACCCACAAGGCCAAGAGCATAAATCATAAGTTCTAAAATGTCTTCTTTTTTCTAATCTTGTCAGAAAACTGTGACAAAAATATGCAATGGAAAGGAATTAACTCAAAAGTAGAAATGACTTTCTTATAGAATTTAAGATGTATGCTCAACTTACAACTATTCTAAAATATATATATATATTAGTGTGTGTGTGTGTGTGTGTGTGTTTCTTATCATTGTTTAAAGAATTTTCTTTTATTAGATCTATTTAAATGTTCATAGTAGATAATCTTGGCAGATTACAAACATATGGTGCTAATAGACTCCTACACGTAGATGGGCCAGTTTTAGCTGACCAGTAAGGACTCACATACATTAGCTTTGTGCAGACACTGAATGCAGTCAAGAGGACCAGCCAGAAGCAATGGACAATAGGGACAAATAGCAAGAGAGAGAAAGAGAGAGTCAGGGAACTCAGTGCTATCAGTAAGACTTGATGAGATATATATATATCTCCAAATACGACTTGACGAGATATATATATATCTATATCTCCAAATACGACTTGACAAGATATATATATATCTATATCTCCAAATACGACTTGACAAGATATATATATAGCTATATCTCCAAATACGACTTGACGAGATATATATATATATATATATATATATATCTCTCTCCAAATACGACTTGACGAGATATATATATATATATCTCCAAATACGACTTGACGAGATATATATATATATATATATATCTCTAAATACGACTTGACGAGATATATATATCTCTAAATACGACTTGACCAGATATATATATATATATATATCTCCAAATACGACTTAACGAGATATATATATATATCTCCAAATACGACTTGAGATATATATCTCCAAATATGACTTGATGAGATATATATACATATATATATATATATATATATCTCCAAATATGACTTGATGAGAGATATATATCTCCAAAAACTTTCCTTAAGTCAAAAAAGTGCTCAAATACTGATCAGCAGAGCATGATAAAACCTAAAATATAGTCTTACTTTCTCGTGTCAGCTTCATTACAAATAGTTTTAAGCATATGAAAAAAAAAAAAAAAAAAAGAAAAGTTGTTTGATGGAAAATATGAGTACAGTTAACAATCAAATTCAAGATGACAATGATAATTAGAAAAAAATAGATTTACATGTTTTGCCTGAAATTATCAGGTTTTATCAAATAGTATTACCTTCAGTCAAATATTTTTAAATAGCATCATCAGTAAATATTGAAATACCATTTATATTAGCATGACATAACACTGAAAGCATTCTTTTTGCTATGTCGTATTTTTAGCTGGTAATAATTTCTTTTAAATAGTAAATATTTTGGGGAAAAAAAAAAAAAAAAAAAATCAAGTTGACATAAACGTTGTAATAAAGACGAGTAAAATCTTAGCTCACTCTGTTCAAATCAGGATAGTATGTGCTTTCCCACCCACCCCAATTAAAGTCAGGTAGTTACCTGGCCTTTCCGGAGGTGCCCGTGGTGTAATTGTTCTCATCGTAGGAAATGGAGACGGCGACACAAGTTCAAACCCTGGACGCAACTGATTGCATTTCACATAGCACTAATATCATTGGGAAAAGTATGAATCCAATTATTCTCCCTCCAGCTATGGGTAAATAGTAGGGCAGACTGGGTTCTTCAGCCCTGGTGAGCAACTAGTCTAGGAGAAGGAAAGCTCTGATTTCAAACCTGTTAAACTCCGCTTAAAAATTGACCTCGTGTTATATCCTGCCCGAGCGGAGGGGTTGGTAAATAAGGTTACCTGGCTTCAGAAAGTTTTAGTTTACATTACCTTAGAAAATAGCAGTTTAGCCCAGGTATAAAATTTTGCTCAGCCAAGCTAATGTAAGAGCATTAAAATGCCAGACATGAATAATAAGTGAATATAGATATAGACAATCATAAATATATGACTTCACATCCCAATGGAATCAGACCTTAAGCAAAACATCTAATTTTTAAAATTAGCATTTACTTTATCCACACAAGCATACATTATATATATATAACGTACGTAACATTGGCAACCATAGTCGAGAGTGACCCGAAGGCTCCCTTTTCGAAAGCTACTACACCAAGGTGTAGGGGAGGGTGCTACTCCTTTCCCTAGATTGCTCCACTTTACCCTTGATCCGTACCTTATAATGCTGAGTGTTAGGCATCAAGTACCATTTTTAAAATCTTTGGTATGACTTGACCTAGGATTGAACCCAGATCTCCCAGGCCATTAGCGAACACTCTAACCATTATCCCAATGTCCAGGGTGTGTGTATGTCTGTGTTACATATTTATATTTACACATTAAAGAGGAAGCTTTAACTTCCAACCACACATCTGACAAGCTGTTTTGAACACGAGTCCAACAGACATACTAGCTGGAGAAAAAAAAATTGCTCAAATTATGTCTCTTTAAAAACCTCCCAATTTCCTTGACACAGTCTGATGACATCTCTTTTTATACTAATGTACCAGCTAAAAATAGATATTTTTGTGAAGTTTGTCTGGTGGTATAGTAATTCCACCAAAACATCTCCAATTTGAATAAAAACGAAATATTACACAGTTGTTTCCCCTTATCTGTAGTTTTTGAATTCTCGTGACTATCACCTCCAGAGACACAATGCCGTGGTGCAATGGTCAAGCAGAACATTGTTACCAAGTTCGAGTCTCATTGGGTGCTTCATTATTATTGTGCTAGGCTAGACTAATCAAATAACTATATGTAATCCACCCCAGAAATAATTCCTAAACTTTACAAAATAATATGGTGCCAAAGTGTTTGATTATCTTTTTTGTGTCAAAGAGAAACTATAATGTCCTCTAATCGGTTATAGACGATCAAAGAAAATATTTCAATACCAATTGATTCCTACAAATAATAATCTAGCTTTTAATCTGAGCATAAAAACAAATATTGATTAAATTAAATTTTCCACAAAGCAATATAAAATATTTAATAAAAATAGTCTTGAATTAAGTTATTCCTGTGCAAGAAATTTAGAAAAAAAATAACAAAAAATTTTGTACAGGAAAAAAAAAACTCAGACAAAAAAAAAAAAATAATAAAGAAACAAAAACTTTTCTTGTCTGTATTTTGCAAGATGGATTTTTTTTTTATTGAACTATTTTCCTCATCAATGATATTTTTATAATGTTTCAGAATATTTTTTAATGAATCCAACACCAGCATTGCCCTGTTGGCAGTGCTTAGAATATGCTTACTTTATACCCACCCCACATAAAAAAGTGACGTCCTAGATATGACACTACACAGCCTCTAATGGAGAGGCTGCAGTTCTGGAAATATAGGGAGTTTGAAGTACCCCTTCCCTCTGACTGAGTGGTAGTACCTGTTAGTTTTTAATCAACTACATCCATTTTAAAATTATTTGTATTGGATAGGAATACTTAATATCATATTACTGCATGCAAAAAAATCTCAATGGAAATATACAAAGTACACAGTTCCTTAACTTCATGGCATAAAATAACCCAAGACAGGTTAACATGCAGTTAAAATCAATCAGTGAAAATTAACTGTACACAATTCCCTAACTTCTAGGCATAAGATAATCCTAGACAGGTTGACATACTGTTAAAAATCAATCACTCAACACTACCATTAGTAGGTTGGGAGAGCATACATAACAAAAAGAACAAAGACAATTTCAATTCGAAAATAAAAACAGGAACAACAATAAGAAATTCTAAAAAACAAATCCAACAGCAGACAAAAATGTCACTGTAATAACTCGAATAATCGCTCCATAAATTCTCCATCAGGCAAATATTTTTTTAGAGCCATAATTAGTTTCAAGGAGAACTTGAATTATAGACGATACTAAATCAAGGATTCTTACTCTAAAATTCAAAATTAAATTCAGCAATCATGAATTATCATTCAGAAATAGAAACCACCAGAATAATACAATTTAAATACATTTTTGGGATATTAAAAAAAATAATAAAAACATTGGTTATTACATAGGATTGCTTAAAAATATTGGAGATGAAAAATGGGATGTAGAAGTAACATTAATGCTAAGAAAAATCTTTGTTCTCTTAAATGACTAACAAATCTTAAATTCAACAAAAAAAAAAAAAAATTAATTGCAAAATGTTGACATAAAAATAGATTTTTTTTTAAACATCTAAATACAAAGAAAAATTTGGATTTAATGATTAAGATTACTAAATATTAAACTGAATTCCAAAATAGCTAAGAATATATTTAACCATATATTTAACTCCTGGTTAGTTTTATAAAAAAATTTTTTTAATGGATTATAATCCCAAGTCCTTTGAAAATGAAAATAATTATATAGATTGAAATATAAAAAATAATGAATTTCAGACAGTTCCCAAAAATTGAAAATACAGATTTATATTAACATTACATATTATTAAATCTATCATATTAACATTACATAAGAAAACCAAATTTAGCAATAAATTAAAAAAAAGATGAAAGAAATTCTAAAAATTTGAGATCTTAAATTTTAAAAGAATGAAACATTGAATCAATCAGAAAAAGAAAAAGAAATAACCTATTTCTTTCACCAAAGGTGTAAAATAAATTCCTCTGAAGGAAAACATATATTCACCATATTTTGCTATAAAAACAGCTTCATCATAAGTTCTATTTTATTCACGAAAAAAAAAAATTGTGTGTGTGTGTGTGGAAACATTGTAGAAAGTCTTATCTTACCTGAGCAATGACAGCACCATCAGCAAAACGAGCGAGTTTTCCTGTCGTTAATTTCAATTTGCTAAAAGCAAACAAAAAAAAAATAAAATAAAATAAAATAAAACATTAAATAACAGAAATTACAAAATCTGAAGAGAGGGTAAAAATATTAAGCAAAATGCACAAAACTGAAGAGAATCCTTTCAAAAAAATTTTCATCTATTATTATTATTAAGCAAAGGTAGAAATAATTAACTATTACTTTCAATGAGTAGAGTCTTCGCAAATGGTCCAGGAGACCGGGGTTCAATCCCAGGTAGAGTCATATCAAAGACTCAAAAAAACGGTACTTGATGCCACCTTGCTTAACACTTAGCATTATAAGGTAAGGATCAAGGGTAAAGTGGAGGAATCCAGGGAATGGAGTAGCACCTGCCCCTACACCTCAGAGTATTAGCTATCAAAAAGGGAGCTTTCGGGTCACCCTCGACTATGGTTGCCAACTTTACTTACTTATTCATAATGAACAAAATATTGTGACATTCGACTCAATATAAAATTATCTCAGCCACCAGATAGACCCAAAATTAGCAATATCTAATACTTTGTAGAAAAGGGTTTTTGCGAAATAATTTTTTTTTTTTGTTGTATGCTTTTCAAAATAAATAGAAAATATTGTAACTAAGTCCTGATTGAATCAACCACTATTTTTTTAAAACAATGGGAGAAGGGCTTCTTTCACCAAGAAAAAAAGTGGCTGATCTCACAGGCCATTGTCTATGATACTGATTGATTGATTTTAAGGGCATGTCAACCAGTCTAGTCTAATTATTAGTCTGAAAGTGAATTTAATAATGGAACTGGAGTTGGAGTTTGCCAATTGTCTAAAGGAATGCTCTTTTGATGATGTCCTTATGCATTTTTTTTTTTTTTAAGAGAGAGCTTACTACACTACAGTGGATATATCTAGTATGTTCTAAACCCCACTGACAAGGCAGTTTAAAAAGAGAGACTCCAGTTTTCTTTGCTTGATGAAGGCCGTAGAATAAACAGGTCAAAATATTTAGAACTACAAAAATAACATAAATAAATAATGAGTTCAATAGTCACAACTATTTTTGGTAAAATAATCTTTATACGGATTTTATGCCTAAAAAAAGGTAGATAGGTATCTTTGTTTAAAGGCATATCAACCTTTGTGGATTATTTAATGCCAAAACCATCCCTGTATCGGAACAGCAGTGATACTACAGTGTAACCTGGGTATAAGAGAGGTTTTCTCTGGTCTCAAATTAGAGCCTGTGTTACCTAAACAAAACAGACCAAACCCGGATATAAGATACTTCATGTCCTGTCACTGCAACTCTCTTATATCCGGGTTACACTGTCATCATCATTATCATGTCGTGCCACCAGCGCAGATATCCCTGACCCTCTCTCGCCATTTCTCCCTATCATTCATCGCCTCCGGCAGGTCTTCAGGGTTACATCCAGTGTCCTCACATAGTTGCTGTATGTAAGTTCGTGCTGGTCGTCCTACTTTTGCACATCCATATGTGGGGGTCCACAGGAGTACATCGCTTATGAGCTCATCCTTGCTTCTCCAGCAGTGTCCCGCGTGTCTGGTTCGTCTGACTTGTATAGTTTTCGTGATGGGGGGCAAGTGTCCATATAGTTGGAGTCTTGTGGGGTGTTGTCGCCAGGACTTGTTTAATACTGCTCTCAACATTCTTGTGTAATTTCCGTCTAGTTTCCTCTCCAGCCGCTTCGTTAGCGTCCATGTGGTGCATCCATATAGCAGTATCGACACAACCGCTGCCTGGAAGAAACTGCGTTTCATTTTATCAGTTAGGTCCGACTTCCATATGATCGAGAGCCTATCGATAGCTGTCCATGCCTTCGTCAGTCGTGTGTCGATGTCTTTTTCGGTTGATGAGATGCTACTTCCTAGGTAGGTGAATTTGTCTACTAGTTTCAGAGAGGCTCCGTCTAGTGTGGCAATGTTGCCCGTTTGGTTGTAACACATATATTCAGTTTTATTTGCATTGACATGGAGGCCAATGCCAGCTGCGGCTCATTCTAGACTATGCAGTAGTGTCTCTGCTTGATTAGGCGTATTCGCTAGTAACGCCAAGTCATCAGCGTAGTCTGCGTCCGTGATTGTTTTTGCGGGGTACCTTTTGCTTCTTCTCTTAGTCAGCTCGAAGCCATTTTCTCTGATTTTGTCGATCGAAGTCCTAAGCACATAGTCTAGACAGATGATAAAGAGGTACAGGGCTAGTGTGTCTCCTTGTAGTACTCCTGCAACAATGTCAAAGTATTCCGTGTCTCCATCTGGTGAACGTACTTTCACTTTGGTGTTTCTGTAGAGAATCATTATCGCTGCTACTGTTTCTTTTGGTAGGCCGTATGCTAGTAGGATTTGCTCCATCTTCCCTCTGTGTATGGAATCGAAGGCCTTGGTAAAGTCGACAAATAGTAATGTCGCCTGTAAGTTTTTTGCCCGAACGCCTTCAAGGATTCTACGGATGGTCAGTATTTGTGAGGTTGTGGATCTATTTCTCCAGAAGCCGTTTTGGTTTTTCCTAAGAATGTTGTCTATTTTGGGTTCTATGCGGTTTCATAGTAGGGCATTGTAGATTTTGGCTGCTATGGATGTAAGTGTTATCCCTCGGTAGTTCTTGGCTAGTCCGAGGTCACCTTTTTTAGGGAATGGAAGGATGCATCCCTTCGTCCATCTTTCTATCCTATTTTGACTATAGACTGCGTTGCATTGCCGGAGCAGTATATCGTCGAATTGTCTAGTCTTCCACACTTCTGGGGGGATCTTGTCTAGCCCTGCTGCTTTCCTATTTTTAATTCTTCTGAGAACTGAGTCGAGTTCTTCTTTGGTGAAAGGACCTAGTTTAACGTCTAATTGCTTACTAATAATTCTGGTGATCGGTTCATCCGTTATTTCCGGTAGGTTTCTTAGTAGATTTTTGAAATACTGTTCCCACAGTTTTACTCTTTCTTGTTGGCTTGCAGCTTTCAATTTTGCTTTGGCTGTGCTCTTCCTTCTACTTACTTCGTTTATTGTTTGCCAGGCTATCCTGGATTGTCTATCTTCCACCGAGTTTCTAATCTTATCTATCTGATTTTGTATGTATTCTGTCTGTTCTTTTAGATATATTCCTGTTAATTGATGTTGAGCCTTTTCTAGTTTTCGTGCATTTGTGTTTGTTGGGTTCTTTTGATAGCTTTTGGAGGCAGTTTTCACAAGTGCACGTTTTTCTCTAACCGCTGGCGTTTCCCAAGGGGCTCTATATTTAGTTCTAGGTTTTGTTGGAATACACTTTGCTGCCACCTCAAGGTGTGCTTCTACAAAATTTTCATATTCGTCATTTGGGGTACCTTTTTCTGCCTTCTCTTGTAGTGCTTCGAATCTGTTTCTTAATTCTAATGCATATTTATCTCTAATATCTCTGTTGTTGAGTAGGGCCCAGTCATAGTGCTTGGTTGTCGCTTTACGTGTGGCGTTTTTTCGTAGGCTTAGACGTACTTTGGCCGTAACTATTCGATGATCGGAGGACACACCCTCGAAAGAGGAGTATGCCTCGCAATTCATCGCACTGTTTTTCCATTTCCCGTTTATAAGGACATAGTCTATCTGTGCTTTACTCTTATTCGCGTATGTGTAGGTCCATAATTTCCCCTCCCTTTTTTGAAGGGTTACACTGTATTTCACTCTTTCTCTGCAGATAACCAATCACAATTGAAATTAAGATTTACAACTCCTTAACACTAAAATCTGTACCACACCTAAACTTAACTATGACACCATTCAATGAAAACTATTTTGCTTAATTGATTAGATGTCCAATTATAATCAAGGCTTAATCTTTTTTTTATCATGAATTATACTATACTAATAAGATGGCTAACTAGGAACACACAAAAAAAATTAATGAGATTTTGTGATAACAAATACAATATTTATAAAATATAGATTGATATAAAATCATAAGTCAAAAATTATATATTCATAGGTCAGAAACATCTCATCCCCATGTAAATTTTATACGAAAGCAGGTAATGGCTTGAGAGAATCTCAAATTTGGTGATTTTTCAGGTAAATCCATGTAGATGATGCAGGCTTTTTATAGCAATTACAAAAACTGCTGGATGTAAATTTATTTTTTAAAAAAATAAATAAAAAATTCATAAAAGTTTGCTCAACCAATTTGTGAATTTTTACAATAAAAAGGTTACTATACTGCAGAATCTGAACTTGGCTCACAACAAAAGAAACAGACTAATCTAAACTCCGAGTATACAATGTTTAATAGCAGCCTTTTTTCTATTTTCCAGCCAAATTTGACTGGATTCACATTACAGTAGAGGTTTTAATTTAGTTTTATGGCATATCAACCATTGTAGGTTATCTAATGCCGAATTCTCTCTATACATATTTATTAAATATCAATGATTTCTAAACACATTTTGTAGATAACATTTTTAGATAAGCCTGAGCTCATTTTTCTTTTTTGCACACAGTTAAATGAGTTGTCTCAATTTCTGAGACGAAGCTTGATGAAATTTATCAGTAAGAGTTTTCAGACTATTGTCTTCATCTTTATTGCTTTTTTCAAAATGTTTCGGCCACTATATCCTCCGGCCTTCCTCAGGTGTCCCGTGTTTATCTGGGCATAGAAATGATTCAACTTGGGAAATCATTTTTTCTTTTTTTTTAAATGATTTCCCCCAGGTTGAATCTATCTGATATCCCACCATGTCAGAGTATGGCTCCAGGCCATTTTATGGTGGGGGCAACACACACGAATCAAGACCCATGTGGCAACAAGTGCAAAAATTCTTGACCTGTCAGCATTTCCCTTTGGAGGTACTTCAGGCACCAAGCAATAAACTTGGTCCTGCAAGCAGGCAAAAACATGGGGAGGCCAAGATGTCATAGTTTAGCAAAGGCCAAGATGTCATAGTTATACTTATCGCAAATGCCAGGTGGCACTGCAAATTTAAACTAATAAATTTTCAATTAATAGAAATAACTTATAGTTATGTAGCATCAAGTATTCCTATCAAATACAAATAATCCTGAAACAGATCTATTTAACCCCAAGATGGGACCCTAACAGGTACTACCACTGTGAGTAAGAGTGGATCTGGGAGTAATGGCACTGAAAAGGTACTCCAGACTCCTCATGTTTACAGAACTGGAACATCACCATCACATCCAGTTTAGTTTTATACCAAGGACCCCACACCCTGGAGGGGGATACAATCAGCGTATCATAAGACCTGCAAACCGGAAGTTTTCCTTAGGTCTTTTTAAATCTCCCTCCATTTGTCAGAGATGAAGAAACAAAATAAAATCCTTCTTTACTCACTCGGCAAATATAACTTTATTTAAAACACTTTTTTTTTTAAATTGCATCAATTTTCAATACATCTGTCCGTAACAAAACATATACAAATTATTACTTTATTTTTAAACATTATTAATAATAATGCCCTTAAAACTGCTCATCTCTTTGGGGGACTATTATCAATGTGATTGGAAGAAAAGTAACACCCAAAAGAGGCAGCAAAAAACAGATACACAGACTATATATATATATATATATATATTCTATGTATTTTACAGTTATATAGCATCAAGTATTCCTATCAAATACAAGTAATTCTGAAACAGATCTAGTTGACCCCTAGATGGCACCCTAACAGGTACTAACACTAACAAAACAAGAATAAGGTTTGTTTGTTTTGGGTGGGGGGAGAGTTTTAAAACTAATTTATAAATTATCTTTAAAAGTTAGAAAAAAAAAAAAAACTCATTCCAAATAATATCACACTTAAAAAATTGTTTTGTTTACAAGTTGGGACTGTATTGTTTTGTTAATATTTTTCCTAGCAATCATTTATATTTTGTTTTATCATTATCATTCTAAAAGACCTTAAATTATCAGATAATGAAAAATTTGCCAATAAGTTAAAACAAACAGAGAATGTCCAGAATATCTGCATTAATATAGAAAAAATATACAGAACTGTAAGATTTAAATCCAGAAAAAAGCAAGTTTTAGTCGTTATTTCCATTTCCTTAACCAGATTTAAAAAAACAAAAAACAAAAAAAAACAACTCAAATTACCGACCCGTTATACTTCTTCGGTCTTTCTCCCACCCACCGCAAAGATATCAATTTACGACCGTTTGAAGCAAATGAATAAAACTATCTATATTTATACACTTAAAACTCACCGGAGAGTTTTAAATTGGGTAAAAGTATTTTTTGACCACCAAAATCTGTACTAACCTTCTTCCTACTTGGATTTCTATATCACCGTGCTGACTTCTCGTCTTCCAGGCGGATTTTTGAGAGGTTGAAGAGGAGCAATATCGACAACGGAGGATGTAATGTTGAAAATTGTCCATTCGACATAAAGAATAAAAACGCGAATCCACAACAGAGACACATGCTTGCCTTATGGATGCCGCCATCTTTTCGTACTGAGTCTCGTTCGACTTCTCGTCCTTTGGCGTAAATTCTCGTGACTTGTTTTGAACTTACCAATTAAAGGGACGTAACTGGGAATTATTTGCTACTGACTAAAAATAATTATTGAAGAGTGGTTTGCTTAAGTGTCGCTTACAAAGTGCATATTCACCCAATCTCTAGTCAATCAACTTTAGTTACAGGAGATAGCGAAGATTTATATTTTTGATTAAGAAAATGTTTGTTTTCTTTGTTTAATGGTATGTCTAATCGGTTATTTAATGTCAAAGCTAACCTAGTAAAAAAATCAGTAGTGGTATTATTTGACCCATATTTGGGGTGGGTAAGAAAGGTCATACTTTTCTCGCGGGGGTGATGTAATAGCACGAATTAATTTCGATATCGTAGTCCAACACAACAGCCACTACGACACGTGGATTCCTCCAAAGACAATGTTGATAAAATATCACTTTCACTTTCATTGTCTATATTTAATTAATCTAAAATATTTTAATAAAGTTTACTCGAACGTTAGGGAGCAATGTCAAGGGCAGGATATGACACAAGGTCAAGTGTGAATATAAATTTTTCCTTCTTCTAGACTGGTTGCCGTAGGACTCTATCCGCTCTGTAACGTTATACAACCAATGTTGTACAATGATTAGCGAACTCGGCAAGCAGGCCTTGTTTAGTGAGTTTGATTCTCACTGAGTACTCCATAGTTCTATCTTGTGCCAAACTAAAAAAATTTTGTCAATATTTCTTAGATGAAGCATTGATATCACTGTTCCCTACACACTGCAGACTCATCTCGCTTGCTATACTCACGACGTTTCGGCCGCTGTATTCTCCGGCCTTCTGAACATATAACTGAGAGGGTTAAGACATCAAGTCAAATATTCTAGCTGACTACCACCGGGGAGTTGTGAGTTCAGTTCCTAGTCCTGGGTCCAAAAGAAGTGAAAAAGTTTAAAAAAAAAAAAAAAAATGACCGGAGGGAGACGGAGATTGTATAGAAAGTCTGAGTAACACTTAATAATTCGTAAGTACTTCTTCATGGTCGAATGGTCAGTCTGAGGGGTATCGCTGACGTAATGAAGAATTTCTCTTTAGCCACCGGAACGCTCTTTCTTTAGGCTGTAGGGAACAAATAAATTAATTAATTAATTAAATTTTAAAAAATAAATAATTAGATAAAAAGAAAACTATTAAATTTGAAGAAACTCCCAGAGGTCTCTAACGGAAAAGGACATGACGCATGCGTAAAAAGAAAAAAGGATTTTCCCCTTGAAAAAGGAAACGATACCATCTTGCTTCTTCAGGCAGTGTCTGTCGAACCAACAACACCAATTTTGCTGTCTGGTGTTTTGGGCACCACGCTGCGTCACAAGACGTAGCGTCGGTTAGTCCATTCACCAAGTAAATAAAGGAAAGTATGGAAGAAATGTTTTCGTCTCTTATCTGTTTCTATCTTTTCTTTTTGTACATTTCTATTGGGACTTTCTTTGGGCAAGGCTTTGCGCCGGCCAGTCAACGTGGGGTGAAACAGTGTAACCAAAATATGGAGTCAGATATCTTACGGCAACGCAGCCTTGCTCTTAGCCCCTGACCTTCAGAAATCTTCAAATTCCACAAGGCATGCGCCATTCCTACTTCCTGTAAGGGGCTTCTGGGAATTGTTACCTTTTAGAATTTATCTTATTCTTTTTATTATTTTTTTTTTTTTTCTCTATTAATCTGCACAAGTTCTGGAGTACTTCATTGCCATTACCTTCAGGTTCACTTTGCTCTGGAGTGGTTGTACCTTTTAGGCTCCCATCTTCGGCTTAAACTGATCTGTTTAAAAAATAATTTGTATTCTATAGTGGGCAAAAGAAAATCACCTTGAAAAAAAACAACTACACAAAAAATGTAAATATTAGCGATTTTCCCAAGCTTTTAGGCATAAAATAACCTTAGATGGGTGGACAGAAGGTTAAAATCAGTCAATCAACCAAAAGCCATTTTGTGAAAATTAAACTCAACAGAGTACAAACGATCTACGAGATTAATTTGTTAACCATTTAACCATAAAGAAGTGCTTAAGAATTGTTAAGTGTTACTCAGACTCTCTATACAATCTCCGTCTCCCTCCGGTCATTTTCTTTTTTTCCAGTTGGTTTTGTGCCGTTGTAGAGAAGAGGAAAATATCGTATTCTGGTTTGGCGCTCAATTTATTTCAAGACTTAATTTCACCCAATCAGGATGACTTATCCTATTCAGCCCGGACCTTCATTTCCGGCTAGCAAAACGGGTGAGCGACCAAACCTACTCTCTTCGGCTTGAGACGGCGACCAGAACAGACGTGCCTCTGGTCGTCCCTGCTTAGCGATGCTTTTTAGCTAGACAAGCCACCCAGTGTGGACATCTCACTGTGGCTTTAACACTAGCAGCAGCAACATGGACACCAACGAGGGAACCATCTAATTTATGGATTTCCTACAAGGAATCCCAGTTGAACATAAATTAGAAACATACAACATGCCTTGGACAGGCCCACTTCATGTCACCCAAAAAAATGGCTATGTCGATCCGAGCCTAACTCCGCTCTCGACACACTAGCTACCATTTCACCTCTGGCTCACATTAATGGAGATAATGCATACTCTCCTCCAAATACCAGATACAAAACTACACGGTGACTTTAAACACATCTCTCACACGTCCAACAACACGCTGCCATCTCAACATCCCGCTAAGCCATTTCGTCTCCAACACTAACAAGCCTAAACTCTACGAGTCTTGCAGCACCAAGAGCAAACCATATTCAAAGCTGCAAATTAAAAACTTTCCTTGTGTTGTTAAAGCAAAGTTTCGTAATTCATTTGTGTTGCCTTAAAAAATATAGTGTTAGGGAAATTAACAATTTCCCGAACCGCTATACCGTCAAAAGCAAAGTATCAAAATTGGATCTGCCTTGTCAATAAAATGCCATGTTTCATAACGTATCAATACCAACTTTAGATTAATGCTAATGATTTCTACATACTTCAGACTGTGTTTCAATATTCTTACTCATTTTTCAAAGAAGATTAAAAACAAACTGCTATTCACATGTGGTATTCGACAAAAGATGTTTAGCGACCAGTGAAATGTTTTGGTTAGCGAGAGGGAAGTGTTGTTTGTGTTTAGCGAGGAAGATGGTGTAACGTATGTGTGTTTACGTTGAGTTGTTTCCTCGCTTAGTGTTGTTAGTCCCCTCGCTAAGTTTAAGGGTAAATAAAGGTAGAATGATGAAGAAGATAAGATGCCGAAGGTCGAAATATATTTTTATGAATAGATTTTTATTAGCAAGCATGGAATATTGGGTTTGCTTTTGTGCTGCAAGACTCGTAGCGAGTAAGCTTGTGAGTATTGAGTTATGAGAAGGTTGAGAAGGTTGAGAGGGCAGTGTGTGTCGTCGGACATGTAAGGGATTGTGTTCGTTGTAGTTTCGAAAGCCATGTTGCAGTTGTAGGAATTGAACTTTAGAGTCACCATGGTTTTTGTCCGTCTGGTGATAAGGCGTGCGTTGTCTCCATTAAAGTGGCCCAGAGGTAAATTGAGAGCTAGGTGTCGTTTGCGGAATAAAGGCATCGCGTTGACATAGCCAATTTGGGGGTGACATAAAGTCGTGCCTGTGCGAGTCTTGTTGAATGTATCTAAGTTATATTCAACTAGGATTCCTTGCAAGGAATCCATAAATTAGATAGGTTCCCTCGTGTGTCCATGCTGCTGCTGCTGCTAGAAGAGCCCCCAGTGAGACGTCTGCACTGGGCGGCATTGTCCAGCTAAAGAGAATGTTATTGAAGAACGGCCAGTGTGACGTCTGCACTGGACGATGTTCTCCAGCCAAAGAGAGTGGATTTGGCAGCTTACCCAATTTCCTGTTGCCCGTAAAGAAGGACTTGGGCTGAATAGAATAGTTCATCCTGATTGGATGAAATTAAGTGTCGAATTAAATTTGCGCGCCAAACCAAAATACGAATTTTCCCTTCACTACAGATGTTTTTCTTTTCATAAAAAAAACCGTTAAAATATTCGGTTTTCAATAAACTTTCTACCTCTATTTCAAATGTGCACTATTAAAGGTAATACTGAGTACTAATGATCGACGAGATTAATTCGTTAACCATTCGACCTAAAGTTGTGCTTACGACATTAACTACATCTGAGGTTCTGGAGAATTTAGAATGCCCCTTCATTGCCATTACTCCCTGGTTCTCTTTGACCCAGAGTGGTAATATATTTTAGGCTCCCAACTTTGGCTCAAATAGATATATTTGCTAATTATTTGTATTTGATTGGAATAATTAATATCATATAGCCGTGTTCAAAATACCTTACGAAACTACACCTAAATGTAAATATAAATGTACAACGAACGCAATTCCCTGATATATATATATATATATATATATATATATATCGGACATTGGCCTAGCAGTTAGAGTGTTCGCCAATGGCCCGGGAGACCTGGGTTCAATCCCAGGTCGAGTCATACCAAAGACTCAAAAAATGGTACTTGATGCCTCCTTGCTTAACACTCAGCATTATAAGGTATGGATCAAAGGTAAAGTAGAGCAATCCTGGGAAGGAGTAGCGCTCTCCCCTACACCTTGGTGTTGTAGCTATCGAAAAGGGAGCCTTCAGGTCACCCTCTACTATGGTCGCCAACTTTACTTACTTTACTTATATATATATCTATATATGTGTGTGTGTGTTGTATACAGGGAACAACAACAACAACGCTGATGTATAGAAATATAATAGGCTTCTTTCCTTGCTTTTTTTTTGTTTTGTTTTGTTTTGTTTTTGTTTATTTTTTTATCCGAAAATGTACGTATGAGTAGAGTAAGAGAGAGTCGGAGGTTGCACAGAGGAGCGACAGCGTGTTTTTTTCTTTTCAGTGAAACTTCTCTGCCTTTCTGCTTCGTTCTGCCTGGGTCGAAATCTTCCCTGGCTTAAATAATTTTTCCGGGAGCCCATGCATTCCTAATGATCACGTTTCCTACCTACACGTGGCACGTGGACACGCCTCCTTTCTAGCATGCCACCCATGCAACTTTCGCAGCATTTTCGCTGGGACATTTGCGCGCTGTTTCCTAAAGG
The DNA here is from genome assembly GCA_963585895.1 of Sepioteuthis lessoniana. Taxonomy (NCBI): domain Eukaryota; kingdom Metazoa; phylum Mollusca; class Cephalopoda; order Myopsida; family Loliginidae; genus Sepioteuthis; species Sepioteuthis lessoniana. Next base: position 22,715,100 of record OY757926.1, read on the forward strand.
AAACGGGTACGTATCCTGTTATGCCACCCACGCAAATAATACGGCATGTCAAATGAATCTTCCGGTCGATATCCAACATATATATAAACAGGATTTAGCATTAAATAACCGTCAAGGGTTGATATGCCATTAAACCAAATAACCAAACCAAACTTAAACCAGTCAATGAAATACATCTCTGTACGGTAACAGAATTCAGATCTTAAAATCACTTTTATTTGCCCCCACCAACTTTATTGACGCGCTTCAACTTTCCCAGTTATATGCAATATCTGTCACAGCGGTGTGTCGGTGTTAAATAAGAAATTTAAAAAACGACTATCACATGATAAAACAAAATAGATAAATGTAAAAGTGACAGTTTCCTGAGGAGGTCTAAAAAGATGGGCTTCTTGATATCAAAGAGAAACTCTTTCTCACTGACCTCGAGATACTTCGACTGAACGGACGCACCTTTTTCTCTCGGCAGCCAGTTGAAACGCACGTTCTTATTAAGGCCCGAGAACTTAACAGCGCGTTGTATCTCCTGCTAGTAACAACCAATGAACACAAAGACACATAGTGGACAAACAATTTGCTAGAAATGTTTCCTTGATATACTTCACATACCTTGACAGGAGAGCGCAGTTATTTCTGCTGGTTTGGGAAAAGATTCTTTCGCCACGAAATAGTTAACACCGAAAATAAAAATAGAGTTTAAAGGTATCCCTGTCTTTTTCCTTTTTCGTCCTAAATTTCTTTACAGCTTCGACAAACAAACAAAAAATAACAAGTGAATCAGATACAAACCTCAGAATTTCCCAACAACTATTCACCATTATCCAGGTGCCCGTGGTGTAATGGTTATCGTCGTAGGAAATGAACACGGCGACACGAGTTCAAATCCTGGACGAGACTTATTGCATTTCACATAGCACTAATACCGTTGGGAAAGGTATGAATCTAATTACTCTCCCTCCAGCTATGGGTAAATAGTAGGGCAGACTAGGTTCTTCAGCCTTGGTGAGGCAACTAGTCTAGGAGAAGGAAATCTCTGAATTCAAACCTGTTAAACTCCGCTTAAAAAAATTGACCTTGTGTCACATCCTGCCCGAGCGGAGGGCTTGGGTAAATAGGATTATCCGAAAAAAACTTTACAGGATTTACACTCCTATATTTTTAAAATGGCCGTGATACAAGAAAATTCTAGAAAATAGGATGCTGATTGACTTGTTTCCGAAGCAAAGATGGTGGACGTCGATAAACTAATAAGTTTCGGGAGCCTATTGGTCAGGAAAGTCACGTGATTCATGCTCCCAAATACATCTGCACCTTTGATTTTGTCCCGTGCAAAATAAACGGTGTGTTTGGAACCGATCATATGACAAGGATGAGCTATATATACTCACAACTTCCAATAACTCATTCTCTTACATTTTGACTTCCAGAGACAGCTCTCTTTCTCTCATTCTTTGCTTTGCCAGATAGTGACACATAGCTCAATACACGTAACATGAGTGCTTATATACTCTGTGACCTTTTTCTTTCCTGTTCTGCCTTTTCAGCTGGACTTGTTCCACTCTCGCACACAGCCTCAGACATTTCGACAAATCCCAAAAGAGACAAACGACCAACATGGGAGAAAGCGCATCCTTCTAAAATACATTGCTATATTCCTGTGTATTGATAACTCACGTGAATTATTTACTCAACATGCATTTATTGTCTACAGGACAATTTTAATATTTAGTCTATGGCGATGGGGATGACATTGTTATTATTATTATAATTTGGTTTTTGGTTTTTGGTTTAAGTTGATTTTTACGTTGGTTGTGTTGGTATTATGTTAGTTGCGTTGGTATTACGTTGGTTGTTATCCCCTCGCTATGTTGCATAGCCATATACACGAATATGGCCATGTGCGAAATGGGTGAAATGGACATCGAATGTTCATTACGATAGAGTATATAACAAACATAGGAATCTCGGAATTCGAAAACACGTAACGACTTCTTGTTCAGGTACGAAACCTTTTTATTAACTTTGAGTTAAAGGTTTTGACATAAGGAGGAGAGACACAATCTTCTATGCTGTCTTATTCATTTGGCCCCCGTCTCGAGCGGCCCCCATAGGGCGCAAGTTCGCCTCGCGTCTGCGAGCTCCAAAAATCGATCCTTCTCGTTTGGCGTCTAATTCTCAACTCTCTAACTTCCTTCAGATTCTCACACAAACCTCCGCGCGCTTCCGGTGCGTGACGTCACCCGCACACTGTCACACCGTTTCGTCTTTGACTATTGTGACATCTGAGTGACATGTCCGTTCTGTGCGTGCTCACGCGTTACCACCTGCATCAAGGTTGCACCCAACTAACCCATGCTAAACTCAAAGGCATGAACCGAAATCCCTCGGCTATTATATAACAACTAAATGTTGATGGAAAATAAAGGTGGTGGAGAAGAACGAAAATGTCGTTAGGTTTTTTATGAAGGTTTTGATGGCAGCGAGAAGTAAAGGGTTTACGCTGGAATGCTGAGAGTCTCGTAGGGAGGAAAGAAGGAAGGAAGCGGTTATAGAGTATCATTCAATTCATTTTCAACTCGGATCCCTTGGTCTAGAAGAATAGACAAAAGGGGTCCATAAACTAGATGGCTCTCCTCATAGTGTATGATGCTGATACTGCTATTCAAGAGCAGACGATAAGACGTCAGTTCCCATTGAGGATTTCCGAGGAAGAGAGTGTTTCGCGGGCTTTCTTCAATTTTTGGTGCTGCTAGGAAAGATCTTTCGGGCTGAATAGGACAAGTCATCCTGATTGGGTAAAAATATTCGGCGATCCTAACGGTCAAATTAAATTACGCGCCAAACAAAAAATACAAGGTTCTTTCTGCTACAAGTTTTTCCCATTATATTCGTGTAAGTTACATATGAAGTAAAGGAAAATTTCGTATTTTGGTTTAGCGCGCAAATTTAATTCGACACTTAATTTCACCCAATCAGGATGAACTATCCTATTCAACCCGGGCCTTTCTTTACGGGCAACAGGAAACCCGCTCTCTTTGGCTGGAGAACACCGTCCAGTGCAGACGTCACACTGGCCGTTCTTCAATAACATTCTCTTTAGTTGGACAACGCCGCCCAGTGCAGACGTCTCACGGCGGTTCTAGAATAGAAGCAACAGCAGCATGGACACACGAGGGAACCCATCTAATTTATGGATTCCTCACAAGGAATCGCAGTTGAATATAAATTAGATGCAATCAACATGTCTCGCACAGGCACAACTTTATGTCACCCCAAAACTGGCTATGTCGATCCGACGCGTAATCCCGCTCTCAACACCTAGCTCTCAACTCACCTCTGGGCCACCTTAATGGAGACAATGCAAACTCTCCACCAGAGACACGAAACTACACGGTGACTCTAAAGTTCAATCCCCTCACACGTCCGACGACACACGCTGCCATCTCAACCTTCTCAACTTCTTATAACTCAATTTCGTCTCCATACTCACAACCTTTCACGAATCTTGCAGCACAAAAGCAAACCCAATATTCCATGCTGCAAAATAAAACTATCCATAAAAACACCTTTCGACTATCACCATCTTACTTCTTCATCTTTCCTTTAATACCTAACAACAATTAGCGAGGAAACAACTCAACGTAAACACGTACATACGTTACAACCATTCCTCGTTAACAACAACAAAAACTCCGGCTAAAATCATCCTATGCATACACACACGCTAAACACAGAGGAATATTTAACAAGCTCATTTTTTTTCTCTCTCAGTTAAATGGTTTCATTTATTTCTATCAATTACGAATAATTCTATTTCATCATCCTCATCATCATGTCGTGCTGGTATCACGGATATCCCTGACCCTCTCTCGCCACTTTTCCCAATCGTTCATCGCCTCTGGCAGGTCTTCTGGACTACATCCCGTATCCTCACATAGTTGCTGAATGTATGTTCGTGCAGGTCGTCCTGCCCATGCTCGGTCATATGTGGGGGTCCACAAGAGTACATCACTTATGAGTTCGTCCCTGCTTCTCCAGCAGTGTCCTGCATGTCTGGTTCGTCTAACTTGAATAGTCTTCGTGATAGGAGGCAGGTGGCCGTACAGTTGGTGTCTTGTGGGGTATTGCCGCCAGGACTTGTTCAAGATTGCTTGCAGCATTCTTGTGTAATTGCCGTCTAGCTTCTTCTCCGGCCGTTTTGTTAGAGTCCATGTAGTGCATCCATATAGCAGTATCAATGCGACCGCTGCCTGGAAGAAACTGCGTTTCATTTTATCGGTTAGGTCTGATTTCCATATAATCGATAGCCTATTGATAGCTGTCCATGCCTTCGTTAACCTCGTTTCGATGTCCTTTTCGGTTGATGCGACGCTGCTTCCTAGGTAAGTGAATTTGTCTACTAGTTTAGGAGGGGTTCCATTTAGAGTGGAGATGTCACCCGTTTGATTACAGCACATATATTCCGTTTTGT
>OY757926.1:22724570-22746300 GCA_963585895.1 Sepioteuthis lessoniana
AGACCAGCACTTCAAATCGGGTCAGTGGCATTTCCACCAGGACAATGCACCTGTCCACAACTCCATCCTTGTCACCGACTATTTGACCAAGATGGCATCAAGACAGTTCCTCACCCTCCCTATAGTCCAGACCTTGCTCCCTGTGACTTTTGGTTATTTCCTAAGCTCAAGGAAAAAACTTAGAGGCTGTCGTTATTAGACAATTGAGGAGATGAAAGAGGCTGTGACGAAGGTCATTCACACGCTCACACAAGAGGACTTCGATGGGGCCTTCCAGAAGTTGTTGGAACGGTACAACAAGTGATTCATGTATGTACTATCAATAAAAGTGCCCATACGAAAAAAGTCTGGAAACTTATTTAATGATCCTCGTATATTTCTTCTTTTTAAGTGTTTATTATTTATACTGTTGTATTATTCTAACGTTTATTTTTAAATTCGGTTTTATGTGTATATGAATGTATATGTATATATATATATTTATATATACCTTGTATATATATATATATATATATAGTTACAAAAATTATTTCGTGAGTCAGGAACTATCCTACTACATAATATTTTAACAGACTACATTAAGATATTGGTAATGTTTTGTAATGTTTCATTTTTTATGTATTTGTTGATATATAAATTTAATTTTGTTTGTACTGCTTTGTTTTGAATGTTCTTTTGTCCGCGTCCTTTTACTTCGTTTGCTTTTTAATAATGAGCCAACGTAAATTGTGGGACCAAACACCAAACAACATTCACCACCACTTCATGTACAAATTTTCCGGGGTTCACTCAAATATACTGCAGCCAGACAATTATTGTAGGGTCTCCCAATCTCATACCTTAATGTGAAATTCAACAATTTTCGATTTAGATAGCTAATTGAACTGATAAGTATGTCAGTATTTTATAGAGAGGTTTTGAAAGGTTTTCGGCCTCTCTAACATCTTGAAAGCGAGGCGTTCTTCTATGTAACTGGAAGGATTTTCTCGTATATCTTAAAGTGACAGTTTGAAAAATCCTCGCACTCATAGAATTTCTTTCAGATAAAGAAATTAATCGTGTCAAAGAGAGCACCTCTGGTGGTGTAATGGTGAGCAAGCTAGACGAGCACACCTTTACATGTGAGTTCGAGTCTCACTGGGTGCATCATTTGTATGGCCTAGTGCAAAATCTAAGCGAAAAAAAGCTTAGTAAATCGTGTCAAGGAAAAGTTTGTTCTGGCCGAGAACTTTTCGTTACCTCTCCTACTTCATGTAAGAGTCTACCTGGCTATATATTTATTACAAATTATAACATTCGCAATTGAGCACAAGACCCAAAAGGTAAGAGTCTACCTGGATTGACAAATGTCTTGTTCCTTTAAAATTATTGAAAAAAAAGCTATGATTGCCATTTTTGGTGTAATTCGATTCTACGACACCCGGAGTAGAAGTCTTGTGCGACGCCCACTGTGAGACAGAGATGCTGACGCGTATAACCTGATTAACCAGTCCATTGTACTGTTTTCTGATACAAGAGAAACTGGTTAATTGTTTCATCAAATAATATTCAAAATCAAAGGAGTCCAGTATGAAAAAAGTTTTAATAAAAATCAATTAAGATTTTCACAATTACTTTTTTCAAATATACTTCTCAAATCTATTCTTTTTTTTTTTTTTTCCACTTGTTTATGACTGTAAGTCTCTTCCAAGAAAGAAAAATGCTTTTTCCTATAAAATACGAAACGAATATACGCAAAAATAATTATAATCATCCCTGGTGGGATTCGAACCCACGGCCTCTGGATTAGAAGTCCAGCGCGCTATCCCCTGCGCTACAGGGACATCAGTGGGGTGATTGTTATGTAAGTAGTTTCTTGTACTGCATTTTTTTTATATATGTGAAGCAAAGTAATTCTTTCGTACAATAATTTCCAAAATAAAAAGTCATCTTAAGTTCAACACGAAAAAAAATTTTTTTTAATTACTAAATGTTTTAGTTATTCATTCCTTTTTTTAAATATAATTCGAAAAACTATTCATTCTTTTTATACGTTTGATTCATTTATTAATCACATTTTCTTCAAGACTAAAAGAAAAAAGATGGCGTGAAAAAACTTCACGTGGAAAAAAATCACTCGTTTTACGAAGATGTGTTGTATGAAAGGAACAGGGCAGGGCTAGAGAACCCTAAATATCAAGAGGCCTTAGAAACGAAAGTCATTGTATTATAACTAAAATAACTTAACTCTCCCAGCCCAGTCAGATGGGGCTGTAGAATACATCGACTATCTCTGCAGAGGGATAAGACTCCCTCCACACCTACGAGTCTCCTAGATATGACATTAAACAATCTGATGGCGAGGCTCCAGCCTTGGAGCTCTGGAAAATATGAAGTACACCTTCATTGCCATTGCTCCAGGCCCACTCTAGACCGAAGTAGTAACACCAGATAGAGTCATAACTTGGGTCAAATAGAACTGTCTGACATTTAAAATCTTTGAAAACTAATGCCAGTTTTTAGAAATAGAACGGTTTGACCATTTAACTGTGCGTAAAGAAATGACTGTTTAATTAAATTGTTTGTGATACATAGCAATACTTGAAACACTTTAACTGTGTGATCAAATTGAATTGTTAGTGTTACACAGCAATGCTTGAAACCATGCAAACAAATTGAATTGCCCAGTCGGCTGGGGCTGTAGAATACACCGACTGCACCTCTGCAGAGTGTCCTGGAGATGATACTAAACAATTTGAGGATGAGGTTCCAGCAATGCTGGATCTTCGGGGAATGCGGAATACCCCTTTAATGCCATCGCTCCCAGGCCCACTCTCGCCCAGGGTGGAAGCACCTAATAAGGGTCCTATCTATGGGATAAATACAACAAAACGTTGGTTGGCGTTTACCGTTTTCATACAACTGAACTGCGTATTTATACTGAATTGTTTAAAAGTTTTGCAAATCAAAACTTTTCAGTCTTTTTTTCAATTTATAACCAACATAATTAAAATGCTATTCAAGTCAATTCTTGATTGATGTTAAAAACTGTGAAGATCAATGAAATTGTTGTGAAAAGAAAAAGGCGCTTCCGTGATTTAATAGGGTTGAAAAAGTTGTTATTTTCGCTGAATATAAATGTTTATGATGAACAAAAAAACACGAAATACCCACCTCGAATTAAATATAAAGATAAATATAGGAATATAGCGAATTTGAAATCTTGCAAAGAGCACGTGTGTTTCTACGTCAGAAATATTTGCTCTAATAAAATCTGTTGATACGCTCAACAGCATCGTTAGTCCCTGTAGCGCAGGGGATAGCGCGCTGGACTTCTAATCCAGAGGCCGTGGGTTCGAATCCCACCAGGGATGATGTCACTTTTTAGGTATGTTTAATATTTCTTAATACTTGGGTACAAGCAAATATTTACCGTCAATGCTGCTATTCAAGACAATTCTTGTTTGATGTGAAAATCAATGAAATTGTTGTGAAAAGAAGAAGACGCTTCCGTGATTTAATAGTTACTATTTTCGCTGAATATAACTGTTTGTGAAGAACAAAAAAAAAAAAAACACTGAGGAGTTTTGTTGAAAATATCAATTAAAAGTGATATTTTGCCGCGGAAAGTTTATAATGGAAGCGAATTTGAAATCTTGCAAAGAGCACGTGTAGTCTACGTCAGAAATATTTGCTATAATAAAATCTGTTGATACGCGCGTTTTTGTGTACATGCTAATTCATTTATCATTAATTGTTTTCGAAAAAATCGATTTGGTGTTTTTTTTTTCCTCATTAAAATGAAGTGGATTTATTTAGACTTTCTATGTGCCATTGTCTTATGAAATTTTAAAGAATTGTCTGATGTGTTTTGAAAGTTTCGAGTGGACATTGCATTTGCAGCAATATTTGGCTATAAGTGTCTATTAGTGTCTTTTCAAAGTGAGAGTGATTAATTTAACACTCATCTTTTCAATGAATTAATGCTTTTATAATTGTACATATTTAAAAACGTACATATATAATGTTGGCCAGTATGCGACACGAACCCACGACATTAGCGTTATTGGCACGACGCTCTAATCAACTGAGCTAACCGGACTTTGGTCACGCGGGTCTTTCATAATGTTTATAATCCAATTATTAGTCTCATGTTCCAATTAAGTTTTATTTCCTATATTTGTCGTTATATTTAATTCGAGGTGGGCATTTCGTGTTTCTTTGGTCATCATAAACATTTATATTCAGCGACAATAGAAAATCTTTGAACACTATTAAAACACGGAAGTGCCTTTTTCTTTTCACAACGATTTCATTGATTTTCACAGTTTTTAACATTAATCAAGAATTGACTTGAATAGCAGCATAGACGGTAAATACCTGCTTGTATCCAAGTATGAAGAAATATCAAACATATCTAAAATGTGACATCATCCATGGTGGGATTCGAACCCACGGCCTCTGAAATAAAAATCCAACGCGCTATCCCCTGCGCGTTTACGCATGTCAACAGATTTTTTTATAGCAAATATTTTTGACGTAGAAACACACGTGCTCTTTGCAAGATTTCAAATTCGCTTCCATTATAAACTTTCCGCGGCAAAATATCACTTTTAATTGATATTTTCAACAAAACTCTTCGGTGTTTTTTCAATTTATAACCAACATCATTAAAATGCAATAGAATTAGTCAGACTTGAGTGTCTTTTCAAACACGCCTTAATTCCTTATTGCATTTCCACTAATATTTCAATGTCATCCACGCTTAGCCCCACTTTACATACATCACACCCAATATCAGCATTTAACACCTTGTCTTAAATGAAAAAATAAAAAAATCTAAATAATTATACATGTACTAATAATTTTTCCATGAAGTTGTAACGGGTTTTTGTAGGATGATTTTAGCTGGAGATGTTGGTTTGTTAGTAGCCATGGACAGTTTGTTAGCGAGGATAGGTTGTAACGTATGTGTGTTTACGTTGTGTTGTTTCCTCGCTGAGTATTGTAAGGCCCTCGCTAAGTTTGTGATAAATAAAAAGAGGAGGATGAAGAAGTAAGATGACGAGTTTCTAAATGGGTTTTTGTGAATAGGTTTTTATTTGCAGCATGGAATATTGGGTTTGCTTTTGGTGCTGCAAGACTCGTGAAGGGTTGTGAGTATTGAGACGAAATTGAGTTATGAGAAGTTGAGATGGCAGCGTGTGTCGTCGGACGTGTGAGGGATTGTGTTTTTTGCATTTTGACGAAAGACATTGTTGCAGTTGTTGGAATTGAACATTGGATGTCACCGTTTAGTTTTGTGTGTCTGGTATTTGGGGAGAGTAAGCGTTATATCCATTAAGGTGGACCAGAGGTGAATTGAGAGCTAGCGTGTCGAGAGCGGGATTACGCTCAGTTCGACATAGCCAATTTTGGGGTGACATAAAGTTGTGCCTATGCGAGGCATGTTGAATGCATTTAATTTATATTCAACTGGGATTCCTTGTAAGGAATCCATAAATTAGATGGGTTCCCTCGTGTATCCATGTTGCTGCTGCTGCTATTTTAGAGCCGCAGTGAGATGTCTGCATTGGGCGGCGTTGTCCAGCTAAAAGGCATCGCTATTGAAGAACGGCCAGTGTGACGTCTGCATTGGTCGGCGTCTCCAGCCAAAGAGACTGTGTTTGGCAGCTTACAAGATTTGGTGGCCGGAAATGAATGTCCGTGCTGAATAGGATAAGTCATCCTGGCTGGGTGAAATTAAGTGTTTAATTAAATTGCGCGCCAAACCAAAAAACGAATTTTTTCCTTTCTCTACAAAGTAGCCTTAGAAAATAAAAACAAATGAAAAAATAAACAGATTTTTAAAAAATAATTTCTCAAGTCTGTGTTGCCCGCATCAATCAATTAGTTCGACAATGTCTACACAACATTAAAGAAAATATATTTTCTCAAGCTACACTTCAATTGTCTATTTGTGCCTATGTATGTGTTGTCCAAAAAAAAGAAGTAATATAAAAATTGTCACATGGGAGATAAATCTTTTGCAACAATTTAATATTCTAAAAAACACAACAAAAAACAGCAGATTAAAAAGTTTTATTATCCTTACTTTCGAAAAAAAATGTGCGTAATCAATTATAAAAATACCGATAAAAAGCGCGTTTTTGTGTACATGCTAATTCATTTATCATTAATTGTTTTCGAAAAAATCGATTTGGTGTTTTTTCTTTCCTCCTTAAAATGAAGTAGATTTACTTACACCTTCTATGTGCCATTGTCTTATGAGATTTTAAAGAATTGTCTGATGTGTTTTGAAAGTTTCGAGTAGACATTGCATTTCCAGCAATATTTGGCTATAAGTGTCTTTTCAAAGTGAGAGTGATCAATTTAACACTAATCTTTTCAATGAATTAGCCAGTATGGGGGTCGAACCCACGACATTTGCGTTATTAGCACGACGCTCTAACCAACTGAGCTAACCGGTTAATTTGATCTCTAATTCTTTTTTTCTTTCTTCAACTTTTGCCGTGGAAATATCATCCTCTTCTATTTTTTCAGTAGATTCATTTTTGATTGACTCTATTCATAATAAATCGATGAATTCTTTTTTTTTTTTCGTTTAGTTATCACCATCATCATTAAAAGGATAGGGAATTATTCAGACGTTTGTTTGTTTTGATTTATGGTATAGCAAATATACTCGAGGTAACTGTTTTGTTTTTTTTTTGTTTTTTGTTTTTTTGTCAGAGCCTCAATTGTAATTACTGACATTTTACTCAAAAATAATCTTTTCCCAAACACTTTTAACGATTAGTATTTTTCCCTGCATGAAACACATTTGAGAGCAGGTCACAATAATCGTAGTTTTAAACAATAATCAATAATATCATTACTCACTTCATCGATTTCTTCACTAGTCGACATAGTAAATATTTTATTACATATAAATAATAAGTTTAAATTAAAAAACCGTATCATCCCTGGTGGGATTCGAACCCACGGCCTCTGGATTAGAAGTCCAGCGCGCTATCCCCTGCGCTACAGGGACTACTGACAGCGTTTGGCTTCGCAGTATATTTATATTACTCATCGCTGACGTTTCTTTGGCTAGAAAATGTCCTTTCCTTGATTTGAAATTACTTTCCTTCTTCAACTTTTCGCGCGAAAATATCATTATCTTAAATTTCTTTCGCAGATTCATTTTTAATTGATTTTTCTATTCCATTCTTGTATCTTTTTTCAAATATAATATCGCAGTACAATTATCATTGTCTTCATTTCTTCTTTTTAAAATCATCAATGTCATTAGAATGAAAGCGAATTATTCGGACTTCGTTTCATCACTGTTTTAACAATATTTTTTTTGTTTAATGCGTTTTACAACCTTCCTTAAGTAGTGAATCCATTTTCAGTAATCTCTCAATTCCAATAAAAAAAAAATCATCCACACAGAAAACAATCAAAGTTTGTTAGATATTTTTAATCTATATATATTGTTACCTGGGCAACATGAATATTTTTGCGAATTGTGTTTAATGAGTTAGTTACGAAATTTAATTCACTATTGTAACAGATATAAGTTTTCCCGGTACTACGATAAAAATGTTAATTTTGAAAAGAATGATAAATAAAACAAGTAACAGGAGGTTGAGTTTAAACAGACATTGTCTTGACACATTGTTCTTGGTAATGAGTCATGATTTACAAAAGATTTATCATGTGAAAATCAATCTTTGTATGAGTATAGTGTACAGAAACTTTTTACATGTTTAACTTCGTATCAGTATAGAAATTCCTTCAAGGATTAAATTTAATTACCTTTGTAAAATTTTGGACCGGATACTGTAGAATTTGGTTGTTGTTGTGGTTGTTTATTAATTAAGCAGAAAACGATGTTTCTTCTGCATTTTTTAACAGCAGTTTACAGTCGATAAGTTACCGCGGGCTAGGACTTGAAGAGTTCTAAAGTATCCCTACGTTTATGCATGTCAGTGTGCGCAGGGAGTAGTTCCCGAGATACTATTTAAGTTACTTTTGGTTTGTCTGTCTTCTGAGACGACTAGGTTGCGACTTACTAGTGCTAGGGATTTTGGTCTACGTACACTAACTTTTACTTGCTTTTGGCGGTGTTATATTTAGCGTATGGTGGCAAGGAAAAGACAAACACAGGTTGAAAGTTTTTAAACAATTATATTAACAAAAGGAAAAACACGGCGATGGGTTGAAGAATCAACAGTAGAAAATTGTAGAGTACAATATCAAGTGAAGGAGAGAATTGAGGTGTGTGTCACGTATGTTATAAGTTCTAAGAAACTCACTTGGTTGGTATGGTGGTATAAGGGTGGTAAGTGTATCAAATGATCTCGGTGGTAGTAGTAGTAGTCGTGGACAGGGTTGCGTTGTAGCTAAGTCAGCAGTTGTCACAGCAGGTGGGTGTTCAGATGAGTTTTTATGGCCGTTGCACGTTCTTCCCTTCCACCCTTCTGGTCAGTTTGACGCCTTTGCAGATCTTCACTGCTTAAATAGCTATATTGTATAGCCACATAATAAATATGCATATATACACATATACATGCAGAATACATATTGACGCAATGATAAAGACGAGCGAAGACTTCTTTAAAAAAATATACCTCTCACTTTATTTGAGAGGTTGCGTGTGAGAGGGAGTTGGAGACCGAACAGAACTGCAACATATTGACCCCCACTCTTATGGCCATCAGCGTTGTGTCTCTCTTGTTCTCCAGGGCTGCTCAACCGGAGGCCTGCTGGCCAACTCAGCTGGGTGCTGTTCTCTCTACCGCATCTTGTCATTATATCATCTGATCTCCAACTAACTGACTTCCTGTCTTCACCGAGTTATATAATAGTTCAATCTCCCACTCAATATCTTTGGAATGGCATGTTTGATCGTCATCAAGCGGAAATAACTGTCATGCAGTTCACAGGTCGCTCTCTTCCGGTGCATCAGTCTATTACTGTACCATGGGATTTTACCTTGTCCCGTATTGTCCGCCAAGTCCGCCTACGCAATTTCTTCCCATAACTGCCATCGGAATGTGTCATTTCCTTCCGGTGCATCACTTTGGAATGGCATGTTTGGCTGGGTCGAAGGTCAATATATAACAGCTACCCTTTGAATCAAGTCGGTTCGGGGAAATTTTTTCGGGGGAAAATTTATGATTGGCTGAAAAAGGGTATTTTGTTAATGAGAATTAATTTCTTGCATTCACGCCCGGAAGCTCTGCGCGGAGCCTCTTGTGCACAGACACATTTTATTCATTATCTCGGCAGCAGCCGTCAGACCTACATCCGGTCGAATGCTACCCTTCTCCAGCCACGTGTATGTTTTTTGAATGACATCGTAAACCGGGAGAGATCTAAATCCTGCTATATAACAGCGGTAAAGTTATTTCTAAAAACTATACCACAAGTACGTTAAACTTTGGTATATACGACACAAGGACTTCAATTAAGTCGAATAGTATATGTCTATTCTTGTATATTTTAAAGCCGCAAACAGAACAATTTGTTTGCAACTGTAATATAATACTATAAAATTCCATTGTGCTTATGTTTTTTCCTGATTCTAACTTTCTGCTGTTTTCAACTTATTTGGAGCGCCAATTTACTCAAACAAACTTACAATATTTTGGAAACAAACTTTTAGTAGTGAAGCAATCAAAGAAAAAAAGTAATGCATCCCCTATACCTCGGTGTAGTAGCTATTGAACTGGGAGCTTTCAGATCGCCCTCGACAATTGCACTAATTTAGTAATAGTATTATAAAAGAAAAAAAATAAACACTTGGCCAGTATGGGGCTCGAACCCACGACATTCGCGTTATTAGCACGACGCTCTAACCAACTGAGCTAACCGGCCGACTGCTATTTCGTGTCACAGTAATGATTATAAATAAATTATCATGTGTTTATTTTTTTTGAGATTTTTATTTCTTTGTGTTGATTTTGATATAAGGCACCTATTTCATTAACGCACACATGAGAGAGGCGCTAGTGTAATGGTTTTCGTCCTGTGAAATAGAAATTACGTTCCAAGTTCTAATCTCTGCCGTGGTTGTTTTCGTTTCACATTGTGTTAACTCCGTTGGGGAAGATTTGATTGAATTTCTTTTCTCCCCAGCTATGGATAAAGAGTAGAGTAGATCTGTTTTTGTATTGGTTTTGTTTCGTCGAAGGAACACTGTAAATTCAAACCAAAGAACAGATGAAGAATATCGGATGAATTTTGAATATTTTATTTGTGTCTGATTTTTAAAAATTGTAATTGTGAGAAAATATCTTTAAAAATGTGGTGGACAATGTTGAAAGATAGTGGAAATCCAGTAATCACTTGAGGAAGATTGTAAAACGCATCAGATATTTTAAAAAAAAAAGTTATTGAATAAATGTGGCGAGAAATACATTTTTAATTATGTTGCAGATAATTAAAAAAAATCGATTTCGTCAACAAACACAATGAGAAAGGAATTTGTAGAAAAAATCCAAGATAATCTTATTGTCCCGCGAAAGTTTTAAAATGGAAGTAAATTTGCAATGAATCGAAAAACATCGTAACATGAGGAACATTATCGATGAAAATAAGACAAATATAATAAGACACTATAGACAACGTAGTCCCTGTAGCGCAGGGGATAGCGCGCTGGACTTCTAATCCAGAGGCCGTGGGTTCGAATCCCACCAGGGATGACTGTTGTTTTTTTTTGTTTCCCAAAATAATTATTCACGTGTAAATAATTACTGAGCATAGATTCATTTGGTAGATTAGTCCATTCTTTATTCATGCAACCATTTTTCTGAAAAAGACGACGAATGTTATGCTTGCTTTTTTCCCCTTCTCTCACCACCTATGGATAATCTGTTGGCTAGATCGGGTTCTTTAGCCCTGGTTCGACAACATTTTGGGGAGAAAGAGCATTATTTTCTTCTTTGTTTTGTTTTGTTTTTTGTTTTTTTGTTTTTTACACGTGGTCGGAATATTCAACAAATTTGGCTACATTTTAATTAAGTCGACGTTTTGAGAGAGAGCAAGAGAAACACGGTACTCTTTTGAAACGTTTTATATTTTTATCATCGTGTGGTTGGTGTTTGGTTTCTTTGTTTAATGGCATATCAACCTCTGTAGGTTATTTAATGCAAAAGCCATTCTCCTAGAAGAATAGTAGTGCTACTATTTAACCCATAATTCACCGTCATGATTATTTGAGTATTATAGGACTTTACACTCCTATAATTTAATTTGGGCGGTATGCCACTTGTTCCCACAAAGATGGCGGACGCTCAATGTTCAGTCTCAGGAAACCATTGGCCAGGAGGACCACGTGATATGCTTACAACTACGTCGGCGCGCGAAAATTCAAGTCCTGCGTCTTGAGCCACTGATAAGACGATTTTTTCTATAAATACGCTGTCTTAAAACACATTCTCTCTCTTTTACGAAATTTCTTCGTAGCTGGAACAGCTCTTTTACGATTTTTCTTCTTAGCGGCAACACTCTCCCTTTGACGAAATTCCTTCGTAGCAGCAACACCTTCTCTTTGACCAATTCCCCCCGTATCAGCAACACCATGCCTCGCAGACATTATTGTACAAGAACTATGAGACGCTTTCCCGTCTTTAAAAAACTACCGGTTTCTAATCATAGAAAAAAGACATTTTAATTTTACAATTCTTTTTGTAGTTTAGTTGTGTTACACACACACACACACATACACACACGAGCTCACACATATATATACACACTATCAGTATGTTAGAGTTAGTTATGTTTTCATGTATTAATGTAAGTTTTGATATTATAGAATATAAATTTGTTTTTGTTCGTTCGCCTTGTTTTTAAATGTTCATTTTGTCCACGCCGTTTTACAACCATTATCTATACCGCTTCTTTTACGCACACTCACCCCACAGTATAAAATGAAAAACAAACAATCGGGACACTTGTAGCGGAAGAAATGCTTAATGTTTTCTTGTACAAAACAATATAAAATAATTCACTACGAATTGATAACAAAGCAAAGTTAAGAGGATGAATGTAGAAATGACGTGAAAAACTCAAAAAGTTTACCATTGAAAAAAGTCCTATCATGCAGTTGACGAGTTTTTGGAGAAAGTTAAGGGTCCTTAATAGAGTAGACATTGCTATATGATGACTTACGTTAAGGCATATTATCATGCACTATATAGCACGAGTTTGTTGAGAGCGAGAGCTACCTATCTCTTCTCATGGTGGAAAAACAGACACACCCGTACAGAGAGAGAGAGAGAGAGAGAGAGAGAGAGAGAGAAATTATACTCTTGATTCTTCTAATAGAGAGAAAAATAATGATAAAAAATTATGTTAATTATAAAATTGAAATCATGAAAAATTCCCAGTCATGAACATACTGGCGCTGTGCGGACACCTGATGTCGTGCAGAAGACCTGCCTGAAACGAGGAACGGTATGAACGGATGGAATGAAAGAGAGAGAGAGTGAGAGAGAGAGAAAGAGAATGCTATGACCAGAAATTGAAGATAATGATAATGATATTTGCAAAATTCTACAAGTGCTGAGATTATTTTCCAAAGGAGGTAATTTTAAACAAATCAATAGAATTAATCTTATTATAAAAGAAAAAAAAGTAAACACTTGGCCAGTATGGGGCTCGAACCCACGACATTCGCGTTATTAGCACGACGCTCTAACCAACTGAGCTAACCGGCCGACTGATACCTCGTGTCACAGTAATGATTATAAATAAATTATCATGTGTTAATTTTTTTTGAGATTTTTATTTCTTTGTGTTGATTTTGATATAAGGCACCTATTTCACTAACGCACACATGAGAGAGGCGCTAGTGTAATGGTTTTGGTCCTGTGAAATAGAAATTACGTTCCAAGTTCTAATCTCTGCCGTGGTTGTTTTCGTTTCACATTATGTTAACTCCGTTGGGGAAGATTTGATTGAAGTTCATTTCTCCCCAGCTATGGATAAAGAGTAGATCTGTTTTTGTATTAGTTTTGTTTCGTCGAAGGAACACTGTAAATTCAAACCAAAGAACAGATGAAGAATATCGGATGAATTTTGAATATTTTATTTGTGTCTGATTTTTAAAAATTGTAATTGTGAGAAAATATCTTTAAAAATGTGGTGGACAATGTTGAAAGATAGTGGAAATCCAGTAATCACTTGAGGAAGATTGTAAAACGCATCAGATATTTTTAAAAAAAAAGTTATTGAATAAATGTGGCGAGAAATACATTTTTAATGATGTTGCAGATAATTTAAAAAAATCGATTTCGTCAACAAACACAATGAGAAAGGAATTTGTAGAAAACATGAGGAACATTATCGATGAAAATAACACGAATATAATAAGACACTATAGACAACGTAGTCCCTGTAGCGCAGGGGATAGCGCGCTGGACTTCTAATCCAGAGGCCGTGGGTTCGAATCCCACCATGGATGATCGCCTATTTTTGTTTTTCAAAATTAATATTCACGTGTAAATATTTTCTGTGCATAGATCCATACGGTAGAGTAGTCCATTCTTTATTAGTGCTTTCATGCTTTATCTGTGCTTTCATGCAAGTATTTTTCTGAAAAAGACGACGAATGTTAGGCTTGCTTTTTTCCCCCTAGAGAAACGCATGAACTTCCCCCTTCTCTCACCACCTATGGATAATTTGTTGTCTAGATCGGGTTCTTTAGCCCTGGTTAGGCAACATTTTGGGGAGAAAGAGCATTATTTTCTTCTTTGTTTTGTTTTGTTTTTGTTTTTGTTTTTTTTTTACACGTAGACAACTCGGTAGGAATATTCAACAAATTTTGATACATTTTAATTAAGTCGACGTTTTGAGAGAAAGCAAGAGAAACACGGTACTCTTTTGAAACGTTTTATATTTTTATCTTAAGTTTGTATATATACTAATTGATGTGCATATGAGATATATAATTCGTAGATGAGCGGAATTTATTATTTCTGGTTTTATTGTGAGGGTGGTCTATATAAATATATATATTTATTTATTTTTCCCTCCACCTATAAAACATAATTTCGATAGGTTCCGACCATGAACGCATGTAGATATGTACGGAAAAAAGGAAGAAGGGGAAAAGGAGAAATATATGGAAAATAAAAAGGAGAGGGGAATATGGATGAGAGAGATAAATGACAATTAAAACAATGTTTAAAAAAAAAGAAAAAAAATTAACGTACCTTCTACGCCAAACATCATTATCCTCAAATATTTTTGTTAAAAAAGTGAAAAGTCGCAAACTCACATTTAAATAGAATAGGCCGAACGTACGATTGGCTGGTTTCAACAGCCAATCGAATGCTCGGCCTGGTCTAAGGGATTATTTATTTCGAGCCGTCCAAGCCATAATTTTGTCTAGCGTTGTATACGGAGGTGACTCAGAAATTGATCATCTCTGAGTGGGGTCTTTCTGGTGAGGGGAGTATGATGTTGAAAGACCCGAAACTCCCCAATGACCCAGAAGATTAAAACATCACTGACGACACCTACTGGCACTGGTTTAAGCCCGTGTATTCAAGGCATATTTAGAGCCTAAATAGAAGACCTGCCTGAAACGAGGAACGGTATGAACGGATGGAATGAAAGAGAGAGAGAGTGAGAGAGAGAGAAAGAGAATGCTATGACCAGAAATTGAAGATAATGATAATGATATTTGCAAAATTCTACAAGTGCTGAGATTATTTTCCAAAGGAGGTAATTTTAAACAAATCAATAGAATTAATCTTATTATAAAAGAAAAAAAAGTAAACACTTGGCCAGTATGGGGCTCGAACCCACGACATTCGCGTTATTAGCACGACGCTCTAACCAACTGAGCTAACCGGCCGACTGATACCTCGTGTCACAGTAATGATTATAAATAAATTATCATGTGTTAATTTTTTTTGAGATTTTTATTTCTTTGTGTTGATTTTGATATAAGGCACCTATTTCACTAACGCACACATGAGAGAGGCGCTAGTGTAATGGTTTTGGTCCTGTGAAATAGAAATTACGTTCCAAGTTCTAATCTCTGCCGTGGTTGTTTTCGTTTCACATTGTGTTAACTCCGTTGGGGAAGATTTGATTGAATTTCTTTTCTCCCCAGCTATGGATAAAGAGTAGAGTAGATCTGTTTTTGTATTGGTTTTGTTTCGTCGAAGGAACACTGTAAATTCAAACCAAAGAACAGATGAAGAATATCGGATGAATTTTGAATATTTCATTTGTGTCTGATTTTTAAAAATTGTAATTGTGAGAAAATATCTTTTAAAATGTGGTGGACAATGATGAAAGATAGTGGAAATCCAGTAATCACTTGAGGAAGGTTGTAAAACGCATCAGATATTTAAAAAAAAAAAAAAGTTATTGAATAAATGTGGTGAGAAATACATTTTTAATTACTTTGCAGATGATTAAAAAAAAATCGATTTCGTCAAAAAACACAGTCAGAAAGGAATTTGTAGAAAAAATCCAAGATAATCATATTGTCCCACGAAAATTTTTTAAATGGAAGTAAATTTACAATGAATCGAAAAAGATCGTAACATGAGAAACGTTAGCGATGAAAATTATAGAAAAATAACAAGCCACCATAGACAACGTAGTCCCTGTAGCGCAGGGGATAGCGCGCTGGACTTCTAATCCAGAGGCCGTGGGTTCGAATCCCACCACGGATGACTGTCTATTTTTGTTTTTCAAAATTAATATTCACGTGTAAATATTTACCGTGCATAGATTCATTTGGAAGATTAGTCCATTCTTTATTCATGCAACCATTTTTCTGAAAAAGACGACGAATGTTATGCTTGCTTTTTTCCCCCTAGAGAAACGCATGAACTTCCCCCTTCTCTCACCACCTATGGGTAATCTGTTGGCTAGATCGGGTTCTTTAGCCCTGGTTAGGCAACATTTTGGGGAGAAAGAGCATTATTTTCTTCTTTGTTTTGTTTTTGTTTTTTTTACACGTAGACAACTCGGTCGGAATATTCAACAAATTTTGATACATTTTAATTAAGTCGACGTTTTGAGAGAAAGCAAAAGAAACACGGTACTCTTTTGAAACGTTTTATATTTTTATCTTAACTTTTCAAAAACTTTTACCAGATTTACTTTGTAGCGAATCTATCTATCGGGATTTTAATTTTGGGATATATCTTAGCTAGAATTACTTTTATATTAAACAGGGTTAGAGATATAATCACCGCTTATAGTTGACCTAATACAATAAGTATTCATAAAAGTAGAAAAAGAACACAAACTAGAATAATATAAATTTTTAGGCTTTTGACACACATGCAAAACAACAAATTAAACACTGTGGGGGTTGCTATGTATTTTGGTTATTTCAGAGGATGAGCGTCCGTAATTTTACGGGTATTGCTCTCTATTTATTTACACCACAAATACAACACGACATTTTACAATCGCGTGAAAGAAATGGAATAGGACACAACGAACATTAAACAACAAACAATTTAATATGCATAAAACAGAATGTGAAAACAAATAAAATACATGATGTGTAAATGGCCTTTTGGAAAATAAAGTTTGACAAGAAGAAAATAAATTTGTTTAAAGGTGTGTGTATGTTCATGTTAACGGAGTCCGTAAATAAGTCGTTCTTACTTGCATTAAGTTCATTGCGGGTTTTATAATTATGGCGACGGTGTGTCGCGTTGATGAAAGAAAGTTTGTCGGATTTTTCTTTTGAACGTGATTTGCGGCTATCTGTAGCTAGGTCATGAACTTTGATTGTGGAAGAAAAGGAATTTGCCGGAGAGAGTATCGGCTACTGTCTTACTGACTTAATGGCAAGGCTTGATGAATGGCTCCCTAACTGTGTGTTATTTATACCCTACTAGTGGATCAAAGAATCGTCCTAAAATTTTGGCGCGTAGACATTTATTGACCAACCAGATTTGTATTTTACTATTTTATTTTAGAGCCTAAATAATTTCTGTTAGTTGACTTCCGATCCTATTTCTCTAGAGAGAATGCTATGACCAGAAATTGACGATAATGATAATGATATTTGCAAAATTCTACAAGTGCTGAGATTATTTTCCAAATGAGGTAATTTCAAACTAATTAATAGAATTGCACTAATTTAGTAATCTTATTATAAAAGAAGAAAAGTAAGTAATTGGCCAGTATGGGGCTCGAACCCACGACATTCGCGTTATTAGCACGACGCTCTAACCAACTGAGCTAACCGGCCGCATACAGCAACGTACACAATAATCTTTATAAATAAATTATCATGTGTTTATTTTCTTTGAGATCTTGATTTCTTTGTGTTGAGTTTGATCTAAGGCACCTATTTCGCTAACGCACACATGAGAGACGTTTAAGTACACATGAGAGACGAGATACGATTATATATGCTGTGGAGTGGCTGGAACCCCCAACCACACGTAGGGGGATGTCCTCGTGGTGTAAAATGGAAGTAAATTTACAATGAAGCGAAAAATATCGTAACATG
The DNA here is from genome assembly GCA_963585895.1 of Sepioteuthis lessoniana. Taxonomy (NCBI): domain Eukaryota; kingdom Metazoa; phylum Mollusca; class Cephalopoda; order Myopsida; family Loliginidae; genus Sepioteuthis; species Sepioteuthis lessoniana. Next base: position 22,742,041 of record OY757926.1, read on the forward strand.
AGAAACGTTAGCGATGAAAATAATAGGAATATAATAAGATACGAGAGGTAACGTAGTCCCTGTAGCGCAGGGGATAGCGCGCTGGACTTCTAATCCAGAGGCCGTGGGTTCGAATCCCACCAGGGATGACTGTGAGCCTTTTTTAGATTAATATCCACTATTCACGTGCAAATATTTACCGTGCATAAATCCATTTGGTAGATAAGTCCATTCTTTATTAGTGTTAAATCTGTGCTTTCATGCAACCAATTTTCTGAAAAAGACGACGAGTGTTATGCTTGCTTTGGGAAAGGCATGAATATTTCCCTTCTCTCACCACCTATGGATAAACAGTTTGGTAGAATGGGTTCTTTAGCCCTGGTTAGGCAACATTTTGGGGAGAAAGAGCATTCTTTTTTTTTATTTTGTTTTGTTTTAGTTATTTGTTTTGTTGACTTTTTTTGCACGTAGACAAGTCGGTCCGAATATTTAACAAATTTTGCTGCATTTTATCGCTTGCCAACTTTAGTCTCGATAATTAAATAGTGAGTAATAAAGGAAAAAATAAGTCATCCCTGGTGTGATTCGAACCCACGACCTGTGGATTAGAAGTCCAGCGCGCTATCCCCAAAGACTCGAAAAATGGTAATTGATGCCTCCTTGCTCAACACTCACCATTATAAGGAACAGATCAAGGGTAAAGTGGAGCAATCCAGAGAAAGGAATAGCGCCTTCTCTTACACCTCGGTGTGGAAGGTAATGAAAAGGGAACCCTTAGGTCACCCTCCACTACTGTCGCCAACTTTTTTCTGTCTGTGGATGACAATATATACGCTCCCCCATGGGGGTTGAGCACTCTGGCGAAGGAATTGTCGGCCGCCCCTAGCGTAATGCAAAAGCTCTTCGTAAGAATTGAGCACTCTGGTAGCCGATAGGGTATTAAAAATGTAAAACAAAGGCTGCTGCTGCTGCTGTTGCTAAAAATAAAATACCTTAAAATTCCCTTAGCCAACGTAGTCCGCTTGTAGCTGTGTGGTCTGAAACCTTAATCTATCGTAAAGTTAGACGGGTTTCGATCCCGGCTTCGAGCGTCCTGCGGGTCTAGCCACACTGAAGAGTTCTGATAGAACGAAACAGTCTGTCTGTGGATGACAATATATACGCTCCCCCATGGGGGTTGAGCACTCTGGCGAAGGAATTGTCGGCCGCCCCTAGCGTAATGCAAAAGCTCTTCGTAAGAATTGAGCACTCTGGTAGCCGATAGGGTATTAAAAATGTAAAACAAAGGCTGCTGCTGCTGTTGCTAAAAATAAAATACCTTAAAATTCCCTTAGCCAACGTAGTCCGCTTGTAGCTGTGTGGTCTGAAACCTTAATCTATCGTAAAGTTAGACGGGTTTCGATCCCGGCTTCGAACGTCCTGCGGGTCTAGCCACACTGAAGAGTTCTGATAGAACGAAACAGTCTGTCTGTGGATGACAATATATATATATATATATATATATATGCAAATTTCATTAAACATAAGGGACATTTTATGCCTACATATTCTCTTTTGGATCCGTTCGAATTCCCGTATTACTTTTATCGTATTCGGGGGGAACTGATTAAGGTATTGTCCATAGTTGTATGTATCCCTAGTACTTTCTGCCCGACTTTGGGCCATCATCAGGGGAGAATCTGTTACAAAAGTGATGTAACTTTTGTTTTGGCAAATTACTACTGTGTAAGGACGTCTTTGCTGTTGGAGATTATGGCGCTTGCTTTTAAATGTAATTCTGTAAATAGTGCCAGTAGCTAAAGACATTTAAGTACGTTAGCACTGGTTTGAAAATTAATTCTATTAAGTGCTGGTTGCAGGTTTCTAATATATAGTGCTTCGAGAATCTGAAGTTTTTGTTTATTATTATATATATATTTTTGTTTATATATATATATATATATATATATATATATATATATATATATATATACAGATATTAATATTTAGGTACACACACATAAAGAAATATATATATATATATATATATATATATATAGGTATACGCACGTACTTACACACACATAAATAAAGGCGCGCACACACACATATATATATATATATATTTGGCACACACATATAGTTACACATATATATATATGTGTGTGTGTGTGTGTGTGTGTGTGTGTGTGTGTGTGTGTGCGCGCCTTTATTTATGTGTGTGTAAGTACGTGTGTGTACATATATATATATATATATATATATATATATATATATATTTGTGTATGTATATGTGTGTGTACCTAAATATAGATATTTGTGTGCATATATATATATATGTGTGTGTGTGTGTGTGTGTGTGTGTGTGTGTGTGTGTGTGTGTGCATGTAATTCGAGCATACACGATGCTGATAAAATATGTTTCAGTCGTTTTCTTAATTCTTGTACTTAAACAGTTACTATTTTCCAAAAATTTTGATTTCGCTTAAAGTCGACACTTTAAGAGTTGCAGAGGGAAAGACAAATAACAATATCAATGGCTGAATTGTGGTTAGTTGAAAATGTAATTTTTAGACTTAACTGTTCAGTAATAAATCGATAAACCAGTTTCTGGTTTGGTTTGAGTTGGTTTGGTTTTATGGCATATAAACCTTTGTAGATTAGGCTATTTAATACCAAACCTATTTTTATACATATAAACAATTTTTTTTTCAAACAATTCAGTTTCATCTAAGTACACAGTTTAGTTCAATTTAATTCATAGATAGGACTCTGTCAGGTGCTACCACTCAGTGTCAGAGTGTACCTGCGAGCGATGGCAATAAAGGGGTACTCCGCATTCCCAAAACTTCCAGCATTACTAAAGCTCCACCATCTGCTTATTTAGTGTCATATCTAAGATACTTGTTGGGGAGAGTCTTGCCCCTCCGCAGAGATGCAGTCACTGAGCGAACTGGGTTAGCCAAAGTCTGAAACTCATTGATTATTGACGTAATTATTACATATCCATTTTTTAAACGTTACTGCAGATTTAACAAAAAATTTGCATGGGTGGGCTATTCTGGATTGACAACGATTTATTCCTTTATATTATTGACGAATTGATTTTTACAAGATTTTATAGTGTTCCCGTTATATTTTCAGAAAAGTGGTCCGGAAATTATGACAAACTGAAAAGTTACCATTTTTTCTTTTAAATGTAATTTTGGAATTTGCAGATTGAGAAGTAATCTAACTGAAACTTTCAAAATAATGAAATTTCTAATCATGGTGGACATCCTTTTTTTTTATATTTCTTTTCGATCAGGAAATATACAGTCAAGCCAAAATTTCAAATTTAATTCTTTACAATTTGGGGGAGGGGTGCTAATAGAGTGATATATTTTGGCAACAAATTGTCATATCAGATCAAAAACACTGAGTGTTAAAAAAAGATTTAATTAGATGATTTTCGAAATAATGGTAAGAATTTAAGAGGGCATTTTTGGGGAATATCAGATAAAATAACTAACAGAATTTGATCCTTATCACTTAGATGACCTCATGGGTCTTCCGACTGGTTACGTTTTCAAAGCTTTCTACGCTCACACAGCGTTTTTAGAGATCTTCAGAACTATGATTGACACAACTTGATCGGAGCTTCTTATGACAGCTCGGGGTATTAATCGGAATGTGGTGTCAAAAACGTTGACAACTTCAAGAACGAGGTAACTCTCCGTTAACAATGACAATATCAGTTTTTATTGCTATATGATTATACAACCATATACAATAGTAAAAGGAAAAGTTCTGTCCGTAAGGTCGATGGGAAAAGACACGGTGAGGTTTTTTGATAGCGTTTTTGTTTTACGCAAATTAGCATGAAGCTTTTCAATTGAAAAGGTTGACTTTGAGTTGTCCGAAGAGTTTTGGCGTCGAGAACTTCGTTGCTTCCTTCGATGCTTCCTTCGTTGAAGTTTTCTTCTTGCAGTAGCTTCGGAGTTTTCTCATCTCCCCTTATCTCTGGTTAAAACAGTCTAGGAGCCCATGTTTTATAGGAGAAACTTAAAGACCTAAATACCTTTAAATCCTATTTACCAACCCCTCTGCTCGGGCAGGAAATGGCACAAGGTCAATTTTTAAGCGGAGTTTATCAGGTTTGAATTCAGAGTTTTCCTTCTCCTAGACTAATTGTCTCACCAAGGCTGGAGAAACCGGTCTGCCCTACTATTTACCCATAGCTGGAGCGAGAATAATTGGACTCATACCTTTCCCAAGGGTATTAGTGCTATGTGAAATGCAATCATTCTCGTCCAGGATTTG
>OY757926.1:22751500-22986500 GCA_963585895.1 Sepioteuthis lessoniana
AAAGTTTTAATTGAATTTTCGTTTTTTGGAAAAGATCTTTATATTTGGGATAAAAGGTGTTGTTGTGTGCAGGATTGTTGAGGTCGGTCTTTAATTTTGTGTAGTATTTTAGTGCCAAGTTGTTGTATATGAGCTTTGGCAGGGGTTCATTTGCTTCGGCATATAGGCTTTCTACTGGAGTTGTTTTGAAAGCACCAGGTGCCAGTCTTAGTCAAGTGTGATAAATAGGGTTTAATGGTTTTAAGTAAGATTTTCTTGCAGATTTATAAATAAAGCAACTAGAATCTATTTTGGATCGAATTAAGGATTGGTATAGTTTTAATAAGGTGTTTTTATCAGCTCCCCAATTTGTAAGGGCTATAACATGAAGTAGTTGTAATGCTTTATTGCATTTTGTTTTTATGTAGTTCAGTTTTTTGTCAAATATTAGTCCGAGATATTTATGCTGGGCTACAAATGGGATATTTTCTTTTTCGATAGTAAGTGTTGGATTGTTGTGAAGTTTTCGTTGGTCACAGAAGTGGATGCATTTTGTTTTAGTTTTTGAGAATTTAAAGCCATTTTCTGTAGCCCATTTGCTGATTTTATTGATGTTGTGTTGTAGTTTTCTTTCAAGAGTAGGGATATATTTTGATTTATAGGTGATTGAGCAGTCGTCAACATATAAAGATCCATATATGTCAGGTGAGAGTTCTTTTATTATATTGTTTATTTTCATGTTGAAAAGAGTGGTTGATAGAATGCTGCCTTGTGGTACACCTTCTTGGTTTTTTAATCGGATAGAGTGGATCCGATGTGTACTTGGAAGGTTCTATCTGTTAAAAAATTCTTAATAAATTTTGGTAATCTGCCTCTTAGTTTAAGATCATATAGGTCTTTTATGATACCAAATTTCCATGTTGTGTCATAAGCTTTTTCTAAGTCAAAGAAGATGGTTATGATATGTTCTTTTTTTTATAAAGCCTTCTCTTATATCATTTTCGAGGTTTGTTAAGTGGTCTATGCAACCTCAGTTTTTTTGTAGCCACATTGTTTATTTGATATTAGGTTATTGGTTTCTAAATACCAGACTAGATGGTGATTAACCATTCTTTCTAGGGTTTTGCATAGGCAGCTGTGAGTGCTATTGGACAATAGTTTTCAGGGTATGAAGTATTTTTTCCTGGTTTTGGTATGGGGATTATCGTGGCTTGTTTCCAAGATTTAAGGAATTGTTTTCCTGTTCAAATGTTATTGTATGTTTCAAGTAGGAGTTCTAAGGATTTTTGAGGAATTTATTTTAGGAAGCTGTAGTGAACTTCATCAGGTCCTACTGCTGAATTGTGAGATTTTTCAATGGCAGTTTTTAATTCTGTCATTGAGAAGTTCTCATTGTATACTTCTTGGTTTTTTGAATTTAGATTTATTTTGTATTTTTCTTTGTTTTTTTTAATACTTTGAAATTTTTTGCTGTAGTGTTTAGATGAGGAATTGCCTGAGAATATTTCAGCTAATTTGTTGGCTATCACCTTTTTTTCTCTTATTTTGCTGTCTTTTGTGATAAGGTGCTTAATTGGGAGAGGATTATGTTTCCCGGAGATTTTTCTAATCATTTTCCATATTGTTTTTGGTTTAGTGGAGGTATAAATTTTACTTATATACTCCTGCCAGCATTTCTTTTTTGTTTCATTTATTGCTTTGCGAGCTTTTGCTCTCTTTTGTTTATATTCAATGCAATTTTTGGTGGTAGGTTCTTTTTTGAATTTTCTTAAAGCTGCCTTTCTTTGTTGGATTGCTTTTTTGCATTCTGCGTTAAACCAAGGTTTGTTTTTTTTGTTAGGGATAGTGTTTTAGGGGATACATGCTTCAGCTATAGTGATCAGAGTTTTTGTGAATTTTTCTATTGAATGGATTTTTCCTTTTATGAGTTATATTGAGCAGAGTTGGCAGAATTTTTCCCAGTTTGCTTTATTTGTGTTCCATCTAGGAGTGGGATTATGCGTGATTATGTTATTTTGGATGATAATTGGATAATGATCGCGTCCACAAATATTGTCATAGGAGCTCCATGTATATTCCATGAAGCTGGATGGGTCACACAAGGTAAGGTCAATGGAACTTGATCCATTTATTGGATTTATATGTGTGGGCTCTTTTTGATTGAGAAGGCATGGATTTTGATCATTTATTAGTTGTTCAATTTTTCTTTCTTTTGTGTCTGTTTGTTGGCTTCCCCATAAAGTGTTATGACTATTGAAGTCACCTAAGGGAATGAAGGGTTTAGTGAGCTGTTTAATTAGATTTTTGAGTTCAGTTTCATTGATTTGTTCATGTGGAGGTATATATATATGGAGCAGATTGTGATGGTTTTATGTAGTGTGACTTGTGTTGCAACTGCTTGGAGTTTTGACTTTATAAGAAATTGGCTTTGAGGTATATCATTTCTTACAAGAATCGATGTGCCTCCGTTGGCCCGATGTGCTGTATTATGGATATAGTGGTACTGTTCATAATTTAGAGTTTTCAGGTTGTGGTTTTCTTTTAGGAATGTTTCCTGAAGGCAGATGGTGGCAGGATTTAAAAGAGATATCAGTATAAGTAGTTCATTGAAGTTTGGTTTGATACAACGACAGTTCCATTGAATAATATTGTGTGTTTTAGATGAACTAGTTTGTTTGCTGTTGGTGTTCGTTTGTGTTATGATGTCTGTTGGTGGAGGGGTTTTGAACTTTGATACTTACTGTTTCACTGTATGATTTTATTTGTTTTATATGTTTGTTTTGGTCCCATTGTAGTTCCTTGTAGAGGAGATGTTTTGTGAGTCATGTTTGGTTGGTGGACTGGTTGTGGTTGGTAGGTATAGGGTCTTCGGTCTCCATCCTATCCAAGGGTGGGAGGGTACTTTCGGTTATATTTTTTTGAATTTTCAGATTGTTTCATTTTTCCTGGGGATGATTTTATTTTGCTTTTAGTTCTGTTTTTGGAGGTAGATCAATGACTTGATTGGCTCCTTTTTTGGTTTGATGGTTCTTTTTGGTTTGCATTTTCTATAAGGTAGGTTTTATTTAAAGGTTTGGTTATGGTCTTGTTTTCCATTTGGTTTTGTTCTGTTTTGGTGAGGGATGTGGTTCTATTCTGTGTATTTGGACAACTTGAAGTAAATTCTTTACTCAGGTTATTGGGGTTTGGTTGGTTTTTATTAGGGTTTTTGTGCAGAGAGATGGTTCTTATTTATTCTCTTGGAGGTTGCTTAGGGGAATTTATTTCAATGTATTTTGATGTCTTTTACCAGTTTATGTTCAGTCATAGGTTTAGGGTTGGTACTGTTGGAAGAGAGTTTTAAGAGTATAGGTTTTATTTCTTGGATGAATTCTGGCCAGTCTTTAGGTCCTAGTATGAATAGCTTGGAGATTAGTTCTTGATAGTTTTCTTCTTTTTTACTCTGTTTTTGGGTTGTTTTGGGAGATTTGGGAATAGGTTTTGTTTTTTATGTAGCCTTCAACTATTTTCCGGGCTTCTGGATAGGAATGTTTTTTGTGTGTTTTATGGTTAAAATTTCTTTTTCTTTTTTCCAGGCTGGGCATGATCTGGTATAGGATGGATGGTCTTCACCGCAGTATGCACATCTGTTGTCGAGATTGCAGTTGATGGTGGTATGGTTTGGTTCTCGCTCTCCACATTTACCACATATAGTATGTCCATTGCATACACTCCCATGATGGCCAAATTTTTGGCATTTAAAACATCGGAGTGGATTTGGGATATATGTTTCAATTTTTTCATTGATGTAGCCGATTTTTATTTCTTTCGGAGTTGTAGGCGAGTTGAAAGTTAATATATATGTGTTTGTTTGTATTGTTTGGTTTTCTTTTTTGATGGTAATTCTTTTTATGTCAGTTACACCTTGGTTTTTTAGTTCGGCTAATATTTCTTCTCTTGAACACTGAGAGAGTTCTTTATTTTTTATAACTCCTTTAGGAGTTTAGGGTTTTGTGGGGGTATGTTTTAATTTTTAGGCTGTTAAATGTTTTCATATTTAGTAAAAAGTTTGCGTTTTTTATTTTCAGTTTCAATCATTATTGTTCCATTTCTTAAGTTTTTAACTGATTTTAGACTGATATTTGAAGAGATTATTTTTTATATGAGGAATGGAGATAGTTTGGTAAGTGGGGTATTTTCAAGTGATTCCAATATGATGAATTTTGGGAACGGAGGTTCAGGTTGTATTCTTTCTTCGTCAGAGTTGTCCAATTCTATGTACGGTCATTTTAGGTTTTTTTTTAATCTTTGCTTGGGTTGTATTATCAAGCTCCATGGATATGTTTGGGTGGGGAGCATAGCCAATGAACTCCCCACCCACCACGGAGCCCCATACGGTGATGTGCCTAGAGGGAAACCCATTCGCCTAGTAACATCAGGGCTACATAGCCAGAATACTCATGCTGATGGTAGACAGTTTTAATTTTGTCCCTGGGTTTTCATTCCCAAGATAATTACTTACCCAAGGACAGAAAGGAAAATAAGTCTTTCCTCAACATGATTGACCCTTCAGCCATCACCCTCTAATTCAGATTTTTTAAAAAAATCTGAAAGAAGGCTGATATGACCAGCCGACTGATCGGATCGGGGCTCTCCGACCGCCCGTCTAGTCCAGTAAGAGCCAAAGTGGAGTGTTGCAAGCCACATGACCTCTTTGGTTACCAGCTCATGAACTGCTCAGTCACCAGGATCCCGTCCTCAAGCATTACAGGTCGCCACCTACGGCCAACAGGTAGCCTCATTTTTATCCCTCTGCCGAGCTGCAGTCAGCGTATTCTACAGCCCCAGCCGACAGGGCGGCCAAGTGAATTAAATAAAGGATTCTGCTCAACATTCTCAAAGGACAACAGATATGACAAGTAAGACAATGAAAACAACATACCCGATGGAATTAAATAATTTCTAGTGACACCAAATAAAGGATGGAAAGAACACTGATCAAAATGTCATGTTAAATATGAGGAAACCGAACCAAAATAGTAAAAAAAAGCAAAGTTGGCAACCGTAGCTGAGGGCAACCAGAAGGCTCCCTTTTCAATAGCTACTACACCGAGGTGTAGGGGAGAGTGCTACCCCTTTCCCTGGATTGTTCCACTTTACCCATGATACATATCTTATATTGCTGAGTGTTAAGCAAGGAGGTATCAAGTACTACTTTTAAAGTTTCTGGTATAACTCGACCCCGGACCGAACCCAGGTCTACCAGACCATTAGCAAACACTCAACCCACTAGGCCAATGAGCCAAATCACATAATACTTTCATACTAAATATTAATGTAATGTTAAGAAAATTAAACAAAAATAGCAAAATCTGATTTTATTTTTTTAGTATAGTAACATTTCTCATCAGTTAAATGAGTGAGCAGTAAAAGAGATCCTTACATTTCTATCTTGATTGTGATTCTTCCAAATGCTTCTGGCTAACTTCTCTTTGTTACATTCATCAAAACTTTTGGCTGTCATAGCAACACTTAGTTTTTCTAAACAAACCAAATATCTCTGAACTTGGATGAGTTTACTGAAAAAGGAAAACAGAAAAAGGGATTTTAATTCAACTCACAGGGATTTATCTTTTTATAAATCAGCAGACTTTTAGACATTGTTGGGAGAAGACAAGCTTGGATTAAAGAAAGTTCAAAAAGCAGTATTCAAAAAATAACCTTTTTGATGGAAAAAATTAATTCAGACTAAAAAAATGGCAAGAAGCAGACAATATCAAGCTCAAGCTGAATCTCTGCTGCATAGCCTGGAGCAGGCAGCAAGAAGCCTCAATCTTGATGTGAACTTACATAAAACAAAGTTTATGTGTTTTAAACAAGATGGTGCCATTTTGTTAAATGGCAAGACTCTGGAATTAGAAGATCAGTCTCTATACCTCAGTAGCAATATCTCATTTACTGAAAGCAATATTAACATATTCATAGGAAAAGCATGGATTACTATTGTCAGGTTAATGACCATGTTGTATAGTCATTTACATGTTCATACAACGACACAACGATAAAGACGCATGAAGAAACGACAGGAAGACTTCTTTTCAAATATTCACCTCTCACTTTATTGCAAGGTTTGCGTGTGAGAGGATGCTGGAGACTGAACATAAACTACATATTTTGACCCCACTGTTATGACCGTCACGTTGTGTCTTTATTGTTCTCCTGATGTTGGGGTCTACTCCATCGGGACTTTCCAAGGGCCCCCTCGGTCTGGTGTGGCCTTCCCTACCACATCTCGTCTCTAACCCTCTGGGAGTCTGCTGGCAACTGCTCTGGGACCCAAACTCAACTGAGTTAAATAACTCAACGCCCACACGATCGCCTACTGGATCTTTGAAATCGAATGTTTAATCGTCATCAAGCGGAAATAACTGTCATGCAGTTCAGAGGTTACTCTCTTCCGGTGCATGACTGTAATGGCACAATGAAACCTTCACCTTGTCCCATATCATAAGCCTTAATCCGCCCACGCGATCTCTTTCGATTACTGGCCGTTGGAATGTGTCACTTCCTTCTGGTGTATTACCTTGGAATAGCATTTTTAGGCCGGGGCGAGGGGTCAAAATATAACAACCATATGGAAATCCGATCTCTCAGATAAAATAAAACAGGAATTCTTCAAAGATGTAACTGTGTCAGTAATACTGTGTGATCACACCACTATGTTAACAAAACACCTGGAGAAAAAGCTAGATGGGAACTACACAAGGATGTTGCATGCTGTTTTGAACAAGTTCTGGAAACAGCATCATACAAAACAGCAATTGTTTGGCCACTTACCGCCCATCTCAAAAACCATCCAAGTAAGACAAGCAAAGACATGCTGAGTACTGCTGGTGAAGCAAGTATAAACTCATAAGCAACATTCTCAGGATTTGAACACATGGACCCACCAATGTTGGCTAACTAGCAAAAATCTACATTCCTCAGCTCTGTGCATATACTGGATGGCATCTAAAAGATTTACTCTGAACAATGGCTGATAGAGATAAATGGCAAGTGAGAGAGTCAAAGGAATTTGTGTTGTCAGCACGCCTTGATAATGATGGGTTATAAAATGCCAAAATCTGATTCATTTGTAAATGTTTAATTATCACCACAAGTTATATTTTCAATGTTCCATTGCAATCATATTTTTTTTAAATGGCACTTTATTTGTTAGACAGTTAAATGGTATCAAGTATCCCTATCTAATACAAATATTTTGCATAGTTATATAGTTTCAAGTATTCCTATCAAATACAAATAATTTGCATAGTTATATGGTTTCAAGTATTCCTATCTAATACAAATAATTTGCATAGTTATATAGTTTCAAGTATTCCTATCTAATACTAATAATTTTCATTGTTATATGATTTAAAGTATTCCTATCTAATACAAATAATTTGCATAGTTATATAGTTTTAAGTATTCCTATCTAATACTAATAATTTGCATAGTTATATAGTTTCAAGTACTCCTATCTAATGCATATAATTTGCATAGTTATATGATTTCAAGTATTCCTATCTAATAATAATTTATACACAATTATATGACTTCAAGTAACTATTCCTACATAATAATCACTTGTTTGTACAGTGATATGCTTTCAAGCATTCCTATCCAATACTAATAATTTTCAAACAGATCTATCTGACCCATCAACTTTTGTGGTTTATTAAATGCCAAGACAATCCTTAAACACTAATAGTACACTTCAACTAATAGCTGTTGGGGATAACAAGATTCATACCTTTCCTAATGGTGTTAGTCTGAAATTGAATGCAATAGCAAGACTGGATTTCAAATGAGCTTACTATGTTATTGCAGTCTAGCATACTAGCCACTATGCCATAGTGACTTCCTCAAGAATCAATTTAAAATTCTTGTTGCAAAATAAATGAATAAATAAGATTTTCTTTAAAGGATGGGAAGGGTTACAGGTCATTGATCCCCTGTACTTTTTATGGAACAAATTTCAGTAACTGAATTAATCATTTTCAGGCATCAAAGTGAATTGAAAAAAAAATTTTTTTTTTAATCCACCAACCTAATTTGATTAGCAGTCATTGAAGTGGTACAAGAGATTTCATCCATAGAAGCCATATTAAATAAACAACAAAGGGCACGTAACTGGCACATGTTGGATAACTGGGTTGTACCACGCAACTATAAATAAATAAAAATAAATAGATAAAATAAACATATACATTATTCCTCGTCATCATTGAAGAATACAAAAACAGGAAAATATTGTCATAAAATGAAGAATGTATTTTCATTTACAAAAAGAAAAAAAAAATGCATTCATAAATTTTTCTTCGAGTTTACTAACTAAATACCATTTATTTTTCTTTAAATAACTTAAATGACACCCTCAGCAGCTTTCATGTAATGTCAAGTCACTTCCTAGATATAGAATTCATAATAAAATAATTAGATGAATAATTTGAATAATCTTATGAAATAATGCGGTTAAAAAATATGACCAAAATAAACAAAAAACGTCATTATTAATCCTTTCGCAGACAGTACAACATTTGTGTCACCCATCGTACATAGGCAGAGTGAGATATTTGTCATTTTATCAGCCTGCAAAAAAGGGTTAATGATAATCTTGACTTCATCTTCCTAATTTTAGACTCAAGGAACAGTGTACATTGGAAACAACAACAGGAAAAACTTTATTTTTTATTCCAATACAAGTTGTTTCTTTGTCATAGAAATGATGCCCTAAATAAATTGTGATAAAAAAAATAAAAATAAAATTAGGAAGATGATGGATAATACCACTCAAAATTATTGATGATTGCGATAAAAAGCAACTAGAATTAGGAAGATGATGGATAATATCACTCAAAATTATTGATGAAGATTGTGATAAAAAGCAACTAGAATTAGGAAGATGATGGATAATATCACTCAAAATTATTGATGATGATTGCGATAAAAAGCAACTAGAATTAGAAAGTAGGATAATACAAGTTATAATTGATAGCACTTCATCTGAACAAAAAAGAAAATTTTACATCGGATGAAGTTGTATACGCAAAACATCTTATATGAACAAACTGTTCATCACAACTTAGTTTCGCTCTCTCAGTCTCATTTTATAATCTAATTATAATTATTTGCAAATTTTAATTAACATTAAACTTAATTATTAAACCAAAAGTTTTCTTCTTTATAGAGATTTTCTTGGGAGAGGGGGAATCAATTTCCACTAATGTAAATTCATAAATGCCAGTGGTGTCTGTCCAAACTCTTTCACTAACACTGGGACACCAGTGTTCTATTTGAATTTCATTTTCATTCTTATAACATCACCATACTCAAAACATTAAAGAAAAATAAATAAATAAAATTAAAAAAAAAAAACCAAAAAAAAAACCCTTGTGAGTGAAAGGGTTAAAGATTATTTTTTTAAATGAATTGCTAAACAATTTTCTTCTAACTGGTAGTGAAAAGGGTTAAATTTTAAAAAAATAAATGTCCGCTTACTTCCTTCATCCTTTTAAAGAGAAGTCTTACAAACATAGAAGTTCATTTATATAGTCCTGGTCACAAAGGTGGCTTGTCAGTGAGACATTGATATCATTAAAAATTACTTGGAAACCAGTAATCTGATTGGATTGGAAATTGTTTGATTCTCCAAATTAGAGTATTTTAAGTGCTGTGTTATGGTAACAAACATACAAAAATTAGATCACAGTAATACAGATGTTTAATTTGATATTCACGAATGATACCAGGTGCAAATAGACAATTTATCAAAAAAGTCAGCAATCAAAAGAAAGACAAGTAGATAAAGTTCAACATCTCATCCAGTGAGCTAGATGTAACAAAATATGCTTAATCAAGCACTCTGGACTGAAAACAGTCAATCTGGCCTTGCCAGGACTCAATTAGCCATTTGATTGGTGACAGGGTCTGGCTGACAATATCACACACAAAAGGCAGAAGTGAGGCGTTCTGCAAACTCCCCACACCAATGTGATTTCTCAATTTGCTTTTTTTTGGCGGCTGGGGTACGAGAAGACAAGCATTTCCATGTAATAAGAATGAGAAACGATTCAAAGATATAGGAAAAACCAGTTCCTACTAATATGAGGAAGCATATTGTTTGTTATCCATTTTCACCAACTTCCACAGCCTCAGAGACTGACTGGAGAGAATAAAGCAACAGGGGTCCTAACATTTGAGGTTGAGTTGTGATTTCATTTCTCCTTCTCCATTTGATAATTAGCCATTACTGATATAGCAGTTATCTGTGACTATGCTACAGTGGGAGGGATCTTTAGGATTCCCTACATGCAAATATCACAGAAATTTCTTTCAATTTTTAATAACCACCATTTGTTTTTTTTATCCTAGGAAAAAGTTTACTTCTTTTATGAGAATATACACAAACCAGATTTTGGAGGCAAAATTAGCGTAATGGTTATTGTTATAGGAAATGGAAACAGCAACCCAAGTTCAAATCTTGGATGAGAGTTTCCATTTGCCTTGGCACTAATACTCTTGTGAAAGGCATGAATTAATCTCTTTTCCTCTCAACTATGGATAAGTAGTAGGGCAGACAGTTCTTTAGCCTTGGTTTTCTGAAGAAAAACTGAATTCAATCCAGATGTACTCAGCTTAAAAATTGACCTTGTGTCACATGTTGCCTGTGGCGGAAGGGTCGAGTAAATACATACAGGAACCAGATATCTAAATTATAAAATACATGTAAGAATGAAATGTTTCTCTTGATGTCTCCACTAAAATACATTAATTTAAAGGTAATAAAATGCGGGCAATTAAAAAAACAAAACAAACAAACCAACCAACCTGTCCTGAATATCCAAGTAAGAATGAAATGTTTCTCTTGATGTCTCCACTACTCAAAATATAAGCGACTCTAAAAGTAAAAATTAAATCATTAAAATCATAAATTGAGGTACATATAACTTGTTTATCAAGCTCCAGTTCACAAGATAACTTTAGTCTGCAAAATATTTTACTTTAAAGAAATAATAAACTATTCCAAAATTTTTTAAAAGGAAATACAGTTGATTTGCTGGTACACTTTAAAGGTTAAAAGGTAATTTATGACTCCAGCTGACAGTATGTGAAAGGGTGGACAGATTTGATTGATGTGAAAAATTTTTTTGAAGATTAATTTTCTCAAGTTTCTGTGTTACTATTTTCGGCTGAGTTTGTTTCAAGGAATAACATCTTGATCTTTTGTGCAGAAGCAGCTTAAGTCTTGTTTCATTTTGAATTTGTTACCTTTGTAAGGACCATGTTCACTGCATTAACAATATAGACAAAATATTGCAATCAACTTATGAAAAATGGCCAACACTAAAGTTCCCATTAATTTGACAATTTTATTTGGAGTATTAAAAACATTCAATTAAAACTACTACTCATTATTAATCCTTAGAACCCAAGTGGCTGGAGTTTTTGCTATTACCTAGAAGTACATTAATCTGAATGGTCTGAATTCCTATTTCTTTATTGCTATTGCCTTGCAACAATACAGCCAATCAGGCTGATAAGATTTCAAATTTTTTTAGATTTTCAGCAATCTTTCATCCAGAAGTCCAGGGTTGGGAGCCCATAGGTGTGGAAAGTTCAGTGTTCTAAGGGTTAAAGGTGTTTTTTCTTCTTTACTTCCAAGGTTTCATTTATATGTTGGACCCCAAACATTGTGTTTTAGTTCACAATCAAAAATGGATAAAAAACCAACTTAAGTAAAAAATCTCTTTAAAAAATTAGAAAAAAAATTTTTTTTTTTTAAATGATAGTTACTGTTAACCATCTTTTTTGATCAGGAGTTATATGTCCTTGATAATTCCACCATCTTTGGTGAGCTAGTTCTTATTGTTTCAGTTACTTTAAGTTGAGACACTTTTCTCTTTTCAAAAAATACACTTTATATATCGTTTTTAGGGTGAAAAAAAAAAAGATGTCTATTTTGTTTAAAAAAATCCACCTATATAAGCCCAATATTTAAGATTGAACACTATTTTACTATACTCTGCAAGCCTAATATTTTCTGCTAAGATTTTGATAATAAAAGGCGTAATACAGCAACCATTCACAGCTTTTGTTTTAATAGAATGATGAAATGCCTGCACCATGGGGCAAATTTTAGCTGTTTTGTACTCTGGCAGAGGGTATCTGGGGCCCAAAGGATTTAAAGGGTTAATCCAAGTGTGCTAGGAAATCATTAGTGTTTTTTAAATGTTATCTTGTAAACAAGTAAGAAAAAAAAATAAAAGAGAGGAAACTTGACCTTTTTAAATTGTCATTATCAACATGTTTGTCTTCAGTTTCAAAGTTATTAAAGTTACCAAAATCAATTGTGACTGTCTGAAAAGAGAGAAGAATAAGTAAAAATAAGTTTGTGGTGGTCTGAAATTATGAAATAAAGCAAAACAGATATTAATGTTCAGAGAACAAACTCTTAACAAACAGTAAATAAAACTATCTGTACACTCTTTTTGTAAATAGGGGGGGGTCTTCTCATTATCCATAATCCTGGGTAACACAACCAAGAGAAAAGAAAAATAAGCAACAATTCAAATGGATGATAGTTCAATCAGACCAACTAGGGACCAAAACATCCAATGCCAAACACCAGACGCTATCTGGGACTTCTTCATAATTGAATCGCTGGAAAACTTGTTGAACTGAAAAGTCATGAAGAAAAATATATCTAATCATATGTTCATTTATAAGCCCCACTTTTAACACTTAAAAGAAAAAAAGAAAAAAGGGGAACGTGATTAAATCAGTCAAAGATATAAGTAATCAGGAAAAAAATATGAGAACAAAAAATCTTTCTAATGCAATCAAAATTTATCTATACCAGTGTTTCTCTACCTTTCATGTTTTCGGTTTCAAAAAAATTTCAGACACACATAAGCATTAATAGAAATTCCATATAACAGGAGAAATTTTATTTACAAAATCAAAATGTAGCAGAACATGTAAATCCTGACTAATGACCACACTGCTCTTGGTGTCTCGCAGCTAGTCAAGTTGATTTTTTTGGTTAGTTAGTTGGGTTTTATGGCATATCAACTTTTGTAGGTTATTTAACGCCAAATCCCTTTTTATGCAAATACTCAGTTCTATTTCAAACAATTCAGTTTAACATGAGTACACAGTTTGTCAAAAACATTTCTATTTCAAGCTATTCAGTTTAGTAAAACAGTTCTAATTCAAACGATTCAGTTTAGCATAAGTATGCAGTTAGTTCTATTTAACCCATAGATAGGGCTGTATCAGGTGCTACCACTCCGAGCCAGAGTGGACCTGGGAGCAATGGCAATGAAGGGATGCTCCGCATTCCCAAAAGCTCCAGCATTACTGGAACCTCACCATCAGATTGTTTAGTGTCATATCCAGGACACTCATTGGGAGGGGGGTCTTAGCCCTCTGCAGAGGTGCAGTCAGTGTATTCTACAGCCCCAGCCGACAGGGCAATTGTCAAGTTGAACTTCCAAACATCTGGTTCAGTTTCAGGCATAAGTCTCTTTTTTCAATATGCAATAAATTACCTTTCTCCTATTTTTGTAGGGTCAAACTCCAGGCCAATTTTTAAATTTCTCAGGCCTACATTGAAAATCACTGATCCTTACTATGCACTAATTGTCCAAATTGTTACATATACTGGAGAAACTTTGAAGTTTATCTCTGGTTCTTAATATTATGGATTTTTTCTCTTATGTAAGCAAAGTTGGCAACTGTAGTTGAGAGTGACCCCAAGTCTCCCTTTTAGATAGCTACAACACCGAGGTGTAGCGGAGGGCACTACCCCTTTCCTTGGATTGCTCTACTTTACTCTTGATCCGTACCTTATAATGTTGAGTGTTAAGCAAGAAAGCATCAAGTACCATTTTTTAAGTCTTTGGTATGACTCAACCTGAGATTGAACCCAAGTCTCCCAGGCCATTGGCAAAATCAGCAGACATTGGTCACATGGTTAGAGTGTTCGCCAATGGCCCAGGAGACCTGGGTTCAATCCTAGGTCAAGTCATACCAAAGACTCAAAAAATGGTACTTGATGCTACCTTGCTTGTCACTCAGCATTATAAAGTAAAGATCAAGGGTAAAGTGGAGCAATCAAGGGAAAGGAGCAGCACCCTTCCCCACATTTTGGTGTAGTAGCTATCGAAAAAGGAGCCTTCAGGTCACCCTCGACTACTATGTAAGAATATCTGTCTGTGGCTCCAGTGTCTTCATCTAGGGGGGTGAATATTTCAATTTCTGGCCCTTAAGCCACCCATAGATGGGAAATAACGATATTGCCACACTTTCCAGTACACTTAATAAGTGTGACAATAAAATTGAAGTCTTAAGTTGTGTCTCAGCCTTCTCTGACCATCTTCACTTAGACTGGGAGAATGTTTGAGTGGTTCACACATAAAATACATACAGCCACACACATCCACACAGATATGTCCAGGTCCCTATATGGCTATAAAAATACATATATACACAACAAGGTTCAACTAGCAACCACACACATCTACATACATAAATACATGTACTCACAAGACCATAGGGTCCTGCTTAAAGAATAATAATTAAAAACAATGGAAACATATCTGATATACATTTGTTGTAAAGTAAAAGATCATTTCAACATAATATCTATATTGAAAACAGAAACCCTTTTCTAAAATCATATAAAATCAATATTTTTCAAAATTGACAAATTACCATATTAGATTTAATAAACTTTTTTTAAATTTAAATTTAAGAAATATTCTGTTTAAAAATGTAAGGATGCTCCTACGTGCTATTTATATCAATGTATTCCATGCAAACCAGCCATCTTTCTTGTTATGATAGGGTGGATTAAGTTTGAAGGAGGAAGACAACAGAAAACTGTATTTGAAAATGATTGCTCCAGGATTATGATAGAAGTTTCTATTATAAACTATATAAAAACAAACAATATGAAGGAGGACCTTCAACCAAATAAAATCATTGATATGATCAAGAAGAGACTGAAGTGATTTGACCAAGTGGTAAATAGTGACAATGCAAATTATGCCAATCATTTATACAAGAAGGATTTTACTAACAGAGGATGACCATCAACAGGGCATTTCACAATTGTTGAAACAAAGCAGTGGCCTTTCAGATCTTTCTTGATGACTTTATTCTCTTTTTCTTTTCAGATTATTGTTGATAAATAGTTAATATATATATATTTAACCCAAAATAGTGAAATCATGCCTTGGACAATAGAGTAGATCTTTTGTGTAAAGATATAACGAAATTAAGTCAAGATTTTTCAAGCAAGATACAAAAGTTCAATTTTAACACATTTCCAAACAGAAGTCAGATTTTCAAATTGGTTAAGAATTTAGAAGCTCATAGCACTTGTGAAGAATGTACAGCAACAGGTTCCTCACCATCTGGGTTTCTGATTACCCAGGAGGAATGTGCACACAATATCTACAACTTTGTATACCGTATTCAACAGCAGATATCTGGAGCATGTACTCTAGAGCTCCTCTGGACATTTTTGTTTCATGCCTGAGACTCATTATTTACAGATCCTAAAATGTTATCCTTTTACCTTTCAATAAACATAATTTCCATTACTCTTATCATTTTGGGTCCTTGATTTGTGACCACTCATTTCATTTTAAAAATTGTGAAACACCCAGTAAGTGACTGAGTGAACACATAAGAGAGAATAAAAACTACTTTTGCTAACAGTAGAAAGACTGAAAAAAAAAAATCACGAATAAGTGGAGCTCTTGTATGACTAAATATGTGCAAGGAATCTTTGAAGGTTTATGTAGATAATAGTAATAAAACAATCCATGTGATCTTATAAGAAAAACCAACTAATAACTGATAATCAAAACTGAATTTGTCTGTTTATAAGAATTCACATGGCATTAATACTCTCGGAAAAGCTATGAACCAAGCCCTCTTCCCAAAAGCCATAGGTAAATAGTAGAGCAGACTGGGCTCTTTAACCAGAGTAGGGCAACTGGTCTAAGAGAAAGAAACCTTTGAATTCAAACCTGTTAACCTCTGCTTAAAAATTGATCTTGTGTTGCATCCTGCTTGTGCAGAGGGGTTGGGTAAATACAAATCAAAATTCACAGGCTCCAAACAGGATCTAAAAACTAACTGAGAATAATCTAAGATTCTAATTTAATAAAAAAAAACAACAAAATCCCAGGTTTGTAGGCTTTTTAATCCAGTGTTACTCAAAGTGTTGGTACGCAAGTCATCAATCTCCTCTATATGGCAAGTTTCCTATTTCACATGATAATGATATATAACATGTAATGCAATAATAAAAATGCATAAAATTATTCTGTAGTTTAATATTATTCTTTTCACATGTCGTGATACAATATAACAGATAAAAATACTTGGAACTTGATCATAAATTAAATAATATGGCACAGACATGGTACTAGTCCTTGGTAAACTGTAAAAATATCCTGCTTGTATGCCAAATCAGATAACTTAAGAGGTATTGTTTTAATCTTCTTATTTTTAACTTAGTGACTTTTTCTTCCAACTCTGAGTTTATATTTTCAGATCAATCATAATTTTCAAAATGAACAAGGTAATTAGTTGCCTGAATTTCTGAGACGAAGATGATTTTTATCATTCAGGGTTTTTGGACAATTATCTTCATCTTTATTGTTATATTTACACAGCAGGACACATAACGTAACAGTTATAGGCGTTGGTTCTCTAAGCTTCTAAAGAGACAATTATCTGGAGGTTGCAGATTCAAAACCTGACAGTAGGCAAGTAACACTACAGGAATACTTAACATTTGTACCCAGTTATGGTTAACGAAATCAGAGCAAGTGACCCCAATGGATTAAATAAAGGACATGGTTTGAAATTCCATGTAGGCTCCTGAATTTGACAAGAAACACCTGAAGAAGGCTGGAGGATATATTGGCTGAAATGTTGTGAATATAATAAAGATGAAAACAATAGTCCAAAAACCCTGAATGATAAAATGAACAAGGTAAATCAAAATTTTTGGGGGGTCTGTGAACTTATTTTAGCATAAAAAAATTGTTTCAGTAATACTATATATAAGTTTTTGTCAAGAGAAACTTCCTTATATCTTTGGTTTGGATTGGTTTCTTTGTTTAATGGCATATCAACTCTTTTTAGGTTATTTAATGCCAAAGCCATTCTCCTAGAAGAACAGTAGTGGTACTATTTAACCCATAGCTGGGAGGATAAAGGGGTTCATACCTTTCCCAAGGGTATTTGCCCAAAAGTGAACGTAATAGCGCGACTGGAGTACGAACTTGCGTACTACGATTCCGCAGTCCATTGCTTTAACCATTACACCACGAGGACACCCCTCCATATCTTTCTCTAATAATCAATATATAATGTTGTTCATATAATGCATGTAAATAATCAGATTGACTTGCAAAAATGACAATGAAAAATTAAAGCAGAAAATTTTTGTCATCAAAAAACAAAACAGAAATTTATCAAAATAATTATTACCATATCATCATCTTCAGGTTTGTTGGCTTCCAACCATTCACAGACCAAATTAATCTTCAAGTCTTCCAAACTCAAATTGTTAATCTTTGAAATCGCTTCAGCCATTTGATTGATATCTAGTTTTGAAAAAGAAAAAAAAAAAAAAAAAAAAAAAAAAAAAAAGAAGAAATTACAGTTAATTTTCATTCAGTATTTTCTTTAGTGGATTTTTATTTAAAAAATTTTATTCCTTGTAGTTGGGTTGGTTGTTTGGGTTCTATGGCATATCAACCTTTCTTTCTTATTCTGTATATAAATTCTTACAATGCATACGTTTGTTTCAATGATTATTCTTCTAGTTAGAAATAGACAAACATCTTACCTGGCCTCAAGTGATCAGGAAGTGTGGGATCTAAGATGGAAGGATGTTCATAGAGTTTTGTAATCAACATCTCTGGCTTAGAGCACAGATCAAGCAATTCTGGAGTGGCCAATTTGTGCTGGAAGAGAACTTGTTCTGCTGCCAGCTGGTGATACATTTGTACAAACTTATGGTGCGCAGTTTCAGCCTTTTTACAACTTGAAGACTGAAAAAGTGGAGAGAGAAAAAAAAAATTACAAGTTATATTTAAAAAATATGGTACTAGTATCATTCTTTTCCTCTGAATTGATTATTTTAAAAAACATACTGTTATCCCATGGACAAAAAGAACAAGCTTTTGTTTGAAATCTCTGACCAAAAACATAAATCCAGTTTAATGTCATATACACAGGACAATAAAATTAGAGTTTTCCAACCAATCAAATATGTCTAGTAATTTATAAGTAAATTAGCTGTTTTGATTCCAAATTTTAAAATTGTACCTAATCTGAAAGAATTAAAAGAAATAAGGGTTGGGGGTACCTCTTTGGAAGATTGGAACCATTTTTCAGCAAAAGCTACACAACCTTGCAAAGCAAGAACTTTTTCAGCACCTGAAATAAACAGAATAAAGAAAAAATATAACAATTTAGAATTTGAGTTTTTTTTTCTCAAGCAAATCAAGTAGATTTTATTGTGTGTATAATGATGTGGATAAATGAAATCGTCAGTAATTCCCATTTCAAACCAAGCAATAATCAATATACAAATACTGATCAATAAAAAAAACTTCTTAAGGTGGTTCAAACCTATATTTTTACAAGTTAGGAGAAATTATCTATATATTATAAATGTATGATCCTGGCAAAAAACTCCAGACTCACCACTCCTACAAAATATTTCTTCCTTTGTTTTTAATCCATAAAAAAAAATAAACAAAGCTCAAATCTGAAATAAAACCTATTTTATTCAATAGTTAAACTTTCAGGCTTCATGGAATATATAGGATGATTGGTTGGCAAAACAACCCTTGTAGGTTATTTAATGCCAAATTCTAATATATATATATATATATATATATATATGTCTAGCCACACTGATGAGTTCTGATAGAATGAAACAGATCTGTCTGTGGATGACTATAGAGATATTATATATATATATATATATATATATATATATATATATATATATATATCAAATATATATGATTTATAAATGAATAGTTTGTAGATAACATTTTTAAACATGCCAGAGGTTATGTGTTTGCACATAGTTAAATGGATTAAAAATAAAGGAAGAAACATTTTCTCAAAGTGGTGAGTGCATATTTTTTTGCAAAGGGTTATATAAGCAATGATGATACATAGGTGGAAATCTGGCTTGTGACAGATTTAAGTTACAGAAATTTATAAATTTATGTCCCATATTTTTATCACAGTAATGAACATAAGCATAACATGAAACTTTTTTTTTGTTAAACCAGGCAAAAGCAGGCTACATGAGACATGTCTCCTTATTAGGCAGACCACACTACTAAAAAAATTCAAAGTTACATTTTAATTTAGGTACCCCAACCATTAACGGAGGTTATTCAAGTATTAGTTATTCCCCTACGACAACAGTTTTCCTAAACCTTTGTGAGAAATGGAGAGAATGTGTGAATGAATAAGTGAGAACGAATATAAGACAAACAAAATTTTAATAGCCATTATTATCCGGCTCATAAGCCTAGTGGGTAGAGTGTTCGCCAATGGCCTAAGAGAGCAGGGTCCAATCCCAGGTCGAGTCATACCAAAAACTTAAAAAATGGTATTTGATACCGCCTTGCTTAACACTCAGCATTATGAGGTATGTATCAAGAATAAAGTGAAGCAATCCAGGGGAAGGAGTTGCGCCTTACCCTACACCTCGGTGTCACCAACTTTATTATCCTCATAAAATTAGGTGGGCCATTCAAAAAGTCTAGCAGGTCATAATCTGCTTGTAACAGTGTTAACCACTGTTGAGAGGTTAATGCTTAAGCTATACCCCATCCTGCCTTCCTGTAGTTATAGAATTATGGATTTTAGCAGAGTGAGAAAAAAATTTTGTTTACCCATAGGAAGTTCTTTCATGACATAAGTCGACAAAGCAAGAGCAGATTCACAATCTTTGATTTCACCAACAATCATCTTGACAGAGTTGAGCAGATCATAGTTTACTTCTTTGGGATCCCATTTACATCTAAACTTGTCCTCTAGTGTACTTGCACTTGTCTCATTTGAGGAACTCACATAAGCTTTCACTGTATTCTGTACAGCAACCACATACAACTGATCTGATGACAGCTGGAAAGAAAAAAATTTTTAAAGGCACACATTTTTTTTAAAATATATATTTGGCAATTAAAAAGAAAAACTATATTTTTTTTAATGGATCTAATTTTTATAATAAAAAAAATAAAATCAAAGACAACTGGAAAATTTGCACCAAAGAATATTCAAGACATGCTGGGCACTTTTGATTTACAGTTTTAACCTTATTTTTAATTATCAATTTTAAAACTTTTAAAACTTCTTTTAATTTAGACGCTTTTGGTTTCTTTCTTACTTTAATTGGAGCAAGTAAATATTTTAGAACTTATTCAAAAAAAAAAAAAAAAAAAAAAAAAAAAAAAAAAAAAAAAAAAATTTTTTTTAAATAACAAATTGTCCTAAAATATTTACTGTTAATGAAAAAAAAAAAAGTCCTTACTCAATTATTTAACTACACATTTCAAAATACAAAATGACACAATTAATTGGGTAGACAAACAAGATGAAGCATCAAAAAATATAAATTGCCCTAAATGTGACGCAGAAGAATCTTATTTTAATAATAATAGCTATTATGCTGAAGGTTATCTTAGAGATTCAAAAAGAAGGAAAAAAAAAAAAAACAACCTATATTTTCTTAATGAATCAAATTTTTATGATAAGAAAAATAAAATCAAAGACAACTGGAAAATTTGCACTAAATTATATCCAAGCAAGACACGCTGAGCACTGTTGGAGAAGGTAGTCTAACTCATAAGCAAAATTCTGCTAACTTATATCCCCCAGCTTTGTACAGACACTGGATGGCATTTAGAGACCGACGAGAAGAGAAAGCAAATCAAGGGAATTCATTCAGTATGCCTTGATGATGATCTATATAATAAGGAAGAGTTTGGTTGTCTGTCCTCTGTAAACAGCCAAAAGGTAAAATACTGAGTAACTCAATTTGTCATGTATACTTATTAAACCCAAGGGAAGGTTTTAATGAAAAAAAAAAGTTCTTCATTGAGAATGGGACACTAAAAATAAATAATTAGCAGGAGACCATGGAGCTTCAAGATATAACTAGATGCATACGAGGATCATTAAATAAGTTTCCAGACTTTTTTTGTAAAGCCACTTTTATTGATAGTACACACATGAAACTCTAGTCCCCTTCGAAGTAATCTCCTCCGGCAGCAATGCACTTGTACCGTTCCAACAACTTATGGAAGGCCCCATGGAAGTTCTCTTGTGTGAGCATGTCAATGTCCTTCATCACAGCCTCTTTCATCTCAATTGTCTCATAACGATAGCCTCTGAGCTTAGGGAATAACTAAAAGTCACACGGAGCAAGGTCTCGACTATAGGGAGGCTGAGGAACTGTCTTGATGTCCATCTTGGTTAAATAGTCTGTGACAAGGATGGAGTTGTGGACTGGTGCATTGTCCTGGTGGAAATGCCACTGACTCGATTTCAAGAGTGCTGGCCTCTTCCCTAGGAATCTCTTCCTGAACTCCCTTAAAACCTCGACATAATAAACCTAACCCTTTGGTCAATCAACTCTGGTGTATTGACTTCCTTACTCCTACCACACCTCTCATCATCCCTCACAGACTCCTTGCCTTCCTTGAATTTCTTATGCCACTCAAAAACTGATGCTCGATTCATGCAAGATGGTCTAAAAGCAGTCTGAAGTATTCCATACATTTCTGTGGCATTTTTTCCAAGTTTAAAACAGAATTTTATTGCATATCATTCTTCCTCACGTCCAGATTGCATTTTTGAAATTCATCAGCAGTGACAATCAGGCTTTAGTAGGGTGTATTCCAATTGCTGCTGTAGCTGTTCATTTGAACTTGAAATCATAAAAATTGGTCAGTCATCTCATAAGATGTATAGCAATAACATACTGAATTTTTTTTAAGAGTCTATGACAATTTTAAATGCTTGTACAAAAAAGTCTGGAAACTTATTGAATGCATCACTTATAATATAATCAAGTGTAATAGTTAATTACTTAGTTATCAACTTGTTGATACTGAAAAAGGATTCATTTATTTCCACTTCTATTTTGCATCAGCTGTTGTTAAACAGCTAAACAAAAATAAATCTATTTCTCACAATCTGAAAAAAAAAAAAGTAATATGAACTCTTTACATTCTACAAAAATTTGCGTGTAAAAAGAGAAAAAAAAATAACATACCTGAAGAATTTTTGTTGCTGACAGCCAAGTTTTTGTATTCTTCACATCAAGTTCTTTTGCTACACAAACACACAAAAAAAAAAAAAAAAAAAAAAAAATTTTTTTAAAATAAAAAATAAGGAATAGAAATCAATATGTGGTTACTCTTTTTTGATGTCAAGTCACAATCTATTTACAGAATTTATATAAATCAATAGAAAATAAATCAGCAGAAGTGTTCTATAATCAGCATTTAATAGATATCTCTCTTGAGAAATTATAATGACTAGATGGTTAGTTGGTTGGTTTTATGGCATATCAACCGTAGTAGGTTATTTAATGCCAAATCCATTTTTTATGCAAATACTCAGTTCTATTTGAAACAATTTAATTCAGCATGAGTACACAGTTTAATTGTCAAAACATTACTATTTTAAGCTATTCAGTTTAGTCAAACTGAGCTAATTCAGTTTAGTATAAGTACAGATTTTGTTTACACACAGTTGAATGTCAGAACAGTTCTATATTAAATAATTCAGTTTAGTGTGAATACAGTTTCAATGTCAAAAACAGTTCCATTTCAAATAATTCAGTTTAGCATAAACACACAGTTTAAATATAAGTACAGTTTAATTGTCAAAAACACTTCTATTTAATGCCATTCAGTTTAGTCAAACAGTTCTAATTCAAACAATTCAGTTCAGCATAAGATATGCAGTTTAGTTCTATTTAACCCATAGATAGGGCCCTATCAGGTGCTACCATTCTGAGCCAGAGTGGACCAGGGAGCAATGGCAATGAAGGGGTGTTCCACATTCCCTAAAGCTCCAGCATCACTGGAACCTCACCATCAGATTGTTTAGTGTCATATCCAGGACACTCATTGGGAGGGGTGTAGCCTCTGCAGAGGTGCAGTCGGTGTATTCTACAGCCCCAGCCAACGGGGCAATATAATGACTAGAGTGAGTACAATTATCAAGTTGCATATTGAACTGGTAACTGTTTCATTTTTTAATTTAGAGAATTTTAACACTTTTGTGCTAACAAAAAAATCTAGTTAAATGTTACAGTAATATACATAAAAAATTAATTATTGTAATATAAATGGTCACATTTAATATTAGATTATTTTTCTGTTGTGTGGATTGGAACTTAAGAAAAAATTAGTTTCTGGAAATGACTTCTTTTAAATAAGATGATTGTTTTGAGTAATGCAGCTTTTTAAAAATTTGTCTATTCTTTTTATTTTAAGATTTTGTATAAAAGCACATTTTTTCATAACACCTCACTTAAAAAAAATGTTAACAGAGTCTGTTTATTTTTAATATTTTGTAGCCGAGAAATAACTGTAACTAGAGTTATTTGGTATGGACCCGTGGCTTCCACTCAGAACAAAAAGGTGTGTGACCCAAGCAATGGAGGCGTCATTTGCATAGGAGTGGTGGTACTAGGTTGCTGACCATCACAAGTTATGCTTTCTCCATAAAATCCAATTCATTTTGAACAACATGCTATGTAAATTTTGGCATGTGAGTAAGAGGCAGGTCAGTCGTTGTGGATTTAGAAGTCAAATTTTTTACCCCCTTTTTCTTTACATATTTGACATTGCACTTGCAAGTTTGGATTTCTGAAGCCAGATAGAGACATTGTTACTGACACCTACTGATGGAATATAACAAAAATATGTGCCAAAATTATCCTAAGCAAAACCAGTTGGTTACTGGAGGCCAAAGGGTTACACAATGACATGTGAAGAGTAAGGACACAACAAGAGAATATTACAAAGAGATAACAAAGGAGAAATTCCCAACAAGATATGTTAAAACATGAATTACCCCTTAACTTAAATTGTAGCTGGAAGGAAAACATTCCTGTGAGAATTTGATCCATGAGAAAAGAAACTGTTCATAGAGGAAATCCTTCTAATCCTACCATATATGACCAGAACATGAACAATTATTTTTAATACTCAAATCAATTGACCTCTATAACTAAACAATTACAAAATGATAAAAGTTAAGGATTTAACAAAAGAATATTACAAAAGGACAATAACGTACAGATCCAAACTAAGATAAAAACTCATTAACCCTGGACTTTAGGCGGAGGTGCCCGTGGTGTAGTGGTTATCGTCGTAGGAAATGGACACAGCCACACAAGTTCAGATCCTGGACGAGACTGATTGCATTTCACATTGCACTAATACCCTTGGGAAAGGTATGAATCCAATTATTCTCCCTCCAGCTATGGGTAAATAGTAGGGCAGACTAGGAACTTCAGCCTTGGTGAGGCAACTAGTCTAGGAGAAGGAAAACTCTGAATTCAAACCTATTAAACTCCACTTAAAAATTGACCTTGTGTCATATCCTACCCGAGCGGGGGGGGGGTAAATAAGATTAACCCTGGACTTTAAGTTCATGGTTGTAGCAGGGGAATGTTTTTACAGTGAAGAAGTTTGATCCACAATACAGATGTTCAAAAAGGAAGATGCTGAAATGAAACATCCATCTGATACTTCTTTTAAAAATCATTTTACTTAAAATGTGAAGACTAAGAAGAAGAAAAAAAATTATGCAAATAAGTAAGGTTGGCAACCGCAATCAAGGGTAACCCGAAGGCTCCTTTTTCAATAGCTACTACACCGAGGTATAGGGAAGGCCGCCATTCCTTTCCCTGGATTGCTCCACTTTACCCTTGATCTGTACCTTATAATGCTGAATGTTAAGCAAGGCAGCATCAAGTACCATTTTTTGAGTCTTTGGTATGACTCGACCTGGGGTTGAACCCCAGTCTCCTGGACCATTGGCGAACACTCTACTCATTAGGCCATGATAACTAATATAATACAGATGCAATAAAAATTATATTTAGCATTACATTTTTTTTCTGTTAAGTTTGTTGTCATGATTTCTAGGATTAATTTCTCTGTTGCCTCTCCATACACAGAGTTTCAAATGACATTTTTCAATTAGCTTTGAAAACATAAATGTGGAAATACAGATTTATACTTTGCAAAAAGATGAATAACTTGTCTATTTTTTAAACCTATTAATGTCTCAAAATCTAATCAAATGGTTCATGCAGATAGGAAAAATTCTTAAGATTGAAAAAGTCAGCCATGAACTTACTAATTATTTTCCATGGGTCCCCAAATAACAAAGGATGAAATGGCAGCCGAGTTTGACTGACAGGAGGCAGACAATCTAAGACAAACTGCAACTGAAAACAAAAACAAATAGTTGTTTCTTTTTTCTTTCTTCAACAAGAAACACATAAATATGGAACATAAGTTGGGGTGGGGGAACAAATGTCAGCAAATTTCCATTTTGAGGATTTTACAAGTATAAAATGTAAAGTTGTATGAAAACAATATAGATGATCATTTGACATAAAAATATTTTTAATTTAAAACAAGACTATTCCAATAGTTAAAAGTTAATTTCAGAAAAAGCATTAGATTTTTAGATTAAATATTTTTAAAAAATAATTTAACTAAAATATTTGTTTAAATGAAGACAAAAAATTTACATTAGTGTCAATCAAGACCCCTTCTTCTCACCCCCAAAACACATGCATCACATACACAAACAGAACTGTGTCAAAAGCTCCTTTTGGTCAAGGGGTGGGGGAAGCATCTGCATTTTGAGTTCAACTGCATTAAAAACAATTTCAAATTTTTCAGCTCAATGATAGGCAAAACAATAAATAGCTAATTTCATATTACAAGATAGACGGTTAATTCATTTTGTAATTATTTACTAAGATTAGTTTAGTTATGGCATGAAGTATGGACAAGTCTTTATATAATTTGGGGTATTTATTCTTAACACTAGTAAATCACAAGTCTTTATATGGCTTTGGGTAATTATTCCCAACCTAAAAATATTCACAAAACTAATTTTAAATTGTTTGATTTTTGGTCAAATAACAAACACTAGCATAATTTTGAATGTTTTTTATTTCCCACTTTTTCAAGTTTCATAAATTATGTTACTATAACAACCTCATAGACAATTGTAATACACCCTGATATTTTTTCTAAATTTAAAAAAAAATTTCCTGATGAAGCTTGTACAGAGTAAAACAACATAATAAATAAACACTCTTTCAAATTGGTTTTCACATCTTATTTCTTTTAGTAAAAAAGTGAACACAGGCAGCTTCCATCAGAGCTTGAATTCAGTTAGCCAATTTTCTGTCTTGTTGGCTTTAATGATTAATACAATAATGAATGTATAAAAACAAAAAAAAGAGTATTTGTCCAGAATAGCCCACTGAGGAAATTTCAGCGGTAAACTAAGGTACAAAGGTTGACTTTGAAGAACTTTCAATACATTATTTTCCTCAGCAGGCTATTCTGCACAAATACTGAAAACATAGCAAACAGCTGACCATGGAGATATAGATAGGGTCAGAGATTAAAATAAAATTTAAAAAAAAAAACACTTACACTCTCCTGGTCTCCATCAATTCTGAACTGATGTTCATAGTCTGAAGGGGGAAATGTTCTCTTATATTCTTTCAAGAAGCTCAACAATTTCAGACTCTGCATAAATAATAATAATAATAATAATAATAATAATAATAGCACTAGCACAAAATAATACCATAAGGACTAATTATATCAAGGTGAAAATTGATAATATACAATGGAATATCAAATGTAGATTATGTGGAGACAGAGATGAAACAGTTAATCACATAAGTGATTGAAGCAAACTGGCACAAAAGGAGTAAAAGACTACGCTTGACTGGATGGGAAAAGTGGTCCACTGGGAATTGTGCAAGAAATCAAAAAATTTGACCATACAAATGCACAAACCAGAACCTGTCCTCGACACAAAAAATTCACTGGAATTTTGAAATACAAACAGATCATGTAATCCTGGCCAGAAAACTAAAGAGTGTTGATTAACTAGGAAAAAAAAAAAAAAAAAAAAAAAAAAAAAAAAGAACTTGTCGTTTAGTGGATTTTGCTGTTCCAGCAGACCAGAAAATGAAAAGATAGAAAATACTTGGACCTTGCTAGAGAGCTTAAAAAGCTGTGGAACATGGTGAGTGATACTAACTGTAGCTGGAGTACTTGGAACAGTCTCCAAAAGCTTGGAGGAGTAGGAAATCAGAGGAAGAATTAAGACCATACAGACCACAGTATTAAAATTGGCTAGAATACTCAGAAGAGTCCTAGAGACCTGAAGAAAGGCCACCTGATAACATTGGAGTGAAATAATAAATTGAGCAAATTCATTTGTTAGTATTTTATGAAATTCAAAACAAAATAAATCACAGATTTTTAGTTTTGTTTCAAACATTTTCCAAAATTAGCTGATTTATAATCAGCTAATTTGGGAAAATGTTTAAAAAACATTTTCAAGAAAATTAATTAACTGTTTTTCTAAAAGTCTGCTCATTGAATAAGTCATAAAAATTGAGATGATAGAATAATTATACATATACAAAATACAGTAATAAAAAAAAAAAAAAAAAAAAAGGATGAAAATAAAAGGGTAAAAAAGTTCCTAAGTAATGTTCAATTCAATAATAATCATCACGGTTAATTCTAATATTTATACAAATCATTTGCAGGAAATTATCAATGAAAATTAATTAGGAGTTTATTTTTTGCACATACAATTATTGATTTAATTTGTTTTTAATATATAAACTCTAGGAAATAGGCAGTGAAAGCTCAAATTGGCAAAATAGAAAAGAAAAACCACTTTTAGTTGTTAATTAACAATTAACTTCTGGAGTTTGCTTCAAATCCTTAGGCCTCCAAATTGCTTAATGAACTAAGATATCTGAGCATGTGTAATATTGTTGGCTATATTCATAAATAAAGAGTACTATATATATATATATATATATATATATATATATATATATATATATATATATATATATATACACATACATACACATCTCTCTCTCTCTATATATATATATATACACACACACATATTTATACATACATCTATATATTCATATATACTCATACTTCCATATGTGTATACACATTTCTCTCTCTCTCTCTCTATATATATATATATATATATATATATATATATATATATATATATATATATATATATATATATATATATATATATATATATATACACACACCTCTCTCTCTCTCTCTCTATATATATATATATATATATATATATATATATATATACACACACACATACATATATATACACACACACACACAAAAATCCATCCACATATTCTTTCTCTTCCTCTAGATGTACACACATCCATCCATTCACATAAAAACAGACATTTTTTTTATACATACTTCTCTACAAAGATACACACTGCAATTAAAATGTTGATCAACCAGTCTATAGCCTAATACAGTAATTAGTTAAATTTTGGCTTGAAATTTTAACCGTACATAATGATTAATATCCACTACTGAATTTATTAATTCAATGACAAGGGATGATATTATGCTGTATAATAGATGCTTTTTATAACTAGGCTACAGACTTATTGATGTACTGCTGTGTGTGTGTGTGTGTGTAACATACACACATAAGGAGGCCCAAGTAAGAAAAGAATTGTTTTTTAATTGTTATATATTTATTAAAGTTTTTATTAAATTTTGGAAGAAAGGGTTAGAGAGAAACTTGAGAAATCACAAGTATGTTGAACAGAAGGATATAAACAAAACAGCATGTATATTTCATGGCTGAAGGCCATTTCCTTCTTTGTCGGGCTGAGAATTTTTCCATACTCCCTTGTACACATACACACCCTCACTTATATAGTGGATTCTTCTTAAGTAGAAAAAAATAGCAAACCACAAATTTTGGTCTCTATTAACAGTTGTTCCTTTTTGAATTGATTGCATAAAAAGTGTTGGTAAATTATATCCAACCTAATACTTACTTTTACGTAAACATTCTAGGAGAAAAGTGAACACGTAACTAAGTCAATTTTCAATTGCACATATTCAAGTACTTATATACATATATAAGTCCAAACAAAAGCACAATTAAATTAACACTTAGCTTTGGTCTTCATGTCTCTTTTCGAAGAATAGTTGACTTCGAAGTTTTATTCCTTTTTTTTGAAATGTTGGTTAATGGAAGCAACGTCCTTTAAAAGCACTGTCTTTCCATGTTGAAATGGTTTTGTTGACTGTGTCTTTCAAAAAATGTCTGCTTATTTATTTATAAAATTAATATATACACAAATCAGCTTTTTATTCTCAACCAATAAAAAACAGCCTTTTAATTATTCATAAAAATTAAGACTTACAAGAAGTTTTATTTATTTAAATTTTATAATTAGTTTTGCAAAATTATATTGAAGGAATATTTATTTCTAACAAATGGACAAAATGTTACATTTGATTTTTTTTTTTCAAAACTAGTATTTTTCTCGTAACTGTTGATCTATTTATAAATAAAATCCTACACATACATTTGTACTATCTTATGAAAACCTGTGAACTTAAAAATCATCAAATCACACACATGCAAAGTGTTTTTGTACCAAATATTTTACATGATTTTGAAGTTTGAGGTATCATTTATCTAATTGTCTTTAATTGGAATCATTTTGAGATGAGGCTTCTTAATCTGAGAATTAATTTTTTTTATTTATTTATTGCGGACTTTTTGTCCTCATCTTGGTAAGTTTTGTGTTGCTTCTTCTTTCACTACATTTCGGCCAAATTTCACCTCTGGTCTTCTTCAGGTGATTTACCGCGACCTCGGATAGGAATGCTGAGTCTTGTAATCGTATCCCCAGTAATTACTGCCTTCCATAGTTGTTTATCGCACCACGTTTTTTGACCAAGTAAACAACACAAAAACTACCAAGATGAGGACAAAAAGTCCGCAATAAATAAATTTTAAAAAATTAATTCTCAGATCATTTATCTAGTTTAATTGAACTTATTGACAAGAATGGAGCAAGAAATGAATAATTTATCATTCATTATTGTGTATGTTACCAGTTTTTACATATACAAAAAACAATGTCAACATGCCTCTTATAAGGGAAAATTCAAATATTTAAAAAGTTACCTTCTCAAGTAGAGGAGTTTTTTCTATTTGGCTGGCTTCTTCCAGAATTAAACATAGAGTTTCATAATCATACATGTTTACCTGCAGAAAGAAAAAAAAAATACAACTGACATTTGATATAAACTATTTTCCCTCTAATAAAATTTAAATGAATTAATTTGAATTATTTTTTCTTTTTTGTAAGTTTATCAGCTGATTTGACCCCCCCCCAAAAAAAAACATTCTATGATGATTTGTTTTCACTGATCATGTAACTATTTACAGCAATTTCAAACTAGACAGTAAGCTTTAAGATTTTTTGATCCAAATATGTTTTTAAGTTTTATTTTACATTAAATATATATATATATATATACACACACACAAATTTCTTGTAAAAATTATAGTTAAGAAATAAGAGCTTTAACACACATTATATATATTACATATATATATATATATACTCTTCAATGTGGACACGTAGAACACTTCAGTCCCAGCTTGAAGCGTCCTATGTGTCTAGCCACACTGAAGAGTTGTGATAAATTGAAACAGTCTGTGGATGACTATATATATATATATATATATATATATATATATATGAAGAAAATAATTTAATACAGTCAGAATGTTGAATAAGTATTTGAAGTCAGTTCATACAAGATAGTAGCAAAGTAGTGGGTCAAAAGAGAGATGAACTTTCAAACACAGTTGAAGAAAAATCTCACCGACTCAAATCATGCCATTTCCAAAAAAAAAACTGGAAATAGAAAAGTAAATGAGTAATACCAATTTCTTCATACTTGTCAAGAGGTTTGTTTCTGACTTTCATTCCACACAAAGGGTCACACTGCAACAGAAGCAAGTAGTAGATCTGCCCTGAGATGGACAACATATCCTGATAATCATTTTGGTTATTTCACTTAACAACCAAGTCACGTCAACCATCTCACATATTCAAATCAAAGTCCCTACTATGGTATGTTAAGTCTCTCAAGGCAAAACCCAACTATCCATGCACACAAACACATACACGGAAATAGCACTGTAACAATTTCTTATCTGAGAAAATCTTCAAAGTTCTTAATATGATTACTCATCATTTTTGAGTGATATATTAAAAATATCTATAACTTTTAACATTAAAGACAAAACTGCTAACTTATTGTAATTGACTTATCCCTTAAACTGGTTTAGTCATAGGGGGTTACTCATATAGCGTATCTTGGGCATGAATAGCCTTCCCGGCATAATGGTTAGAGTGTTCGCCAATGGCCCAGGAGACCTGGGTTCAATCCGAGGTCAAGTCATACCAAAGACTCAAAAAAAAAAAAGTTACTTGATGCTACTGTGCTTAACACTCAGCATTATAAGGTAAGGATCAAGGGTAAAGTGGAGCAATCCAGAGAAAAGAGTAGCGCCCTTTCCTACACCTTGGTGTAATAGCTATCGAAAAGGGAGCCTTCGGGTAACCCTTCACAATGGTCGCCAACTTTACTTACCTTCTCCAAGACTGGTTGCCATACTAAGGTTAAAGAGCTCAGTCTGCCCTAAACTTTACCCCTAACTGGAGGGAGAATAATTGGATTCATATCTTTTTACAAGGGTATTAGTACTCTTCTCTCTAGGCTAAATTTTGCAAACAAAGACTTATGAAGGAGGCTGTCCACAGCAACTGCAGGCATGCTGATGGCTGACTAGGCTGATGCGGGACAGGCAAGTCTGGCTGCAGCGACTGCAGTTAAAGGTTTGGTCTGGTCTGGTATGGTATGGCTGCTGAGGCCCCCAGGTTTTCCTCCTATACTATGTGATAAGCAAACAACCTTGTCCAGGTTTTTGAGCTCGAGTCACCAAGGCCACTTCTTTCAGCGATAAACATGTCACAAGCACCTCAAATTGTACCAAAAAATTAAAAATGTTTGGGAAAAAAAGAAGAGGGTGAAAACTAACTGAATTAACAAGGGTAGTGAGAGTTTTCATCAGCCTTGACTGAGTCTTGACACATCTTATAGCACCAACTGCCTTGTCCAGTTTCAGTTTTCGTTTCACCGGGTTACATGTTGACCACTGGTTGTGTGTGGCTGTGATGGACTTTATGATGTATTCAAGGTATTTTATCATCCCGTCATCCAGATCAATCTGGAAATCTCTGGAAAAAAATAAACGAAATTAAAAACTAAAATAAATAAATAAAAAAATTTAAAAAAATCAATGAGATTTTTGATAAATTGAGAAAAAGAAAATTTCTATACTTATTGTTTAAAATTATATATACCATTATATACTTGTGTATTATGAAACTTTCTGAGACCTAAATTTTGTTTTAATAATCAGGGGTTTGCGCCATAAATAATATACAAACTTTGTGAGTGTAAATAATTGGCCAAGGTTAGACCTTATTTGCATCTCACATATGGTATGACCCCTAATAATAGCCTAAAATTTATGTCATAGAAAGTAACATTATATATATATA
Organism: Sepioteuthis lessoniana; assembly: GCA_963585895.1. Classification (NCBI taxonomy): domain Eukaryota; kingdom Metazoa; phylum Mollusca; class Cephalopoda; order Myopsida; family Loliginidae; genus Sepioteuthis; species Sepioteuthis lessoniana. The sequence goes on from OY757926.1 coordinate 22,784,319, forward strand.
TATATATATATATATATATAGTAAATAAAAAAACAAATAATCCACAATTGTAAAGAGTACCTTATAATGAAAATCAAATAAAATATTTTGTCAATTTTTCATTTGTAAAGTAGATTAAAAAATGAACTTCTCTTGGATTTCATTCAAAAATTTTGTTAGAAATGGACTAAAAAGTAATATTGCTTAAAGCAACTATTAAATATTTTAAGTAAAATAGAATGAATCTAAGCTACACATCATTATAACAGCCCTTAACTATAAACTACCATTATTATTTGTGAATAATATACACTCCCCACCCAGATTTTTAAGCTTAAAATTTTGATGTGCATATTTTATACAAGAACCTTTTTTTGACCATGTGCATTAAGTAAATGAAAGTTATATCTATGGTCCAAACTAACTAATGTGCAACAAACACTTCTGTTTTCCACAGAAACACATGTTTGTTCATAATTTGTTTATTCTTTCTGAACTAATTTTGTACTGAAAGTTTGTTACATTTTCATATAAACATGTCCCCTTTTTTTTAACTATTGTGAAAATTTTGTTTTGAAATTACATAAATTCTATTTTTAAAACAATAAAAACCAGATAAAAAGTTGAATGTAGCAGCTATAAATTCCAAAAAGTCAATGAGTATAATAGATGGGAAATTTTATTCCTATAATTTTGTAGCTGAAAGTTAGAGGTGAGTATTATACATGACTAATTACAATAATCAACATTAACATTGATTGCAAGTCTCTACTGTTATTTAAGTGATGGCCTTACTGCTTTTCTCTTTTATTCAAACAAACCTTCTCTTGAGTTTTTATTTGATATATTTGCTTTATCTGATCCAATCCTTTTGATCAATTCAACACTTAAGATTAAAAAAAAAAAAACTATAGACAAGGGTCATTCTATAAATAAGGTGAACTTTGCCTAAGGAATTGGCAGTAGGAAGCACTGTTTAAAGTAACACCTTTTTCAAGGAAATCAATAGTTATCGGTCCTTTTATGTTCCAGAAGATTGTTAGCATGAACTTTTTGTTACTGACCACTGTGCCCAGAACTTTTTTTTTTACTGGAGAGTCAGCGCGTTTTACTCCATGGACTGTCTTTTTGATTTAGGTTTGTGACAAACATGTTTAACCCATTTGTAAACACTTTTTTTTTTTACTAAAAAACATGCTACTCTCTGCACATCATACATTCTTCTGTAAATTTCACATGATTTTCACTTTTCAGCCACCAAAAATTTTATGAGACTTCTGTTCAAGCCTGGAACACTCTTTTGTCTTTTCCACCATCTTGAATAGCCACAAAAACATTTTTGTGAGATTAAAAATTTTTTTGCTATAAATCAATTCCAAACAATGCAGAGCTTACATAATGGAAAAAAATTCTGAAAAATATTTTGCTTTTTGAAAAAAAGCCTCATATTTATTGAATGAACCTATATATATATATATATATATATATCTCCTGTAGAGTAGACTATATTTTCAAGCTTTGGTTGGCAACAAGTCTAGAATGATAATTCTGAATTAAAAAAGCTTGCATTCCTAAAGCAGTCCACTAATGTTTTCAACGCTTGCAATGAAACGACTACCAAGTTGCAATGGTCCTTAGTCTTCTTTTGGATAAAAAGATAGTGTTATAGAGATAGAAGACTTGTTGCATAGGCAACTACTGATCTTTTTTTTTCTTCTCTTCAGTAGGTAAAGAGAAAAATCAACTTTCTTATTTTATCAATTACTTTTCTGTTTGATTAGAATTAAAACTATTAAAAAAAAAAAAAATTCACTGCCATTTACTTTTAAATTTCCAAGGTTGAATTCAACTTTTTCAATCAATGATTCAGATTTTTTTTCAAGATGGGATTAAACCTGAGCACCAATTTTGCTAATAGAGTGTAAGTTTTTAAAGTTTTAAGCAAAAAGCTTTCAATCAAGTTCTCAGTTGATATATATGAAATAAAAAACTTACTTGCAGAAATCCTTTACAGTTGTAATAGCAATTGACTCACAAGCTGCCATCTGCTGCAATACTTTGTATTTCTCATTTAGAGGGCCATACAAAGCATCCTTGAAACATACCTGACAATAGACATTTACAACAAAAATTAAATTACATTTGGTTGGTTTCTTTGTTTAATGGCATATCAACTCTTTTTAGGTTATTTAATGCCAAAGCTATTCTCCTAGAAGAACAGTAGTGGCACTATTTAACCCATAGCTGGGAGGATAAGGGGGTTCATACCTTTCCCAAGGGTATTTGCCCAAAAGTGAACGTAATAGACATTTAAAATTAGTTGTTTTTTTTTTTTAACAACTTATTAAGCAAAATATCTTAATTTTTTTTTTCTTGCAAGGAAATACATCTGTGTACATCTGTACACTAATGAATAGCTCAGTAATCAAAACGCACTGTTCAAAATATGGCTAGGTTCATCAAAAATTCTCATTATGTTTATATATATGTATTTACCCAACCCCTCCACCAGAACATGACACAAGATCAATTCTTCAGTGGAGTATTACTGGTTTGAATTCTGAAACCAGATATCAACCTTGATTTGCTACAAAATAAATAAGATTTTGTCTTACCTTGAATTTACCAAGCCGATGTCCCCAAGAAGCACTTGTCTCCATCAGTTGACACCGAGAGGCAGAATCTGGTTCCTTATGGAGCTTTCCAAGAGCATTTCCTACTTTTGCAAGTGCCTGTACACAAAACAAAAACATTTATTACCATTATTATTCTTAGACAGCTTCTTATACACATGAAAAAAGCCAAGATAACAAAAAGGTAAAAGAGAAGGCAAAACAATATACCATAAGTTTGCGGTAGTTTTGTCCAGCTTGACTTGTCATTTTCTTGAGAATTTCATGGAGAACTTTCTTGGGAAGACCCCAGCAAAAACCCAGTGCATACAAATGATCAATTCTGTGTTGACTAAAGATCTGCAGTTAAAATAAATAAATGTAAAATAAATATGAAAATGAAATCTATATTGCATTTATTTATGCTTAATAGTTTGAAATCTTAACCCCCAGGAATTTTAATTCACACACAAAAGAGTGGGGGGTGGGAATGTATATTAAGACCCCAAATAATTGAGCTCTTTTTCACACACGTACACACAAAACACAATCTTTAACTTGGAAGTACTCATGGAGTAATGGTTACACATCAAATTGATTTGGCTACCACAGTTCAAATCCTGGGTGAGTTTGAGTTTTGTTTAATGGCATACCAACTCTGTGGGTCATTTAATGCCAAGAAAGGTTAGATTGGTTTTGACTTCTATGTGGGTTTTAGGGTACGGGTTTTTATGATAGAATTTGATTATATTAAGCCAGATATTGATGAAAAGGTTGGTTTGGTCAGATTTTGGTGAAACTAAATTTTTTTTTTGAAGACTCAAGATGTTCTCTTTGTTGGTTTGTTTGGCTTTATGGCATACCAATGGAATTGGTTCATTTTTTTAGTACTTTTGGTTTTAGTTTGGATTTTTTCCTTTCTTTGCTTAGGGGATTTTTTTGATTTTGGTCATGTGTCTCACGTTTGTCTAAGACTATTGAAATGTGTTCCTTTTAGTATTTCTATTAGATTTTTTACTTCATTAATCGGTTTGTTCAGTTCTTCCTGTTTTTGTTTTGTATCTGCCTTTTCCTTGTTTCCTCTTTTTTTTTTTTTTTTTTTTTTTTTACATATGCATAACTTGGTTCTTTTTCTTGTGTTTGTTCTATTATTTTTCTGGCATCAGGAAAGCAGATATGTTTCTTGTGTATTTTATTTCTATTAATTTTTTTCTTTTTTTCAATGTTTCACATTCCCATGAGCATGCAGGGTGTTCTCCTGTGCAGTTGATGCAGTTGAAAGGATTATGACACTCCAATTCTGTGTGATTTGATTTTTCAACATTCTGCACATATTGGTGGTCTAGTGAATTTATCTCTATGATAACCATATTTTTGGCATCTTAGAGGGTTTGAAAATGTAAGTTTCTATTTTTGTATTGATGTAACCTATTTTAATGCTGGTTTGAGTTGTAGGTTTGTTCAATGTCAGTATGTATGTGTCTATGATTCTTGTTTCTTTGCCTATGGAGATTCTCCTCATATCTGTTATGCCTTGTTATTTAAGATGTAGTCTTATTTCTTCAAGGGAACATGATGTGAGGTCTGGGGATTTTATTACTCCTTTTGAGAAATTTAGAGATGAGTGAGGATATGTTTTTGTGTTTAGTTTTCCAATTTGTTTCCATTTTATTATTCTTTCTGATTGTTTTTGATTTGTTGTTTGTATAATAATGGTGCCGTTCGTAGCTTTTTTAATATTGATTGGTTTGCAGTGTGTTTCTATTATTTTTTTTATTCAGGAATAGGAATAGTTTGGTGATTGGGGCTTCTTCTATTGATTCAAGCACAATGAATTGATAGAAGTTTTCATTAGTTTCGAATTCACTTTCTGAAGAGGATTTTGAAAGGGGTCTTTTTATTCTTTTTGTTGGGGTTATATTTTCAAGATTATAAAGAAAGTCTATGAGTTTCATTGACTATACTTTCCACCCACCATGGAGCTCCACACAGGAATGTACCTAGGGAAAAACCCATTCGCCTAGTAAAATCAAAGCTACATAGTCAGTATACTCATGCTGATGGTAGACAGTTTCATTTTGTCCCTGGGTTTTCATTCCCAAGATAATTATTCCCCCAGGAACAGAAAGGAGTATAGGTCTTTCCTCAGCATGATTGACCCTACAGCCATCACTCTCTAATTCAGATTTTTGTAAAACTCTAAAAGAGGGCTGACATGACCAGCTGATTGATCGCTTGTCTAGCCAATAAAAGGCCAAACAGGAGTGTTGTAAATAACATAACCAGTTTGATTGCTGGGTCACGGACTGCTCAGTCACCAGGATCCTGTTCTCAAGCATTACAGGTCACTATTCATGGCCAACAAGCAGCCTCATTGGAGTTGGGAGTTACCCCTCAGCAGAGGTGAAGTTGACATATTCTACAGGCCCAGCCAACTGGGCAAAAATCATGGACGGGCTGTTTGCATTTCACATAGTATTAATACCTTTGGGAATGATATGAATCCAGATATTCTCCCCCAAGCTATGGGTAAAATAGTAGGGCAGACTTTTCTTAACCTTGATATGGCAACTGATGTGGGAGAAGGAAAACACTGAATTCAAACCAAGAGTAGACCTGGAAAGGGATAGGTTCTGCCAGACTATTCTTGCCCAAAACATGTTACAAGGTTATGGGATAAGTTTTTTTTTTTTTTTTTTTAAATTGGTAAAGAACATTTCCTTATGCTTGTTATTGCTACTACATTTACTCTAAGACCCCATTTTGACTGAGAGCTTTCTCTCATTCTACATTACTTTCATCCACTTGGTAACTTGAAATCTATCTAGGATTCAGACATAAGATTCACTATTTCAAACAAATTTTATTGAATACTCTCTCACAATGAACCTCTAACCCTTAGAACCAAATCAGCCAATATTTGTGCCACTATCTAGAAACATATATATACCCATGGAATACCTATTTCTACATCACATCCTTATATAATTCAACACCAAGTCAGCCAATGGTAGGAATGATTCTATTTTCGGATTTTCTATCTACAATATCCATGTAATTCAAAATCCAAAAGAGAGCTCAATGTAAAATAATAAATTAAATTATAGAGCAAAAAATTCCATATAAAAAGAAAGAAACTTTAAAAATTACTCATTTTTTGTAATAATATTCGTTTCAGCAACCCTACATTTTTTAAATGTTATATATATGTGTGTATATATATATATATATATATATATTATATATATATAAAATGAAAATTTACACATTTATTTCCATTTCTCCTATAAATATATATAAATCATAGGCCAGAAACAATTACTAAGTGCTACTTACTGTGTCTATGCTCTCTCTCTCAACATGTTCTATCACAAATATTGAGCACTAATAAAAAATATAACAAACTATATTATTTATATCAATATTTTCTGTTCATGGAAATTGGTGATCATCAAGAGAAAATTTTAAGTTTGTCCATCACAGTCAACAGTTTAAAAATAAAAGTTTGATGTAATCAGGAACAACAGCAACAGTAGCATAATAGTTGGTTTTACAGCATATCAACCCTTATTGGGTTTTATGCCAAAGTTTGTTAAAAAATTAAAGCCGCCAACGATATACACTACAAAAACATATCTTCACAATCATTTTAAACATGTAAAAATATCATACTTAGTTGCAATATCAAGGTTTTAAGAGCTATTAATATAGTTCAAAATAATTTTAAACATACTTCCACTCTGGATCAGAGTGAGACCTCAGAATAATGGCAATGAAAGGGCATCCCATCACTTCCCAAAGCTCCAGAAATTAAACTTCCCCACAATATGCAGTTTAGTGTCATAGTATAATTTTTTTCATGTGTGCATGGGGTGTGTCTCTAACCCTTATGCAAGAGATGCAATCAGTAAATTCTAGACCCACACCAACTATATATATATATATATATATATGGTTAGTAAGACAAGGAAGACATACTGAGAACTGCTGGAGAAGAAAGAACAAATTTATAAGCAATGTTCTATAGACATTTACATACGAACACACTACTGTTTGCTGACCAGCAAAAAATTACACACAGACACTGGATGCCATGTAAACTCGAGAAGACTTGCCAAAAGGTAATGACCAATAGGGATAGATAGCGAGAGAGAATCAAGGGAATCCATGCTGCCATTATATATATATATATATATATATATATATATATGCGCAGAATGCAATAAATTAATGAAAAATTGGTAAAACATAGAATTACCTTTTGAAGGAGGTTTATAACCAACTGTTGGCAAGTTCTTTGAGGATTTATTCGAGAAAGCACTCCCATTAAGTCTTTTACAAGATTCATATCCTAGAAAGACAGAAATAAAACATCAAGCATTCATTGATATACAAATACAATATATCATTTTTATTATATTTTAACACTAAGTCATGTTTGATTTTCATCACAACACTCACAAAATATACTCTTTATAATTGTTAATTACTAAGCTTTGTTTAGTCTGGCACAGGTCTCAGGATGCTTACCGTACTTGCTTAGTAGTCACTGAAATAAGTCCTGTTTAGTTTCATTGATATTTAACTTCAGTGATCGAGCAATAACCAGTACAAAAATCTATCTTCATAATTATTGTAACCAGGTAAATACTTAATAGTTAATTACAATATAAATGTTTTAAGAGCCAATGTATTCATGTAGTTAAAAATTATTCTAAACAGATACTCCCACTCCAGGTCCAAGTCCTTTCTGTCCTTAAACATGCATCCTACAATTCTTCCTTCACCTATATGTAAAATAGTAGGGCAGACTGGGTTCCTAAAACTTAGCATGGCAACTGGTCTAGAGGGAAAATTTTGAATTCAAACCTGTTAAACCCCACTTTAAAACTGACCTTGTGTCACATCCTGCACATGCAAGTAAGTAAAGTAAAGTTGGCGACTGTAGTTGAGGGTGAGCCAAAGGCTCCCCTTTCAGTAGCTACTACACCGAGTTGTAGGGGAGGGTGCTACTCCTTTCCCTGGATTGCTCTACTTTACCCTTGATACATACCTTATAATGCTGAGTGTTAAGCAAGGAGGTATCAAGTACCATTTTTTGAGTCTTTGGTATGACTCGACCTGGGAATGAACCCCAGTCTCCTGAACTATTGGCGAACACGCTACCCACTAGACCAATATAAGTGGTGTATCAACTCAGTACAGCAGTGAAACAAAACAGAATATGATATCAAGAGTTGAATTCAATAAAAACAACTTACCCTGTTATTTGCTTGAATGTTGGTGGTACAATAATCACAATATTCGAGTACTGTGAAGTAAGTGTGCATAAGATATTGATAAGAGAGTTCGACATTCTGATTCATTTGAAGAAAGTCCAGCAGGTTGGGAACCTGTTCAATGTAACTCTCTAAAATCTCTACACATGGGTTTTTTGTTTTCACATTGTCTTCTGAATTCTTGGATACAACTTTATCACTTTCTTCACATACTGTGATATCTACAGGTGTTTGGATCACTGAAAAGAGTTCAAAGAGAATTGTTAAAAGCCATTTTTTTTGCCATTTTTATACTTTATTCTAAGTATAAAATGGCAATCACTCACCACAGAAATTCAGACAAAATATATTTTCTTTGTTAATTATTAAATCCAAATAATTTTGTTGTGTTCATGGGTTTAAAAGTTCCTCATACAAAACTGTTGATTGATTTTAACAGCATGGCAAACTATTGAGGGTTATTTCATGACAAGAAGTTAGGCAATTCAGTACATTTATATCTTCATTTCTTTTGCGTCATTAAAGAGTTTTTTCATACTGTTATAATATCAGATATTCCTATCTAATTACAAATAATTTGCAAACAGATCTATTTGATCAATAGAATGGACCCTAATAGATACTACCACTTCAGGCCAGAGTGAACATGGGAGTAATGGCAATAAAGGGCCACACCACACTTTGCAGAGATCCAGAACTGGTGCCAGACTACCAGATGTAGTTTAGTCTCATGCTTAGGACCTTCCCCACTTTTGGGGGGTCATAACCCTCTCTGCAGAGCTCTTAAGTAAAAAAAAAAAATAGCCAAAAATGTAAAATGTTCTTATCTGTTATTTAATAGGCTGATTGTTACTAAGCAATAGCAACAGAGAAATAGGGATTCCCAGGCTAGAATTCAGGCCATCTAATGATATTGTATTTCTATGTAGCAGTACAAATACTAGATACTTGGGTTCTAAGAGTTAATATTTGAAAATCTATATGCCATGAAATGTGTAATTATTAGTGTGTCAATTTTATTCCAAAGAATTTTTGCCTATTTTCTCTTGAAATGAGTTCTAAATCAAAACCATTATAAATCTTAAATGAATTGACATCGAGTTTAATGGCTTCTGAAATCAAAAGAAAATATCTCATACCTTACCTTCCCAAGAAGCTAAAGTGAAATGCAAAGAATCAGCAGTCTTCAGAAAGCTATTATAAATCATATATGTATTTACCCAATTCCTCCACATGAGCAGGATGTGACACTAGGTCAATTCTTAAGTAAAAAAGGTGGCGACAGTAATTGAGGGTGACCCAAAGGCTCCTTTTTCGATAGCTACTACACCAAGATGTATGGGTGGGCCTTGTATTGCCCCATTTTACCCTTGAGCTACACCTTATAATGCTGAGTCTTAAGCAAGGAGCCATTTTTTGAGTCTTTGGTATGACTCAACCTAGGATTGAACCCAGGTTTCTCTAGCCATCGGAGAACACTATAACCATTATGCCAATGGGCGGAGTTTAACAGGTTTGAATTCAGGGTTTTCAATCTCTTAGACCAGTTGCCATACAATTTACTCATAAGGGGAGGAAAAATAGTTGGATGCATACCTTTCCCCAAGAGTATTAGCACTATGTGAAATGCAAACAGCCTCATCCAGGATTTGAACTCGGGTTGCCATGTCCATTTCTTATGATAACCATTACACGATGAGCGCCTCTTATAATAAATCATATAAGATTTGACAATGATCCTAATGGGTTCTGAAGGTGAGCACAATTTAAGAAAGTAACTGCACTTTTAACCTTAAAACTCTTGAAGAAAGCAAATATTGATTGATTTTAATGGTATGTCAACATGTCTAGGGTTATGTTATGCTTAGAGGCCATGGAATTGCATTCATTGTACATTTATATTCTGTTTAGTTTAGTTGTTAAAGTTAACTGATATCATTTCAAGTAATCATTTCTATTTAAAAATAGTCATTTGTTTGTACACAGTTATATGGCTTCAAGTAACTAATAATAATCCTTAGTAAACAATGATAGCTTTAAATATTCTTAATAAAAATAATTTGCAAACAGATCTATTTGACAAGTAAACAGAATCCTAACAGATATTGCCACTCCAGGTCAGAGTGGATCTGGGAGTAATGGCAATGAATATTTACCAGGGATGGGGGGGGTGATCTTACCCACGGCAGGGGGATACAGTCAGCATATTCTAAGCCTTGCTGGCAGGGTATGAAGCAAAGATATTTACCAGGGATTTCTTGCAGTAAAGGATTAATCAAAGTTGTCTTTGCAGTTAAAGGAATTACAGTTGATGATTCCATGATGAATCCATCTTCCTTGAATTGAATAATCAGGTTCCGGATTTTACTCCCATTTTGATCCATTCGTCCACCTACAGCCATTCCCTAGGGAAACAAAAAGAAATTGTTCAAAATATAGCAGACTAAACTCACAAAAAAATTAAAATGTGATTGAAAGAAGGGAAATAGCAGTCAATACAATTTGCAGTTTAAATTTCCGAGATTAATTATTAACACGATTCAGATTATCATCTTTATCTTGGTTGTTATATGCAAATTTTGGAGAGTGTGGCAGCCAAAACACAATGATAACAATCAAAAGAAGGACAACAGTCCAAATCTTGTAAATTCTGTAAATAATTGCTTCTAATTAATAATAAATGATGTCAATTTACAGATAATTACTGATATAATATTTAAGACTTCAATATAACCGTTCTGTTAAAAAAAAAAAAAAGAAAAAGGGAAATAACTCAAACTTACCTTCCCATCTGATAAAGTAAATATTACATTTATACATTTTTTTTGTAAATCACCACAGAAATAATGGAAATTTTCTGCTATAATGGATGAGCACTTTATTGTTTTTCATGTGTTTTAAAAATTTAATGTGCAATAAGTATCTTTCTTTTGAAAAAGAAATAAAAGAAAAAGCACAAGTATTAACAAATGCCCAAAATAGGGTCTAAAATTATCTCTATGAATTTTTGGCAGTCCTGTAATTAATTGCTGTCTTGAATAATACTAATAGAAGACTCACCTGTGTAGCAACCGTGTTGTCAGCAACATTTGTCTGTTGACTAGCAGCAGCAGCTAACAAAGTACATTTACCAAGTTGAATATATTTTGTTAAGCATCCTGTTGGGAAATAAAATGAAAACATAAGCTATATATATATATATATATATATATATATATATATATATATATATATATATATATATATATATATATATATAAAAACATGGATACTTAAATGGGTCATTTAGAATTTGTTTTCTACAGTGAGAACATAAAAAAAAAAAAAAAAAAAAAAAGACTTTCTTTGTGATACTCGCTACACTGTTGTATATTTCAACTTTCAGGTACTGAGCATTGTAACAGTTTTACTGGCATTTAAGATTTTATCTTATATATATATATATATATATATATATATATATATATATATATATATATATATATATATAGAGAGAGAGAGAGAGAGAGAGAGAGAGATACTCCCCTACCCCCGTAGGGTTGAGTTCACCGGCGAATGAAATAACCATGTTGCCATTAGCGTTTATTGCAAGTCTCTTCATATATGAATTGAGGTCTCAGTAGCTGTTAAACGGATGTATGTAAACAATAGTAATTGTGATTCATAACCATTTAAAATTTACTTTGCTGCTACTGGTTCCACGTAGCTGAAGGATTAGAAGCTTGGATTGGCGTTTGAGTCAACTGGGTTTCAATCCCAGCTATGGGAAGCTAATATGTCTAGCCACACTGATGAGTTCTGATAGAATGAAACAGATCTGTCTGTGGATGACTATATATATATATTATTCAAGATTATAAATAAGAATTTGGGTTGAATTTTATTGGGTTTTTCATGTTTGCAAGCGAGATGAAGGCTGTTTAGTAATTGTCCAAAATCTCTAATGCTGTAACTTGAGTACATGTACCTTCAACCTTTGTTGGTCATTGTGAAGGATTCGGGTATGACCACACTATAGATAAGATGTTTTGTGATTAATAAATTTTTGTTACCTTCGATAAAGTATACCTACAAGAAAATCTGTAGCCTAAATACAAACCGTATAAATATAAAAAATACCCACCATATAAACATAAAAAACCTACTTACGTGGATCACAGGCGGTGAGAGCCAGGCTGATAATGCTGTGTATTAAAGAAGGTAAATTAGATTTCACTTCATCAACACCATTTTCTTTCACATTATCATCATCAGCAGCAATAATATCATCATCTTCAGCATTCCCTTCAGCCAACAAACTCAACAGATGGAGGCACACATTGTAGAGAAGCTCAGCTGTCTCAGCATTTGGTTCACATTCAAGCAAATTGCTGTCAAAATTTAAATAGAAAATCCAAATAAAACAAAATAAATAAATAAATCAATAAAAATTAATTTTTCTCAGTTCAAGTATAAAATAGGTGATGCTGCAGTCATTCATTCAGTGAATTCACTTTAACTCCCTGATCAGCAACACACACACAAAAAAAAAAAAAAAAGCACATTCATACATACCTAAGAGATTCATACAATAGGAAAGTTGGTGATTTGATTGGTTAGAAATGCCTGCAAATCAGGTTGTAAAATTCACATATGTATATAAGTAAAATAAAGTTGGCGACCGTAGTCGAGGGTGACCTAAAGGCTCCCTTTTCGGTAGCTACTACATCGAGGTGTAGGGGAAGGCGCTACTCCTTTCCCTGGATTGCTCCACTTTACCCTTGATCCTTACCTTATAATGCTGAGTGTTAAGCAAGATAGCATCAGGTACCATTTTTTGAGTCTTTGGTATGACTCAACCTGCAATTGAACCCAGGTCTCCTGGGCCATTGGTAAACACTCCAAATCACACAATAGTCAGGTTGAGTGAAAGGGTAACAAAATTGTTGTTCATTATAGAGAAAGGGCTAAAGAAAAAAAAATGAAGGTTTTTTTGTTTTTTTTTAATTCATTATCAAAAATGCCAAGAAACATTTTTGCATTCAATATTCTTGAACTCGGACAACAGGAAAAAATTCTTTTTATCTTGGTCTTATATTTCTCTTCAAGTCATGTCAGCTACACAGGAAAGAAAGAATAAGGTGATTCAAGAAAAGTTGGCTTTTTTTTCAAGATAAACAAGTAGTGTCTTAACCAGAAGTGGGGATTTTTCAGTCTTGGGCCATATATATTCGAACCCTGCTTCATGGACTGAGTGTACAGTGTAGATAAATTGAGGAGGAATTCAAAATTCACATAATGAGCCGTTATCCAGGGTTTAGGTTTGGGGTGATGAGGATAGAGCCAGTTATCTGTTTGGAGCAAGTTACAAATATCAATCTGATGTTCCTGATAGGCAGAGAAAAAGATAGACCAAGTATCAGATTCCCAAGCAATCAACCAAAGCTGTGACTTGTTAATAAATATCTTGCACATTCAAAACATGTTTGATTCATTTCTTGCTGTTGTGACTAAAGTGACATTTTCTCCCTTATTGACACTGTCTGTATCCTTGAAGTTTTGACAAAAACAGACAAACTATCTTAAAATGAAATAATGCAAGTTATTTTTTTAAAATTTCATAGTATTTGATGAAGTTAAGATAAGTGAAATATATTATACAAATAAATTAGTATTATCAATAATGTAGGTTTTGATTTTTCCACTATCATATTCTTCAATACCATTATCATTATATTATATATATATATATATATATATATATATATATATATATATACACACACACACACATTTGTGTGTATGTGTGCATAAACAGGACTACTAAAGAAAATTTATAAACAAACAGTATTCATTTGAGATATTTTGCTTATCAAAATGTTTCACTTTCAGCCTAAGCATAAAACCCAACCAAGTAAATGTTACACATTCACACACAATGACATGAAAATAATATTTAACTCACTTGCAAATCTCAACTACCATGTCATTGCTGCCAGTCTTGGAAGCATTGATAGCCATTTTTGATAACAATTGGATTCTAGGAATCTGCAACAAGTCAGCTAGTCTAAAAAGATTTAAAAAAAAAAAACATACATTACAAACCAAGTTATACTATTTATTACTAATTCAAATCATTGAAGGACAGCAAGAAACTATTACTGAAAAAGAAAAAAAAAAATCAGATAATTTCTATCCAACATTGGCTTTAGAAGTACAGCAACAAATATGATATCAGTTGTGTATATATATATATATATATATATATACACACACACATACATACACACAACATGGAAATTTGCTTCAGGCAACCAGTCAAATGAAAAAAAGAAGGGGGGGGGCTGTATTTACACGAATACAGTCAATACTAAAAATTTACATATTTTATTATTCGTGAGTTGATTTTCAATAATTAAATGGGATATTTTTTTGAAAGTTTTGATGGATTAATTTTAATGTAATGCCAACCCATCAGGGTTTATTTTTATGCCTAGACATACATTAATATTTACTTAGTGTGTAGTTTAATTTTTTTTTCTTCTACACACTGTTATATGATATCAAGTATTCCTATCTAACACAAATAATTGGCAAACAGATCTATTTAGCCCAAATATGAAACCCTAATAGGTAATACCACTTCAGGCCAGAATGGACCTGGGAGTAATAGCAATGAAGGGATAACATACCTAGGACACTTTACTTTTAAAGACTGCTGATAAAAATTTAAAAAAAAAAAAAAAAAAAAATCAAAAATTGCAGATACATGTAGATTAGATAATTTACAGAAAAAAGATGCATAAAATATATTAACACTAAATCTATTTTACTCAGTTCCTTTGTTTAATGGTATTTCAACCTTTGTGGGTAATTTAATGCCAAAGCTTTCCTTGTAGAAGATCAGCAGAGATACTATTTAACCCAGAGATCATGGGGATAAAAGTATTCAGACCTTTCCAAAGAGTATTAGTCCAATAGTACAATTATAATTCCAACTCACTAATTACAATGTCACAGTCCAGCATATAAGTCATTATGCCACAGAGATCCCCCAAATTTTATTACTTACTACTCAATGAACAATACATGTTTAATATCACATATGGAACATGTACTGGATTGCTTGGTTTTACAGCATGTCAACCCATCTTTGTTTAATTAATGCTGACGTCAGTACAGATTGAGTTAATTATTCCTATTTAATAAAGCCTAGTTGGTTTGGTTTTTATGGCATCAACTATTGTAGAGTATTCAATGCCAAATCCATTTTATACATATAAAGTTAAGTTGGTGACTGTAGTCGAGGGCTACCCAAAAGTTCCCTTTTCAATAGCTACTACACAGAGATGATGGGGAGAGTGCTACTCCTTTCCCTGGATTGCTCCACTTTATCCTTGAAATGTACCTGATAATGCTGAGTGTTAGGTAAGGAGGTATCAAGTACCACTTTTTGAGTCTTGGTATGACTCGAGCTGAGATTGAACCCCAGTCTCCTGGACCATTGGCAAACATTCTACTACTAAGCCAATGGCCCGGTTTTTATACATATGAACAGTTCTATTTCAAACAATTCAGTTTAGCATAAGTAAACTGTTTAGTTCTATTTGACTCATAGATAGGAACCTATCAGATAATACTACTCCAGGCCAGATTGGACCTGGGAGTGATGGCAATAAAGAGGTACTTCGCATTCCCAAAAGCTCCAGCATTACTGGAACCTCACCATCAGATTGTTTAGTTTCATTACCAGGACACTCATTAGAAGAGTCTTACCCTCTGCAGTCATGCAGTCAGTGTATTCTGCAGCCCCAGCTGACTGGGCTACTAGTTGGCTTGTGCTGTAGAATACACTGACTGCATCTCTGCATAGGGGTAAGATTCCACCGAGTGTCATGGATGTGACATCAATCTTCTGATGGCAAGGCTCCACTAATGCTGGAGCTTTAGGGAATGTGGAGTAACCCTTCATTGCCATTGCTCCTAGATCCACTCTGGCCCAGAGTGGTAGCACCTGACAGGGTTCCATCTATGGGTCAAATAGAACTGTTTGACATTTAAACTGAGGGCAAACAAATGACTAATGCTAAATTGAACTGTTTGATCATGTAAACAAATGACTGATGTTTAATTGAATTATTAGTGATACATAACAATATTTTTTAAATAGAAGTGTTTGATCATTTAACTGTGTGCAAAACAACTGGTGTTTAATTGAATTGTTAGTTATACATAATAATACTTGGAACCATTTAACTTTCACTTATGCTAAACTGAATTGTTAGAAATAGAACTGTTGGATCATTTAACTGTGTATCTACAAAATGTTTTTAAAAATCATATATTTAATATATTTGTATCAACAGAATTTGGCATTAAATAACCAACAATGGTTAATATGCCATCAAACCAAACCTATTTAATAATAACAATCCTTAGTAAACAATTATAAAGTGTTGGCGACTGTTGTTGAGGGCGGCCCAAGGTGTAGGGGAGGGCGCTACTCCTTCCCCTGGATTGCTCCACTGTTACCCTTGATACGTACCTTATGATGCAGAGTGTTAAGAAAGGAAATATCAAGTACCATTTTTTAAGTCTTTAGTATGACTCGACCTGGGATTGAACCCCAGTCTCCCGGACCATTGGTGAACACTCTACCCATTAGGCCAATGAAACTTTTCTTAGTGCAAATAATTTGCACACAGTTATATGGCTTCAAGTAACTTTCTATTTGATAATAATCATCATTTGTTTGTACAGTCACATGATTTAGGTTGTTTGGATGAGTTTTATGACATATCAACCGTTGAGGGCTATTTAATTCCAAATTATATATATATATATATATATATATATAAATCATAATAATATTATTTTTAAACAAACCAGAGCTCATTTGTTTGTACACAGTTATATGGTTTCAAGTATTGCTATCTAACATTAATTTACAAACATGATTTTGAGTAATTACTCATATAAAAAAAATGTATTATATTATTATATGGTTTCAAGCAATCCTACCAAATGACAAATTGAAGATGTGTCTAGAGCAGAGCAACTTCTATAATAATGTGATAATGTCTAGATAGTCAGTGTCATTTCTCCATAGCTTTTGGATCAATCTCTTTTGGCAAAACACAGGATTAAACAAATGCAGTACCCTTCATATTGGTCAAACTGAGCTGTGTATGAAGTTTGTGTTTTTTTGAATTGAAAATTTCTCTTAAGGATATGATCCAAGGACATTAAATGAAGTATTGTAAAATATACTGGTGCAGGGAAATACGAAACACTGACGACTCTCCGTTGTTCAGGTACGAAACGTTTATTAACTTGTTAACTTTAGTTTTTCGACACGAGGAGAGAGAGAGACACAATTTTTACTATGCTGACTGTACTATCTGACCCAACAAACATGCTGCGCATCCCGTAGCCCCCAGCTGGACTGGCCCGGCCCAGAGTCAGATTTCAACAAATTCTTTTTCAAAATCACCAAATTCTCAGCCCATCTCTTCTGGGCATGACGTCATTTACACCCCAGTTCCATTTCCTATCTGGGGTTTTTATTATGACATTTGTGATTGTCATATCCTCTGCATGCGAGCGTGAACTGTACTCAATGTGTGTGCACCTGCACTAGGAGCCGAATAGTTCAAAGCCCAACCAAACCGAATGATAAAATATAATTAACGAAAAATAATTAATATAAAAAAATCATTCCGTAATTATATAACAATATGACAGCACAGCATCACATAGTATTTAAAAAAGGAGTTTCATAGGTGCTTTGACCAAAATCATTGAAATAAAAACTGAATACTAAAAGGGACTATTTTGAAGAAAATTACATAGGAAGTGAAAGACAGATCCTACTTCAAAACGGAACAAATCAAATATTTGTATTTCAAAGCAGCACATTAACCATAACACCACACAAACTCCCTGCCTGCACTGGACACTTATTGAATTATGATAAGTGATAAGTATTTTGTCTTAATTTTTTTTTTTTTTTTTACTCTTACCCACTACAACTCCCAGGTCATCAATCTTATAAGAAACTAAACTTTTTTTCTTCTTTCTCTCATTATTCTGCTACTAAAATGAACAGAAATTATTTGACTTTTAACAACCACATAACCAAATCTAATAAACAGTATTGGACAAGTTTTTAGAAATGTCAAAAGAGAAAACTAGTAACATGTAGCCATACATCAAACAAATATTGCAGCTACTCACCTGTATATCTTACGGTAATGCTGTTTAATCTAGATGTGAAAAGAAAACAAGACAAATATTATTTCATTATTAGGGTGCATCAAGATTTTTTTTTCTTTCTAAACTTTTACTCTAAAATCTATTTCATTTACACATCTAAAGAATATATATATATATATATAAAATGTAGTTTGCTGTATTTATGAATAAAGAGAGCTCAATGTCATTGATAGAGTGTATATATTTAAGTAAGGATAGCATAGACCAAGTGTCAACATTGCTTGGTAACTGTTACTTGCCTATGCATTCATCATTGGCCTGATGAATGCATAGATGAGAAACAGACAGTAGCCAAGTACTGTTGACTGTGTCTATGCTATCCCATACATCTAAGTTAGTTAAGAATCTAACTACAACACTTAGTAATAACACAGATAAATTAACATCTGCTGAAATATGAAAAATCTTCAGTAATAACACCAAAAGACAAATACTGAAGGCAATCAAATGACTATGATCAAAAGTGCTTGGGAGAAAAACTTAGAGCAAGTTCTTTATCAATTGGACCCAGATACAAAGAAACTATTAAGAAAGAAAAAAAAAATATAAGATCATTAAAAAAGGAAAGTTCTGTGATCTTTAACTGAATTTTATATATATATATATATATTTGGTTAAATAGTATAGACATCTTTTGTTGACATTTTTATTTTGATCTGTTCAAGTCTCTGTATGGATGTTATGATATCTGACCAGAATTGGCTAATAAATAAGTTGGCGACCATAGTTGTGAGTGACCAGAAGGCTCCCTTTTCAATAGCTACTACACCGAGGTGTAGGGGAGGGCTCTACTCCTTCCCCTGGATTGCCCCACTTTACCCTTGATACGTACCTTATTTTTTTTTCTTTTTTTTTTTTTTTTTTTTTTTTTAGAAAAGTTAGAGCTAATTTTTTTGCACACAGTTAAATGGTTAAGCAATTTTATTTTATCTATACAGAGAACCTTAACACATAGTATGACCCTAGGTCAGTGGACCTGGGGGTAATGGCAATGAAGGAGTACTCCACATTCCCTTATGCTCCAGGACTGGAGCCTCACCATCAGATGGTTTAGTGTCATATCCAGGACACTCGATGGGAGTTGGGAGGCTTACCCCTCTGCACAGATGCAGTCGGAGTATTCTGCAGCCCCTATCAACTGGGGTATCGATTGATTAAAAGATGAAAATACTTTTGATACACATAAAAAAAAAGTAGTCCAAAGAAAATTTTTTAAAAATCTGTATTTACTTGCTTTAGTTAGGCACAAGGAAAAATAGCAGAAGTTGTGCTGTTCCCATGTCCCAAGTATAAAATAAATGCCCTTCCTTAAAAATCAACATTCAAAATCTTAACTTATACCTAGACTAGAAATTTGACAATTAGGCTTGGTTAAAAATAGATGACAACCTTTCCCACCAAGCAACTTTAGTTTTGAAAATCATAGGATATACTGAGAAATTAAATGATAGATTTTAACAGCATGTCAACCTAGCTAGGGTTATTTTATGCCTAGAGGTTAAGGAAGTGCATTTATTGTATGGTCATATTTAAATTTTTTGTAGAGTTGTTTTTTAAGAGGATTTTTGCACATGGTCCTATCAAATACCAATAATTTTCTAACAGATCTAGTAGACCAATAGATAAGACCTGAACACATATTACCACTCCAGGTCAGAGTGGACCTTGGACTGATGACAATGAAGAGGTACTCCACACACTCTAGAATTGGAGCCTTAGCATCAGATGCAGTTTAGTGTCATACTAAGAACACTCTTTGTTTAATATAATGGACGAGGGATTTTGGTTCATGCCTTTGGGTTTAGTTAGGCTGAGAACCTTTCGGCTCAGCACATGGGTTAGTTAGGTGCAAACTTGATGCAGGTGTTAATGCGTGCGTGCAGATGTGTCACTCAGAGATGTCACAATAGCCCAAGACAAAACGGAGTGACAGGGTGCGAATGACGTCACGCACCGGAAGCACGCAGAGGTTTTTGGGAATTTGAAGAAAGTTAAGAGAGTTGAAACTAGACACCGAACGAGGAGGTTCGACTTTTGGGGCTCATTGAGGCAAGACGAATTTGCGCGCCATGGGTGCCGCACGAGATAGGGGCCAGATGAAGAAGCCAGCATAAAAAGATAGTGTCTCTCTCCTTATGTCGAAACCTTTAACTCAAAAGTAATAAAAAGGTTTCGTACCTGAACAAAAAAGTCGTTATGTGTTTTCAAATTTTGAGATTCCTATGTTCTTTATGTATACATGTTATCAAAATGAGTTATGGACAATTGATGTACATTTCCCAAATAGCCATATCATGGCTATGGTACATTTAGAGGTGGGGATGTCTTGTTCTGCAGGGCAGGCAGTTAGTGTATTCTAAGCCCTATTGACAGAGCAGCCTAAACTTGAAATTTGGTAATCAGAATTGGAAATAAACAATCTCACCCACTTTAGTATTGAAAAATCACAAGATATACTGAGAAATTAATTTGCAGTTTTTTTTTAAATGGTTTGGTTTCTCTGTTCAATGGCATATCAACCTTCATAGGTTATTTAATGCTAAAGTCATCTTTGTAGAAGGACAAATGGGGAAGGGATAAGGGAGTTCATATCTTTCCCAAGAGTATCAGTTCAAAAGTGAATGTAATAGTGCAGCTGGAGTCTGAACTTGCTTGCTACAATGTCACAATCCAGCAAGTTAGCCATAATTACAAGATGAAGTACCATGAATATTTGGAAATTTGATGTTGTGGATGGGGAGAAGGAAGGTCTACTACTATCCAAATCTCTTTAAGATGTTATTACTGAATTCCACCTCTATAATTTTTATCAGTTGCACTACCTATAATTGAGGGTCTAAGGGGATTACAAAACATCCATCAAGACTAAACAGTGTTCTGGTTAAAATGAAATATAAATACAAAGAAATTAAAGGCTTATTAAGTTCAATATTCATTTAACTTACTGGCCTAATGTGTAGAGCATTTGCCAATGGTCCAGAAGATTGGGGTTCAATCCCCAATTGAATCATATCAAAGACTCAAAAAAATGGTACTTGATGCATCTTTGCTTAACACTCAGCATTATAAGGTAAGGATCAAGGGTAAAATGGAGCAATCCAGGAAATGGAGAAGCACCCTTCCCTACATCTTGGTGTAGCAACTATTGAAAAGAGAGCCTTCGGGTCACCCTTGATTAACATTGCCAACTTTACGCATAAATAACAAGGATTTCTCAATATTTATTATTTAGATAAAAGAAATCAATTTTGCTGTTTAAACTCATTATCCAAGAAATATAAAAATTGGCAAATGATTATCTATGAAGCATTTTTTAAGAGGTTAAGAAAAGGAGAGAGGAAGAGGGGAAGGAAAAAAAAAAGAATGGAGAGAGAGAGAAAAGAAAATACAAATACACAAAAAACATTTGATTTGCAAATTGAGTTCCTATAAAATGAATGCTTTTTTTAAATTTACAAATCTTTTAATTTTTTTTTTTACATACATACATACATACATACATATATATAAACTATATTATTGTAACTTGAGAAGTTACGTTCTTTTAGAAAATATGTTACTGTTTTTCATTTACAAAAAATGAGGGTTGTGCGGTATATTACAGCTGTGTCTTGATGAACAGTGAGGAACACATATATATATATAAAAATATATCTCTCATTTTATTCTCGAAAGAGGCACACAGTTTGTTGTTAGTTTGAGAGATAGATGAAGAGACATATACTCAGAGAGGGGACTTCTTCTTGTCCCATATCTTCTTCCGGGAGCCAGGGGGTGCACACGCTTGCACCCCCTTCCAAGCCGTATCGACCAAGACACCCCTGATTGGCTGCCTATCCCAAGCTCGACTCAATTCTCTGGACTGTCTAAATCTGACCGCGTGGTTCTCATATCACGTGGTCTCCTTCCGGTTACACACCTGCTCGACCAGCCTGCCCCAACGCACTGCCATCCCCCTGTTTACTAATCACAATGTGACAGCTTGTCACAGGGTCACTAGGAATGAACCAAAAATCCATGCCATATGCTATATAACAGTTGTACTATAGTTAAGATCACATTATCCTCAAGTAAATATGGTAACTATTATTCTTGATATTTCTAAAGTTGGAACATACACTGTCATAAGCAGCACAATTATGCCAAAGAAAATAAAATCTATGTTGCAAAGATGCATGTTTACAAAAAAAAAAAAAAAAAAAAAAAGTTACAAAATGAATAGGTCACCTATCAATTCTGTAAGGTAAGTGTAGAATTCAAAAGTAAACGGGTAATTCGTTACAAAAAGATTCATGGAAAATAGCCAGTGATATGACAGACAAGACTTGACCCCTGGCTGACCTTTTTAGATGTTCTCTGATTGGCTGGTTCAGTTGTGAGAATGAGTCAGTTATAGTGATTAGAGTAATTGAAGACACCATAACAAACAGATGCCTAAAAATGGTTAACTCTGCGGCCATGCAATTGACTTGGGAAGTCGGGTGAATAAAGACATTGAAAATCCAACAAAGTCTTTATGTCCATTTATAAGAACAGAAGTGGACACAGAGATCAAGATAAACCTGAGACAACCCAAAGAAGTTCCCAGAAAGAAGACCAGAGAATCCAGCCAAATAGATAAGAATAAGAAAAAGTCTAAAATGATTAGGGTAGTAATTAATTATATCGACTACGTTATTGATAATTGATGATATTAATTATTTAGTTTGGTGAGGTGGTGGACTGGTTACAAATCTTTGAGTGTAAGCGTACTTAGTCAAAAATGGTTATAGGCTTGCATGTGTGCAGGATGGCGGGTTTGACAGATTGTTTTATGGATCACCATAATGAGCAGGTTTGACTCCTCACATCAAAATAGTTCTAGGCAGATTGTTGAGCATAAACAAATTAAGTATTTGTCATCTGGGTAAGAAATACAAGTTTATGATCGGATGATACAATACTTAAGATGACATCTTCATAACATTAGTTGAATGAGATAAATAATTATATATAATTAAAGATTATATAAGAAAAGATGATGTAGAATGCAAAGAGACAGCAGTTGAGTTACAGCTAGGGTCAGAATCAAGTCAGTTTCAGAGCTCTTTGGAATAGCGACAGAGGGAGGTCAGGTGTCTATCCTTCACCATTTCTAGGTACAACAGTAGATCCTTCTGCCTGAGTCTATCTGTCAGTCTGTCTCTCTCCTTCTTGCGCTTCGATGATTGCTAGGAAACTGTATGCAGTCAAAATAAACTCTTTTGTATCTGATTAACAGAGTCACACATTGTAATTTTTTAATATTTCATATTCAAGATGATACCATCATGTTACAAAAGAATAAGGTATAAGTTTTAGCGGTTTCCTGTTTATCCCAACTCTTTCTTCATGCAATTATTTTGCCAATTATTTCATACCTGTCGTAATAAACAAAAAGAGATGATATCTTTATATACAAGTGTTATTGTTTTTCCTTCATCCCCCAGTATACAACAAAAACATTTGAAAACAATTGATCTTAATGGCATGTCAACCCATCCAGGGTTATTTTATACCTAGAGGTAAAGGAACCACATTCATATTTACATTTTTTGTATAGTTATTCCTTGTACATGGTCCAATGAAATAGCAATTTTTAAACAGATTTATTTAACCCATAGATGGGACCTGAACAAGTAATACCACTCCAGGTCAAAGTGAACCTGAGAGTAACAGCAATGAAGGAGTTATTTACATTATCCAGAACTGGAGCCTCACCATCAGGACACCCTATTTTGGCAGGGGTGGGGGAGAAATCTTACTCCTTCGCCAACAGGATGTGGGACACTTTGGGGAAGTTTTAAATGCAGGCAAAATAAGGAAAATGAAACAGAAACAAAATGCAGAATTATTTGACTAATTATTTCTCTAATTATAAACATGGCATCAAATTTATCAAAAAATATTAATTTCAAAATTTAAATACAGAAATAGGATCTAACTCTTTGTAAGGCCAACATTTTGGCTCAGGTACTATTTTACTATACATATTAAGCCCAATATTTCAGGCTTGGGAAGATTAATAAAAAGCTCAATTCACAGCCTTTTTTTTATAAATGAAATAATGAAAAGCTTTAAATAAAAAAGCATGAGAATACATTTTATATGTAACTGTGTTTGCACATTTTGTAAGCTCAAGTACAGCTAAAAAGGTCAAAGGGACTAGAGGTTTTGGTTTCTTTGTTTAAGGACATATCAACATTTGTGGGTTATTTAATGGCAGAATTATCCTTATAGAATAGTAGTGGGATTATTTAACCCATAGCTGAGGGAATAATGGACTACATACTTTTCCCAAGGGTATTACTCTGAGAATGGACATAATAGCATCACTGGGGACTAAAACTAAATAAATACCATATATACTAACATATCATACAGCCTTCTGAGACCTAAATTTTAGTCTAATATCAGGAGGCTGCACCATGAATAAGATATAAACTATGTGTGTACAAACTAAATATGAGTAAATAGTTGGCAAAGACTAGACCCAGGCCAACTGGTACACCAACTATTTCCAGTGGCAAAAGTCAAAAAATAGTCCCAGATAGTATTGGATGATACACAAGTATATATATTTACCAACCCTCTGCACAAGCAGGACAAAACACAAGGTCAATTTTTAGTGAGGTTGAGCAGGTTTGAATTCAGAGTTTTCCTTCTAGAACTGTTTCCATACCAAGGCAAAAGAGGCCAGTCTGCCCATAGCTGAAGGGAAAATAATTGGATTCATACCGTTTCCTTGGGTATTAGTTCTATGAGAAATGCAAACAGTCTCGTCCAGGATTTGAACTCAGGTTGCTATGTCTACTTCCAGTTATAGTAATCATTACACAAGGAGGACCTCAAGTACATACAATAAATAATCAATATTTACCATTTCATCAGACCCTGAAGTAACAGAGTTGACATAGTCCCAGAACATTCCTTCTTTGAATATTGCTTCCTTATATTTTTCAATGGGAGGATATTTATCAAATTCTATCTGGAAAAAATGAAACATGAGAAATGTATACATAATGCATAATATAATCTTATAAAAAAGGCAACACAACATCAACACTGCCCCTCCCCTAATCCCCTCCAACTCAACAAGAATACAAAAAGTTGGTTGGTTGTTTGGGTTTTATGGCATATCAACCTTTGTAGGTTATTTAACACAAAATCCATTTTTATGCAAATAGTTCTATTGCAAACAATTCAGTTTAGCATGAGTACACAAAGTGTCAAAAACATTTCTATTTCAAGCTATTCAGTTTAGTCAAAGAGTTCTAATTCAGCTAATTTAGTTAAGTATAAGTACAGATTTTGTTTACACAGTTAAATGTTAAAATGCTTCTATATTAAAAAATTCAGTTTAGTGTAAGTACAGTTTCAATGTCAAAAATAGTTACATTTCAAACAATTCCATTTAGCATAAGCACGCAGTTTAAATGTAAGTACAGTTTAATTATCAAAAACATTTCTATTTTAAGCTATTCAGTGTAGTCAAACAGTTCTATTTCAAATAATCCAGTTTAGCATGAGTATGCACTTAGTTCTATTTAACCCATAGATAGAGCCCTATCAGGTGCTACCATTCCGGGGAAGAGTGACCTGGGAGTAATGGCAATGAATGGGTGCTTTACAATCTTTAAAGCTCCATCAACACTGGAACCTCACCATTAGATTGTTTAGTATCATATCATGGGGGGTATCTTACCTCTCTACAGAGGTACAGTCAGTGTATTCTACAGCCCCAGGCAACTGGGCAAGAACACAGAAAGGGTGAATTTTAGATGCTACTGAAATATTTTAGAATACTTTGTCAAATTCAAAAGCATTAAAAATGTATTCATACATGTCATAAAAATAATTCAAACTGAAGAATAGTATTTGTTGAACTGGGAATGATGGCAATGAAGGAGTACTCTGCATTCCCTAAGGCTCCAGCATTACTGGAATCTCACCATCAGATTGTTTAGTGTCATATCCAGCACATTTGTTGAGAGGAGGATCTTGCCCATCTGCAGAGAAACAGTTGGTGTATTTTACAGTACCAGCCGAATGGGAAAGCATGTAAAGGAGCATGTTCTCTTTACTTCAGGTAAGAGAAAAATCATCACATTTGATATTTCTCAACATTTTCTATGTGAGGACACACATTAGACATTCGATACACAGAAGACTTTCTTTTTTTCTTTCAATTGATGTTAAGACATTTACTAACGTTAGCTTGGTTTAACATAAAGTTAGAAGTATCAGGCACCCAGTAAAAATCAAACAACTTAGTAAAATGCATTCTAACATTTAAAGGTAGTGAAGGGAGAAAATTTCAGTCTGTTTGGTTTGGTTTGGTCTCTTTGTTTAATGGCATATCAACACTTTTTAGGTTATTTAATGCCAAAGCCATTCTCCTAGAAGAACAGTAGTGGTACTATTTAACCCATAGCTGGGAGGATAAGGGGGTTCATACCTTTCCCAAGGGTATTTGCCCGAAAGTGAACGTAATAGCACGACTGGAATACGAACTCGCGTATTACGATTCCACAGTCCATCACTTTAACCATTACACCACGAGGACACCCCCATTTCAGTCTGAAATGGTGTTCAATCTCAAGTGGAAAACTGGATTAAAATATCAAGTTTTTTTTTAGCTACTGAAAGATAGTCTTCTTTAACGAAATTATCAAGGTGTGCTAACAGCAGAGATTCCTTTGACTCTCTCGTCATTGCTCTCTGTAAGTCCTCTAGACAGCATCCAGTGTCTGCACAGAGCTGATGAATGTAATTTTTTGCCTGATTGCCAATACTAGTAAGTCCATAGAAGAATGTTATTGTTTCACCTTTACTTTCTCAATGTCTAGCAAGTCTTGCTCATCTTACTTGGGTGGTTTGTGAGATGGGAAACAAGCTGCCATTTTGTAGAGTGCTGCTACAAGAATTTGTTTAAAACAGCACACATCTTTGTGTAGTCCCCATCTAGCTTTTTCACCAGGTGTTTTGTTAAAATCCAACTGGTGCAACCATATAATAGTACCAATATGGCTACAGTTTGGAAGAATTCTCATTTTATTTTATCAGGTTTCCACTCTTCTTTAATAGAAATCTAAAATATATCAATAGGTAACTCTTCATTAACTTTAAATCCACAACTATTGGATATAGAATCTAAATCTTTTTCTTTAAATAATTACAATTGAATATTGGATGAAATTTTTATAAAAGGGTTTTGAGTAGATTTTTAAAGTTCAGTAATCTTGGATGCTCTGATTTCATTTTATTTAAAATTTCAGATTATTTATGCATCTCACCTGAAGAGAAAGAAGACTCTGCATATCTTTCTTGAATTGGTGCATATTTTCAAGTTCTTGACAATCTAAGAAGGAAAGAAATAAAAACAAAAAAGTTTTGTAACCATCTCAATATTGTGGCACTTCATCTTTTAAAAAGAAAAAAAATGTATTGACATTTTAAAATAAACACTTGTTCACTAATGACATTTTTGGTTGAGTTCATTCAAAAAGGGAAATGACAACTGTTACTTCAAGTAGTAGTAGTAGTAATCTGAAAAAGGTTATGGAAAGTAATAGCAACAGCAGTCAAGTGGAAGCCTTTGGAACAACCCCAAAGAACTTGGAAAAGAGATAACTGAAGATCCACAAAAGAACTTAAGAATAATAATGACTTATTCATAATTATAACTTTTTTTTTTTTTTTTTAAATAAAATATACATTTTATAAAGTTTAAATATTGCTATAATTTTGAAAAAATTAAAAAAGAAAATACTTTCTGAAAGTGAAGATGATTGACATTTAAAAATATTTCTATAATACAATAAAAACATCAGTTCAAACTAAAATTTTGCATAAAAAAATATTTTTTTAAAAATCCCAACCAAGGCCATTAGCATTCACTTAATACTAATGTCTTTGTAAAAAGCATGAATCCACATATCCCAGTTAGGAATAAAATATTAAGGTGATTGTGTTAGCTAGTCATGGTGGTGGGCAACCAAGCAAGCAAAAAGTAATGAGAAATCCACAATCTCTTAAGAACAGTCATTAATTCACACTTTACTGATAACAAAAATTGTAAAGAACAATAATAATAAAACTTTCTTTTCTCTTCCCAATTATGACGATGGTATTCTTGGGTTCAACTTTCAATAATGCATTACCTAATTGATTATTCAACTAAAATGGAATGTTTAGAATTATCCAAACCTTATGTTCCCCGTTTGAGACAAAGTATATAAGTAAATGAAAACTTTTAGGTATTTAATAAATCTTATCTGTGATATCACTAGTTACATAAACAGATAACAGTTTTAGAACCAGGGTTGATAAATAAATAAAAAATAATGAAACTAGTATCAAAATTAAGTAATTTTAGATCTCTTCAAAATTACAAGTTTATTTTTCAACAGACACCATTTAATGCCACACATTTTCCCAAACACACTCCACTTTTTCATTCTAGTTGTCTGATTGGTTGCTTGCTTTTAGGACATGCCAACCCTTGTTAGGATATTTTATGCTGAAATCAATTTAACAATTATGGTCTCAAATTATATGCACTACAAAAATGTATCATGTCAGCCCTTGTTGGGTTATTTTATGTCAAAGTCAGTTTAACGATTAGAGTCTCCAATTATATACACTGCAAAAATGGATCATGTCAGCCCTTGTTGGGTTATTTTATGTCAAAGTCAGTTTAACAATTATGGTCTCCAATTATATACACTACAAAAATGGATCATGTCAACCCTTGTTGGGTTATTTTATGTCAAAGTCAGTTTAATAATTATGGACTCCAATATTATATGGTACAAAAATGTAATTATTTTAAACTGGTAAACACTTTCTTTCTCATACTGATCAATTTGAACCATAAATAGGTCCCTAAAAGGTACGACCACTCCAAGATAGAGTAGACATGGCAATGAAAGGGTACTTCAAATTTCCCAAATCTCCATAACTGGAAACTCACTACCAAATTGTATTTAGTATCACACCTAGGACACCACTAAATTGTTTATATGACATGGTATATTTACTATTATTGGCATAGTATAATATAAAGAAACTTACCAGTGATATGCATTTGCAGAAAATCTATGAGGCATTTACCAGCAGTAATCACTAAAGTTCTTTTATTCTTAGTGTCCTTAAAAAAAAAAAAAAAAAGAAAAAAAAAAAAAGAAAGAAGAGAGAATCAAATTTGAGAACTGATAAAAGATATTCCATATCATACAGGAAAATATAGACAAATATCAAAAGACAATTACATTGAAACAATTCATAGTCTCAATATTGGTTAGAAGATAAACTCGCTTTGGAGAGAACAGACCAACACTGTAAATTTGAAAATATATATATGGAGAGTAAAAGATGGTGAGAGAGAGATTGAAGCTGATTTGTAGCAAGATGAATATAAATTCAACACAACCTAAAAAGCCTCTTAAGTATATTTTGAGTAGTTATTTGACCCCCCCTTCCCCCCATGAGACCAGAATATGACACAAAGTCCATTTAATGTGAGGTGCTCCAAGAAAGCAAGCCTCTTGCAGGGAAATTTTAAAAATTGTTTAGTTCCGTCAGCATTCCCCTTCAAGCACACCTCGGACACCAGACAAAAATCTCAGCTCTAACCCACTTCAGATGAAGAAGCAGGTGCTGCCTGGTGGGGTGCGGTTTAAGACTTCCTGGAACTAAGCAGATAATTCTACTTCACCTATTCTGTAAGAGTTAATAACCGCTACACAAGGTAAGTGTGTTTTGAATAACATTAGCAAATGCGTAAAGCAATGAACGTTCTTATGCAATAGTAAGCCACTTATTTTTTCTTTTTACCATAAAGGACTGTTATCCCTGCACTTGGACCAACCTGATGAATCACCACATCAATGTTCACCAGAACGACTATCATGCCAAATTAATTCAGAGGATGACAGAAATATAAAATTAAATAATTACAATTTAAAAATTTTTTTTAATGTGATTTGTGAATACTAAATAACAAAGATGGATAGCATGAACCCATTTGTGTAGTGAAGAAAGTATTACAAGAAAAAACAAAGGTGGATGAATCATCCTACTTGGGTAAATTTTTAGCATCAAAATTAAGTAATTTTAATTCTCTTCAAAACTAAAAGTTTATTTTTCAATATCATCATTCATCATCATGTCGTGCCGCTAGCACGGATATCGCTGAGCCTCTCTCGCCATTTCTCCCTATCGTTCATCACCTATGGCAGTTTTTCAGGGCTATATCCTGTATCCTCACATAGCTGCTGAATGTATGTTCGAGCTGGTTGTCCTGCTTTTGCCCGGCCATATGTGGGGGTCCATAGGAGTAAATCACTTATGAGCTCATCCCTGCTTCTCCAGCAGTGTCCTGCATGTCTGGTCTGTCTAACTTGGATAGTTTTCGTGATGGGAGGCAGGTGGCCGTATAGTTGGTGTCTTGTGGGGTGTTGCCGCCAGGACTTGTTCAATATTGCTCGCAGCATTCTTGTGTAATTGCCGTCTAGCTTCTTCTCCAGCTGTTTAGTTAGCGTCCAAGTAGTGCATCCATACAGCAGTATCAATATTACCGCTGCCTGGAAGAAACTTCATTTCATTTTTCAATATAGTCACCATTTAATGCCAAACATTTTCCCAAATCTTCAATCTAGTTTATGATTCCATTCATGAAGAAATTTTCTGGTTTACTTTTGATCCAACAGCACATAGCAGCTTCAACTTCGGTAAAAAATGAAAAATGTTGATCTTTAAGAGAACAACCAGAAACCTGGTGGTTCTAAATTGAAACTGTACAAGGGAGGGAGGTATGCAACAATTGTGACTCAATCTGAAATCCGTCATCAATCTGGTTTTAGCTCATTAAACACACATTTTGCTGCCTTTACAGTAGCTTCTATGTCAAACCCACTGGCAGACAGTTTAAGTATAAAGTAAATCAAAATATATCTACAAGGTTTGATTAATAAATAAAGTCTCCAATCCTTTAAAACAAGTTTTATATCAGATAGAATAATGAAACAAATTTTTCTTAAATTATGAGGGCTAACCAATTCATCTTCAATCCTATGAGACAAATTTTACACAGTTAAAATAATGAAATTGGTATCAAATTGGTATTGGTATTTCTTTTTTAAATTACAAGTTTAGTCACCATTTAGTGCTATGCATTTTTCTAAACATACAGTATATTATTTCATTCACTCTATGAAAAAAGTTTATGGTTTACTTTTGATTCAAGTGCACAGGACAACTTTAATTTTGCCATAGGATGAAAAATGATGAGCATTTGGCAATTGTTTTAACAGCCTGTCTAGGTTTATCTTATTTCTAGAGGTTAGAGAATCACATTTTACTATGTGTTCATTTATACATTTTTTATGTAGTTTCTTAAGAAACAGTCCAACTGAATATGAATACTTTTTAAATATATCAATTTGGCCTATGGATGAGATGGTACATAAATAATGGCAATGAATGGATACTCCACAGACTCCAGAACTGGAGCCTTATCATTAGATTTAGTTTATTGTCATAACCATGAGACCCTCACCTTTCTTTAAGTAAGGAGTGTACTCTTCTGCAGGGAAATACAGGGTGGAATGACAAAATTGTCGCCCTAGAAAAGACAACATGATTCCATTTCCGTTTAATGAAAACCGGTTTTCTTTTTTGTTGCAGACCATCTACTAGTCGGCCAGTTGTGTACAAATCCCAAGAGCGACAGGAGCCTTCTATCATGTCTGAAAGTGACACAATGTTCAACGACCGAGATTGGAGATGTACCGCTGTACAACTTATGGTCTCTACCGATCCAAGTTATGACAACAGGACCATTGCCAGCACCCTCAAAATGCAAATCTGGATTGCCACGAATAACAGGGATGTGCCCAGGGTGATGGAAACAAAGTTTCCAGCTACGGCTATGGTCTTTGGTGTGGTTTCAAGTTAGGGCCACATCATGCCACCTCACATCTTCGAAACCGGCTTGAAAGTCAACATCAAAGTGTACCTGGATGTGCTGAAGAATGTGGTGATCCCCTGGTGCGATCAGGTGGCCGGTGGCAGACCCTGGGTGTGGCAGCAGGACTCAGCGCCGGACCACAAGTCCAAAGAGACCTAGGCTTGGCTTCAGAAGGAGTGCTACGACTTTGTACCCTTCTCTCACTGGCCCCCTCTTCGCCCGACCTGAACCCATTGGACTACTTCGTTTGGTCATACGTTGAGAACATCACCAACATGACCTCCCACAACACCAAAGCCAGCCTGATCGCTGCCATCTGCCAAGCTCCCACTGGTGCTTGTAGAAAAGGCATGCTCCCAGTTCTGGATCAAGGCGGTGATTGAGGCTGAAGGTGGCTACATTGAATAGATGTCAGCTCTACTACATAATCAAGTTACCTGAATTGATTTTTTTCAATAAAAGTTTTAAAATAAAGCTGTAGTGTTGTTTTCTTTAAGACGACAATTTTATCGTTCCACCCAGTACAGTTAGCATATTCTGAGCTAGCAAGGCACTGAGGTTTTTTTATATACTTTTTGTAATTTCCAGGGTGCTAAATCAGGGCTGTATCAATAGAGGGTGTGCTACAAGTGTGAATTTCAGTAGGACAACTTATCAATTAATCTATGTAGGCACATAGTGAGGCAGCAGTTACGGAAGTTCATTAACAAAAATCTAGAAATTTTCAAAAGTTCTAGAAATTCACTGAGCAAAAACATTTGATTGTAAGCAGCAGACTATCAGTTTGACTTACCTCAGGGTCCAAATGGAATTCCTCATCCAACTGGATGTAACAAAAAGTAAGAAGGCGCTGGGCACATACAACTACCAAGTCTGCCTCTAAAGACTTGATCAATTCTAAACATTCACTTAACTGAAAAAAATAAATAAATGAAAATAAAATAAAAGATTAAAACTGTGAAATTCTAATTTCTTCACATAAAAGATTTTCATCAATAATTTTCAAACTTCAAAAAGTCAGCAGAAAAGTTCATAGGCTGACCAAGGTACATTTATGAAATGTGACCAAATGAGGTTTATTTTTTAATATAGTCTTCTTGCAGTCCATACACTTCTTCCATCGGTGTTGCAGTGCTTGGATCTCATTGGTCAAAAAACGTCACCAACAGTAGATATGATGTTAGCCTATGAACTGTTGTACATGCCATAATGACTTTAACATACAAAGGTTGGCTGAAAAGTTCATAGGCTGACTAAGATATTCTTATGGAATGTGACCAAATGCGATTTATATTTCAACATAGTCCCCCATTCGGTCCTCACAATTCTTCCATCAGTGTTGCAGTGCTTGATCAAAGTAGTCATTAACATGAGATATGACACCATATGAACTTTTCAGCCCACCCTCATCTTATTTAACCAATTTACTGAAATATCTGCTTACCCTATCATGAAGCATAAGATATCGAAGTCTGAACATGTATAAGTCAATTTTGAGACTGTTCCCCTCAGGTTTCAAAACTTTCAATGCATCTTCCAAGCAGTCTGGTTGATCCTTCATTAGTATATATTTTGATAATTGCTGAAAAAAATAAATAAAAATAAGAGCATAAGCATCACTTTTGCGCATCAGTATGAAAACAGAACTAACAAAAACTATATAATCTAGAATGATTTCCATCATAAATCATGGCATTATTTATATATGGATTGGTACTTTTGCTTGTCTGTGGGTTTGGAGAAATACAGAAGCATTGTTTGACTAAAAATCTTTTAAAGTTATTTGAGTTGACAAAAGAAAAAAAGAAAAGAACAAAGCATAGTTTCAGGAATTAAACACTATCACCACAGAAATACCACACAATATCACCTGGGTTTGGTTTTCCACAATAGTATGAAAGAATCAAATATACTTCCTCTTTTCTGATGTATGTATTATCCACATACCACATGTAGTATTTGACACAAGGTCAATTTCTAAATGAAGTAAAGTTGATTTAAAGAGTTTTAGTTTTAGACTGGTTGCCTGACCAAAGATAGAAAATCCAGTCTGCCCTACTTTACATCATAACTATATTCAAGCAAATTATTATAGACAAATAAAAAAAGTGCAATTTAAAAAAAGGCAATGGAACATTGAAAATATTGTTATGATTATAATCAAACATTTTAGGATTGAATCAAATTTCAGCATTACATAACCCATAAGGATTTGATATGCTGTTAAACTGAAACAGAAGTACCTGAGAGTAATGAAAATGTCAGAGTGACTCTACTCTCCCAAGAATATCAGAAGTGCAGCCTTACCATCAGATGCAGTTGGTTTATTTTAATAGCATGTGAACCTGTAAAAGGTTATTTTATGCCTAGAGGTTAGGGAATCACAATCATTATATGTTCATATTTACATTTTTTTATATAACTGGTTATTGGGTTTTTATCCTTGCGCACAGACCACTCGAATACAAATAATTTTGAAACAGATCTATTTGGCCCATAGATGAGACCCAAACAAGTCAGAGTGAACCTGGGATTAATGGCAATAAAAGGGTATGCCACACTTCCAGGAACTCTCAAAATGAAGCCTTAACATCAGGTGTCATACCCTGAACACCAATCTGGGGGACAGTGAATTCTAAGCACCACCAGACACTTAATTGTTAAAGATGAATTATTTTATAACCACTTTCTCACATGTGTATATATAATAGAATATTTTAAAATGAAATTAATTTTTAAAATAAAAGTGAGTGGGACTAAACATAGATGCAAGCAGCAGCAGTAGCTGCCAGTAGTAGTAGTAGTATCATCTCCATAAACCCGCAAATGCTCTGTACACATTTGTCCATGCAAGACCTCTATTTCATTCTGTCTTTTGTCAGTCTTCTCATTGTTAGCAGAGGTAATTTTGTGTCCTCTAATTTAGGTTACTTTATCACTTTGGTGGTCATCTTCTGAGTTTTGTATATAAAATAGTTAAACACCTTCAGACAGATAACTGAAGCATCACTTTTTGGTCCAGCCAATAGTGCTATATAAGCTTTTGTATATACATAATATTTTAAATAATATGGTTGGTTGCAACCTAAAAGAGACTAAATCTATGTATTTTTTTTTAATGAAATAAGGTCAGTAATGGTGACAAAAGAGAAACGATCTTACAAAAGCTTCATTTGTGTTTGCTTTAGGAAGGTCTACTCCTTTCAGGTCGTATTTCTGAAGCCACTTCTTTAATTCAACAAGTTCAGCTCGTTTCTTTATGGTATCAACTCTGTTAGAAAATAAAATAAAGACTTTAATCACAATTATAAATAAATAAATACCATTTTTCTTTAAAAAAAAAAAAAAATTTCTAAATGATAATAGCAACTTTAAGGTCAAAAATATTTGTACTTTTAAATACATTGCAACCATGCATCCAAAATCTAAATAATAACCCAATTTCTTTATGTATATGTAAAAGAAATATAGCAAAAACAGTACATCATAGCAATGTTTTTGTTAGAGCAATACTGTTGAAAACATCAACATTTTCAACAGCATGTCACTTGCAATGACTGACTTCACTATTCCAATTGGGTTTAACTTGAACTCTTGTTTGACATCACTCAAGAGCCAATCTTTTAGACACACTGGCCTTCAGCCAAACAGAAGCGATAGGAGTTGATATCACAACAGTAATGAGAGTAGTCTTTATTAAACTAGGTGTTTGGTTTGGTTTCTTAGTTTAATGGCTATCAACCTTCATGGGTTATCTAATGCCAGTCATCCATGTAGAAGAATAGTAGTGATATTATTTAAACCATAGTTGGGGGAGATAAGGTCCATACTTTTCTAAAGAGTATTAGTTGAAAAGTGAATGTACTAGAAACACTGGAGTTTGAACTCACTCACTAAGATGTTGCTGTCCAGCACGTTAGCCACATCACGGAGACTCCCCCTAGGTATTTGTTTACAATTGATATCCGTTAAGGCATGTGAAAAAATGTACTCAAAGTATGACATCAGTGTTGTGTACAATATGGAAACCTATTTTTGGACTTAAATGAAATCAAAGACATTATATAATAGGGTAGGTTGATTTTTGAACTGAAAAAGAATGACGCGGTGAAAGTTGCAAAATAACATCAGAAATTACCCCACGAAATATTTTTTTCCAAAATTTTGTATTTTTTTGCGAAATCGCATTTAAAGACATAATATTTTGTGATTTTAGTCGTGATATCGGTGACGCTGGAAACCTGTATCCATAAAATTAAAACTGAGACTAAAGGAAAATTAGATTATAAAATTTATTAAATAATTGATATTTTTAAGTTTATTATCCATTTTCATATTATGTTTAATTAAATGACCAAAAACAAAAATAAAATACATTAAAATATATAGTTTGAAATACAAATAACGACTTACTAAACCTCATTTTATTTACCGGATATTTTTTCGCCTTTCACCGGTGGTAAATATGTCTCCGTCGTACTTCGGTTTGTTTATGTTTTTACCCTTATAATTAAAGCAAATATATATATTTCGCAAAGTAGACATACTATTAAAATATCTAAACATTTTATAATTATTGTAATTTATTTATATTTTAAAATTTAGTGTTTTATTAAGTGAAAAGTCGGTTTATGAGTTAATTTTGGAACTAAACAGTACAAAACTGTTGTGTGGTAAATAAATATTACTTTTTTTTAATGAATTTCAAAATTTATTTCTATGCTTTCAATTTTTTAAAAAACATCTTTGTGTATTTTCAGACAATAGATATATTCTTTTTACAGATATTTTGATTAAAAATTGCAGGAAAAAACACTGGAGTTTCCACTCGAAATAAAGGTGCAATTAAATTTTTAGGTTTACCATCACCATTGGATAAAACTGAGACAGGAACTTGTCGACAAATAACTCAATACAGCTATTTTTTAATGAACACTTATCCCCACCTTTCTTGTTTAGGTATTTCTAAATTAATAGCAAAGGACGTGATAGATATTTGGAAGGCTGTCAACCCTCGTTTGCCTTTGTTAAAAGAAATTAGAGTTGTCAACAAGCTGAAAATTCTATGCTTTCAGAAGGCAAAGCAAATAAGTAGGAAACATCTACCTGCAGACAAAAGACAATTCTTTTCACACTACACTACAAAGAATCAGTGGAGGAAAATGGATTTTTGATATATCATCATGTTTGTGCAACCTGCCAATTTTAAGTTGTGACAATATTAATGTCAAATGCACCAAAAAAAATTGCCAGACTAAGCACATCATCTGCACTTGTCCTCTGACAAAAAAGCCAACAAAAAAGTATGAAGATATCCCCACCAATAGCTTCAACATTATATGTTCAGGGTGATTCTTCCCATTCTTGCTCATCTTCTCCAAGTGATGAAACAGAGGATTATAAACAGCTAGATAGTCCTCTCCAAGTGCTTTATAACCTCACAAAAATTCCAAGGTATACTCTTGAGTTAGTTAGGGGTGATATATTTTCTAATCTTGGAGCCAGCCTTGTCCATGCCTTGCTCTTGGATTTGAGGGCTATTGGCCTTTTTATCCCTAATATAGATATAAAGAATATCTATATGGATAAATGTAAAATAGGGCAAAGGCTAAAGTGAAAACAAATGCCTATGAAAAGCAAAATGAAAATGTGGAGAATCTTCTTTGTATAGGAGTTGATGGGAGGAAAAAGACACACTACAAGGAATCAGTGGAGGAAAATGAAAGTAAAATTCTGAAAAAAGCCAAAGGACCTAATGCCACTTGACAATCACAAAGGAGACACCAAATGAGAGTATATATTTGACTCACAGGGTTCTTCCTGATATTGGTGCAACTGGTACACTATTAAGGCTGTCCTTGTTTACAACACAAATGCAAATACAGGCTGTGAAGGTGGACTTGTTACACTTTTAGAAAAAAAATAAAAAATCTTCACACAATTGGTTGCTCCTTACATCAAAATGAACTTCCATTTAGAGCTCTATTCAAATATTTAGATGGCACCACAAAAAGCCACACTACATTCAATGGTCAATTGGGTAAATTATGTGCAAATCTTTTTCAGCTGTCGAGAATCCCCTGGAGTTTCATTTTGGAATGAAAGATATGGATAGCCTTAGTAGTGACCAAAGACTATGAATATACAGTTGGTATTTCTAGAGATAAAGTGGACCCTAGATTTGCACCGTGGAAAATTGGTCCATTAAACAAGGCAAGGTGGTTAACTTTGGCCATCAGTTCCATCACCAGCAAATTTATATTTACAATATGATTGACAGGATACGAAAGAAACCAATTGAGGTTCAAAGGATTATATTACAAAACCTCCAGTATAATGCCTAGGCATTACTTCTGGAGAATGTTTTATTTTCAATGGTGAAATTTGATGAACCTGAAGCGAGAGAAGAGGGTATAAAAAGAATTTTGGCCATTAGGTACATTTATATTTATTCATACAAAACTGGTTGAAGTACTTGTGCCAATTTATTGAAACATTTTAAAGATTACATCTGATTTCACCAAATATTATTAAAGCAGAACAAATTGCATTTAAAAATTAAACTCAAATTATTTTTTATATTCTTTCAGAAGAGGGAAGCCAGTCAAGAAAAGATTTTAAAAGATCCCAATATCAACTTTAAAGTTGTGCACTGGACTGATTTAATTGATTTGTCAGTAAATAGAGTCTGTGAGCCACCACTCACACTAGACTTTTCTGACGATGAATTACAGAATTCATTGTTAACTGGTGAAAAGATTAACTTGCCAGATTTTCCTTCACATTCCCAAGGTGTGGAACGGGCAGTTAAGTTAGTAACGGAGACTTCTCAATCCGTGTATGGCTTTGAAGCAAGGCACTAGCACATACTTGCAAAAGTTTTGTGCCAACAATTGAGACTAGCGTTTTCATCTAAGGGCTCATATATGGAACTATTTGATTCCATATATTAAAAATTATTAAACAATTATTTGTTTTTCCATATTTGTTTATTTGTTGTATTTCAATTCATATCAGGAAAAAGTTTTTTTTCAATATATTCGAATATTACTGCTTGAATAATAGCATTTTAGATTCGACACAGGTAAAGCAGGGTGGGGTAGGGGTTCAATTTTCAATTTGAAGTTTTGTTATAATTTATTTATTATATTTCCATAAAATAAAATAAGATTTCCTAATTTAAATACTGAAATTGTTTGGTTTTTACATCAATATTTAGGCCAAATCTGGCAAAATCGAGGACTTTTCAGGACGTGTTTATTCAAAATCTTTCATGCCAAATTAGCAAAAAACCGTTGAAGATTCAGATCTAATTTTTGGTATAAGTATTTAATAGGTATATACACAACTTTCAGTGCATTATTCTTTTTGATATTTAAAAAAAGTGAAAAATTAACCTACCCTATTATATAATAACAGTTGATGTATTAAGTTGAGAACTATAAAGTAAAATGCATTTACAGCATTTTTTAGTTGGTTGGTTGTTTGGGTTTTATGGCATATCAACCTTTGTAGGTTATTTAATGCCAAATCCATTTTTATACAAATAATCAGTTCTATTTTAATTCAGTTTAGTATGAGTACAGATTTTGTTTACACACAGTTAAATGTCAAAACACTTCTATATTAAACAATTCAGTTTAGCGTAAATACAGTTTCAATGTCAAAAACAGTTCCATTTCAAACAATTCAGTTTAGCATAAGTACACAGTTTAAATGTAAGTACACAGTTTGTCAAAAACATTTCTATTTTAAGCTATTAAGTTTAGTCAAACAGTTCTAATTTAAACAATTCAGTTTAGCATAAATAAGCAGTTTCATTTTATTTAACCCATAGATAGGGCCCTAACAGGTGCTACCATTCTGGGCCAGAGTGGACCTAGGAGCAATGGCAATGAAGGAGTGCTCCAAATTACCCAAAGCCCCAGCATCACTAGAATCTCACCATCAGATTGTTTAGTGTCATATCCAGGACACTCATTGGGGTAGGGGTGCAGTCGGTGTATTCTACAGCCCCAGCTGACTGGGCAACTTATTTTTTAGGGTAAGCATGCACATTGGGATTGGGTCCATTTAAACTTAAAAAAGTCTTCCATATTGTTCATGATACTATGTGATATCATACTTAGTATACATTTTTTTTACATTCCTGAACAGACACTAATTCTTCTAAACAAGCACTTTCATTAACTAGTCCACAGATATCAGTATGTATTCAGTTCAGTACTACTAATCATAATAAGTAATTATCAGTTTCTCTCCATAGTAAATGTTTATTTAGTATTGTCAAAAGTGGACTTTTTTTTATCATTTTAAAATAATCATGTTTGAAAAACTAAAGACATGCAATTAAACGGTAAAATCTAACACATTTGCATCTTTTCTCTCTCGGCTAAAAAAAAAAAAAAAAAAAAAAAAAAAAGCCAATATATGGATTTATCCATCTTTCCAACAAGTCAGATTTGAACCAAGATCATTTTATAGTGTGTGTGTGTGTGTGTGTGTGTGTGAGAGAGAGTGAGAGAGAGGATGAGGGGGGATGCACAAATTAAGAATCGTGTATAGCCGACGCAACAAATGCTTTGTCTCCTCAGTATTCTCTTTTAAATGTGCCTCAAGAACCAAGCAATAAACTCAGCCCTGCTTTGCATGTACTGCCAGTGGGTGAAGAGCTCCTGGGACCAAATAATCAACTTAATGTCACATGGATGGCAGTTGAGCACTGGAAGCCAGATACAATATAAACAAACACTTTATCATCAACATATCATATTTGATGCACCCAAAGATATATATTTTAGTATATGTACCGCCGTAGTGCCACAAGTATTCATCAACTTATAATATATACTGAGTAGGTAAAAGTGTAGAAAAAAAGTGACAAAAGATCAACTGCTGGACTAAACTAAACAACTCACTCAGAACTTTTTAGTGTTAGGGCATCATCAACTAATCTTTGAATCCCTGGGGTCCATGGAATGGGAGCCCATTTCATCACTTCAAGGATAGCAGCAATCTTTTGCTGGGAACAAAGAAAAAGACAGAAAGACAAATAAATAAATTCTAGAAACAGAAAGAGACAAATTCTAGACAAAGGCATTGAGACAAAGACAAAGATAAAAAAAAAAGACATTCAAAAAAGAGAAGTAAAGACAGACAAATTTATAAAGGCATATAAAAAAATAAATATATAAATAGAAATGAAATGAGAAATCCTTTGCAAATTACAATTCACATGAAACACAAAGTAAAAAGAAAATACCTTTGTATCTCGAATATAACCAATGACAGCCAATGCTTTAGCTTCCCAATGGGGTTGGCCAAGGTTGCTGATACACCCAGTTCTTTCCAGAAGATCCTACACACACACAAAGAAAAAGAAAAAAAAACTATCAATGTCCTTACACCAAACATAATAGGGCAAATAAACTGATGTCATTATATAAAAAAATGAAAAAATAACTGAACAACAAAATTTCAGCCCAAAAACTTTTAGTAAACAAAACAAATCCTTGTAGTTAGAAACCTTGTTTCAAATATTTATGATAATTATATCAATATGTAATAATATCTATATATTTATGTTATAATTATGGTTTGTGAAAATGACTCTAAAATAGACTAATAGAAAATAAAATTGCAACACATTGAAGAATGATTTTAATCTCAGTACAGGATGTCTATGAGGGTCTGGATATTGTTGATACACCCTTATATTTTAGAACCTGTACATGTAAGCAAAAGTAAAGTTGGCAACCTTAGTCAAGGGTGACCCAAAGGTTCCCTTTTCAATAGCTACTACATGTGTAGAGGAAAGCACTACTCTTTACCTGGATTGCTCTACTTTACCCTTGAGGCTTACCTTATAATGCTGAGTGTTGAGCAAGGTGGCATCAAGTCTTTGGTATGACTAGACCTAGGATTGAACCCCGGTCTCCTCAACCATTGCTGAACACTCAACTCGTTAGGCCAATGGCCCAATTATTGAGATTATATATATATGATTATTTACTATAATACAGCTACTTGAATGTTAAATATGATTGATTTTAATGGCATATCAACCCACCTAGGGTTATTCTATAACTATACTTATATATACCTGAATATATTTAGAAAACAGTTCATCCTCATTCAATTTATGTTCATTAATGTAAGGCCTAATAATCTGCTGCAAGATTTTCTCCATCAATTCAATGGCCACAAGGCGATCCAACATCCGAAATACAATGGTTTCTGTTGTTTCCTGAAAGAAAAAAAAAATTTAAAAAGAAAAAAAAAAACAAAAAAACAACACCTATTTCAATCGAATTTTCAAATATTTATAGAAAAACAGATGCATATGAGAAGACAATACCAACTGAGATCCTTGAAGACGCTGAATGAAAATGTCTTATAATAAAATATCTGAGATCTACAAAACTGAAAAGAGAAAGCAAATATCTTTGGCAAGACATTGTAGCACCTGTAGGATATTTCATTTCCAGTGAACCTTTACTGAATCACTTCAATCTGACACTTGCACAATTTCTTTTTTTTTTTATATATTAATGATGAGAAGACAAAACTGTGAACCAATTTGGGCCAATAAAGAGAAAGGCAGGCAAGATCAAAAACAAACTGAAGCTAGAGATATAGATAACATGAGTTTCTCTCTCTCAATCCAAAAAAATGGTTTCTCATATAAACTGGAATAGCTGCAATCTCTCTACAGATGATTTGCTTTAGCTCCACAGATGACCAAGACTTTCCTGCATACACTTTTCCCTTTAAGCAACCCCACAAGAAGTAGTCCACTGGGGTTAGAGCTGGTGATCTGGATGACCAACAGATATCATCAAATCTAAAAATGAGGGGCCTTGCAGAGTTGTCATTGTCAGTAATGGTGACATCGTCATCATGCATACACAAGTGAAAAA
This sequence comes from Sepioteuthis lessoniana, assembly GCA_963585895.1. Classification (NCBI taxonomy): domain Eukaryota; kingdom Metazoa; phylum Mollusca; class Cephalopoda; order Myopsida; family Loliginidae; genus Sepioteuthis; species Sepioteuthis lessoniana. The sequence continues at coordinate 22,827,352 of OY757926.1, forward strand.
AGGAAAAGAGAGAGAGAGAGCCAGAGAATGAACATTTTAAGGGATGTTATAGCTAAGTCATAGATTAATTATACAATGAACTCTTGTTTTTTAGTTATATAATGAATCTATAAGGACCTTGAATAAGTTCTCCCTGATTTTTCATGAAAAGCAATGTTTTATTTTAAAATATTAGTAAGAACCATGTCACTGAAAGTATTGTCCATTATTAGCCACTACTTTTCTTCATCTTTTCTGGCAGCATTTGAATTTCACATCTGAAAAATGATACGTCTTTTAAGGATAACTACGAGTCAACCCATATTTTGGGATCTTCATAAGAATGAAAGTGCTGCTCAGCCAGGCCATGTGCTATCGATTGAAACAAATGATAATCCGATGGGGCAATGTCTGGTGAATATGGCAGATGAGTTAGGACTTCCCATCTAAGCATTTCCAAATAGGTTTTCATCTGTTTTGCAACATGTGGCCTAGCACTGTCATGTTGCAAAATCACTTCGTTGTGTGTCTGTTCATATAGCAACCGTTTTTTCTTCAATGCTTGGTTCAAACACATGAATTGTAGTCAAAAGTGATCTGTGATATTTTCAGTCAATATGAGCAACTCATAATAAACTACACCCAGTTGATCCCACTAAATGCAGAGTAGAAGATTTGAACTATAGATATTTGACTTTGCTGCTGATATTGATGCATGGCCATACTTACTTGACGATCTTCTATGTTTAGAGTTATCGTAGTGTATCCACTTTTCATCACTGGTCACGATATGATACAAAAAAAAAAACAAGAAAACTTTTTTTTTCTGCCATTGAAGCAGCTGTTTACACATGACAAGATGCTGTTTGACATCTCTCGGTTTCAAATTTGATGGCACACAATGTCCTTGCTTTTGAATTATTCCAAATACTTTCAAACATTTAAAACTGTTGTGTGATCAACTACAAATGATTCTGCAAGTTCAGCTTGCACCTGACATGAGTCTTCATGAAGTAATGCCACCAATTCTTCATTTCCAAACATTTTCGGTGTTCTTTATCATCAACATCAATATCATTATTTTTGAAGCATCTAAACCAATTTCTGCATGTTGTTTCCAACAGACCATGGTCATTGTAAGTCTCACCAAGAATTCTTCAGCTACAGATTTCTTTTGAATAAAGTAGTGCAGTAAAACTCCCTGCAAATACACTTTCTTTGACACAAAATCTGACATGTTTAACGCTATGAAAAAAAGTTCTTTACATTTAAGCAAAATGACATTCACTGAATTTCAAGCTTGCATATACCACTTCCTTGAAACTACACTCACACAGTTCTAGGAATGCCATCTTCTGGAAAACAGCAAGAACTTATTCAAGGTACTTATATTTTGTACCCAATGTCATTAATATAATCAAAAATATTTGCCTATAAAATGAGTCCCATCATTAAGGGAAACCTGAATTTTTTTCAACTCAATGTCATAGTTTCTTTGAAGTATCAATAGGTATTAAAAAGATTTCAATATTACTTGGAAATGAAAAAAAGTAGTTTATTAAAAAAATATATTAACACATAAGAGAAAGTTGTTACAGCTCAGTTGGATTGTTTTCTGTTAACTTAATATTTCATTGATTGTAAGTAACAAAACTAAATTAAAATATTTTATTTATGAAATTAATACTCCAATAATAAAATGGACACTATAACAAATTCAGTCATCTTAACGAATCAAAGATAGACATATAGCTACACAATTACCCATAAATAAGTAACCATGTGCCAGACTGAGCTTTGTAATAGTATCACCCCATAAACAAGTACACCTTAGATATTTGTTTATAAAAAATTAATTTTATTCTAAACCAAAGATTCTTACAAGAGGACTTGCCAAAAAGTGATAACCAATAGGGATGAATGGTGAGAGAGAGAGAGAGTCCAGTCAATCCACGCTGACAGCACAATGATGATAATTATTTCTAGCAGAACATTATACTATCTTGTTGTATAGTCATTGTTTTTCTCTTTCCATTTGGATTCATTCCATAATTGCTTGGACTGCCATATATTCATATTTATAGTTACAGGATTTCAATGATGTAGAATCTAGTAATATATAATATCTTTGATTGTATATTGATCTCCTAGAAATAATATTTTGGTTTAGAAAATTGAATTTTTATAAGAATTGTATGGCATGTACTTATTTATGAGCAATACTATATATATATATGTAGAAAAATTGAAAACAATGATCCAAGTGGAAGGAGAGATTTATTGAGAGGTCGACACTATAGCGTTTCGGTTCTACTGAACCATCATCAGGACCATGAGGGGTGATATTAATGACTTTAAGTCAAGGATGGATGTTTAAAAATGCAAAATACAAAAACCTAGGGGAAAATTTGTATGATAAGAAAAAGTTGGCTGTTTAATTGGCGAATCAGCGTTTGTTGTTTTAAATTATGTCATTTGACTTATAAGTAATATTGTATAGAATTTGTTACGGTTGTTTATCGAGAAAGATTTCGAGTCAGAGGGAAGAAAAAGAAAAATAGCATAAAAATTATGATGTATGCTATCTCATTCTTTAATTCCCTAAATACTCGTCCTGGCTTTTATAATATTTCTCCTTACTTGAGCAAATATATATATATATCTGCTGTGTCTGTTTGAGTGATACATAAAATAATCTTCCATTATGTTATTACTGAAAGTACAAAATTTGAATAGAAAGAGACAACAGAATATTATGTTTATATGAAAAGGAAGAATTGAAGAGAAAAAAAATAAAACTGTCTCTTTTTACCTGTGCAAAATTGGCAGCAGACATTTTACAGTTATATTTGGTGTAGAGACTTTGTAGATTTTTCAAGTCTGTGATTAGCTTTGTCATCGGCTCCAGGGTTTGGTTTAAGTCAGCTATTGCCTATAAAATTTAAGGGCAGGCAAAGAGAAAAAAAAAATTTCAAATTATTAGTTTTTCAGTTAATTTGTTTTTTCTTTTACTTGAATTTAGTTTGGTTTGGTTTCTTTGTTAAATGGCATATCAACCTTTGTAGATTATTTAATATCGAAGACATCCTTCAAGAATAGTAGTGATACTATTTAACCCATAGCTGGGAGGATAAGGGAGTTCATACCTTTGCCAAGATTATTTGTCTGAAAGTGAACATAATAGCACGACTGGAGTTTGAACTCACTATAATTCCACAGTTCATCGCTTTAACCATTACACTATAAGGACACTTGGAGTAAAATTCAGGGCAAAATATAAGCCATAGAATTCTAACTGGGTTCCTTGTCTTAGAAACTGTACTATTTAACAGTACTCTATTACCAATATGAATATTAGTTGTGAATTGAATTACCATGACCAGAAAATCTGGTGAACACCCAGACACGACATAGGGAAACACTTGACCGCTGTTTTGACCTTATTAGGTCCCATCAGCAGTGTATACCGTGATCTCCACCGTTCGAGATTGAACCAGTGACCAAAGATTGGTTCAATCTCCAGTGGTGGAGATCATAGCATACACTACTGATGAGACCAAATAAGGTAGAAACTGCTGTCCAGTGTTTCCATATGTCATGTGTAGGTGTTCAGATTTTCTGGTCATGGTAATTCAATTTATAATATAATTACTCTACTTAAAAAAGAAAAATGTGAATGTATCGCATATATTGATGTTGAGAGGTACAAGAAGACTATGCCTGTCTGATATGTATCACATATATTGATGTTGAGAGGTACAAGAAGACTATGCCTGTCTGATATGTATCCCATATATTGATGTTGAGAGGTACAAGAAGGCTATGCCTGTCAGATATGTATCACATATATTCATGTTGAGAAGCACAAGAGTATTGTGCCTGTCTGATGTATATCATACATTGATATTATATGCATTATACTAGTTTAAAGGTGAAAACATATTTACTTAATTGAATTTAGTGTTTTCAGTTAAAAATCTATCATGAATTGGAAATCTTTTACTTTTTATCCTTAATAATTAACTTTTATAATCTTAGTCTGGGTAGACCTTGTTAACCTTTTCCAATACATTAAGTCATACACCACTTTGTACATTTTTGTTGACAAAATTTATAGCAAACAAGACTGTTTAGCTGCTTCATAGACCCAAGCATACAAGAGAAAAGAGTGTAATTTTCTTGTGAATTATTGATCTGAAAACAGTATTTATGCCTTCTACAATGGATTGTTTTCTAAAGTAAGGATATTAGATTGATAGTAAACCAACAAATGACAGAGTAAACAAGTCTATCCTTTTGTTATCTAACAAGAATAATCTTATTAAAAAAAAGACAGGAATGAAATACCTTCAATGCCATTTCAGAGGGTGTTGCAGAATCATCAGGAGTAAGCTCTTGAAGACTCAGACATCTTTTATGGACAGTCTCTAAAAATGTGAGAGCATTGGAGGGCCAATCAGCCTTAAAAAAAAAAAAAAAAAAGAAAAAAAAAAAAAAAGAAAAGAAAATTATAGCAAGAGCATTTCTAGCAGAAGTTGCTAATTCCAAGTAAACTTTTAAACAATAAAACATGAGATCAAAAGTTTCAAAGAATTAAAAAGAAAACATTACCTTTTCTCTTATTTCCATGTTTTTGGTTTTTGTTATAATCCATGAGACTAGAACATCCTTAAAAAAAAAAAAAAAAAAAAATAATAATTTAAGAATAAGTAAAACCTGAGATTGAAGGTTCAGCAAAAATTACAAAATGTCAGAAAATTTTATTTTCCTTTCAAAGATTTGCATTTTTTTTTTTATCCATAAATATTTTTTCATTTTTTTCATATAAACTTCATATCCATACACACTTTTTCATTTTTTACACACTTTATTTCCATACTTAAATGTAATGAAACTGCCACCAGAAATTAGTTTAGACATACACCAGAGACATAACTTAAGCAAAAACGTTTGGTTGAGTCTGTAGTAAGAACCATGGTACTTACATTACAGCAGTGGTTTTCAAACTTTTGGGAACTGGGAACTATTTCTATTTCACAATCTATCTCATTGACCCCCATATAAATTAAAAATGAAATTAATCAAAAATATCTAATAAAAATCACATCCAATATTTGCACTGAGTAATATTTGCCGAGAGATATGTGCTTGCCTTGCTTAGCACAAATTATTGATTGTTAGTAATATTTTTGTCAAAGCTATATGCATTTCACTTTGCACAAGTCTAGATCTATATTTGGTCATCATATTGGTAATTGCTGAAAATGCCATTTCACATGAATATGCTGTTGCAAAAGGTACCTGCATTTTGACTGCCTTTTGAGACAATAAATACTCAGAAGCCATGATAAGCCCAAATTTAGGGAGTGGTTGCTGTTTAAACTGAATTTTCATAAGTGTGTAAGTAAAGCAAAGTTGGCAACCTTAGTCGAGGGTGACTCAAAGGCTCCCTTTTCAATAGCTACTACACCGAGGTGTAGGGGAGGGTGCTACTCCATTCCTGGATTGCTCCACTTTACCCTTGATCCTTACCTTATAATACTGAGTGTTGAGCAAGGCGGCATTAAGTACCATTTTTTGAGTCATTGGTATGACGCAACCTGGGATTGAACCCCAGTCTCCCGATGCAGTGCTAATGTAGCCCCTAGACTATTAACATGCTAACATTCCATATGCACTCTGTCTTCTTCAAAGGTATAGTAAGCAAGCAAGCATTCCAATAAATACTTTTTTTTTAGTATATTTTTCTTTGAAATACCTAAAAACATCACTAGCATTTCAACTAATTTTTTAAGGTGAGTGGCTGAAAAGTTTTCAGCTCAACCAATAAGAGAATAAACCTTTTTATTTTTATTATTTTAAGTGAAATTTCATTGGCCTAGCGGTTAGAGTGTTCGCCAATGGCCTGGGAGACCTGGGTTCAATCCCAGGTTGAGTCATACCAAAGACTCAAAAAATGGTACGTGGTGTCTCCTTGTTTAACACTCAGCATTATAAGGTATGGATCAAGGGTAACGTGGAGCAATCCAAGGAAAGGAGCAGTGCCCTCCCCTACACCTTGGTGTAGTAGCTATCGAAAAGGGAAACTTCGGGTCGCCCTCGACTATGGTCGCCAATTTCATTGAAATTTGAAAAACAATGTTCCAAGTGAGTTGAACTAAATGATGGATATGTGGAATAGTAAAACGGTTGTAGATTGTTCTCTTCTCTTTGGAGTGGTTTTATGGCATATCAACCACTGTAGGTTATTTAATACCAAATCCTTTTTTTTACATATATATTAAATATATGATTTGTAAACACATTTTGTAGATACACACAGTTAAATGATTAGTTTTATTTCAAACAATTCAATTTAGCATAAGTCATTTGTTTGTACTCAGTTTAAATGTCAAACAGTTCTAGTTGACCCATAGATAGGACCCTATCAGGTACTACCAGAGTGGACATAGGAACAATGACAATGAAGGGGTACTCCACATTCCCCAAAGCTCCAACAATATGGAGCCTCACCATCAGATGGTTTAGTGTCATATCCACAACACTCATTCAAGTGGGTGGAGTCTTATCCCTCTGCAGAGATGTAGTCGGTGAATTCTACAGCCCTAGTCAACTGGGTTATCTTTGTCAGGTGGAAAAACTTTCAGCACCTCTTTGAAACATGTAGTGTCAAATCATATTGAGTGATAAATTAGGGTTTTATACCATGAATAAAATAGCAACTAAGTTTATCTTTTTTGTCACACTATTAACAGAAGCAAATATGTATGTAACAATTGTCATAAAAGATTGATTTGATGAACCAAGATCAAAATCTGGACATTACTATAAGAATTTTGCATAATGATTTTATAAAAGATATTAATCCATCTCTTCTTCACCTTATCTATGAGTAAATAAAGCAGACTTGGCACTTTTACTTTGGCAGGAAAAAAAAAAAAAAAAACAAACTAAATTCAAACCCTGGGGAACAATATAAGTACTTTCTGCCAACAGAACTATTCATGCAAAATGTTATAAGGGATCAAACAAGATTTAACAGAATAGGGTAACACAGGGTAATATAAACAGAATGTTAAGTTTTAACATTTCTTTTTCTGCCCAGTCATAAGAAAGATTCATCCCAGTAATTCCCACCGGCGGGTCATGCAATATTTTGGTGGGATTTGTTTAGAGATCAAGTTGTTATATTTCGCTCTGGCCAACAAACGACAACTCAATAATACGACGACACAATAACAGACGAGCAAGCGATTCTTAGAAAAATATACCACTCACTTTATTTGAAAGGGCTGTGTGTGAGAGGTGAGTTGGAGACCGAACAGAACTGCAACATATTGACCCCCACTCTTATGGCCATCAGCGTTTCTTTCCCGTTCTCCTGGGCTGCTCACCGGGGGCCCACTCTGCTGGGTGCTGGCTTTCTCTACCGCATCTTGTCACCAACAAGTCTGGTCTACAAACTCTCAATCAGGGGTCCCGAGGCCCCTTCTGCCGGGTGCTGGCTTTCTCTAATGCATCTTGTGTCCAACTGGTCTGGTCTCCAAACTGACTTCCTGTCTTCACTGAGTTATATAATAGTTCAAAGCCCCCTTCTTCTTGTGGGTGTCACAATTGCACTCATTCAACCCATCCATGGTCAAGGTTATAATTCTGATATTCCTCGACCGGATGCACCTGTTATTTACATAGGTGCATTTCCTATTTTGACAGCCCGGCCGGGTCGTAAGTCAATATACAACAAAGTTAATGGCCTTTTAAGCTTTCTTTACGTGAATTGCAGTAAAATTTTGAATATGTAAGAATTAAATATTACAGAGGAGCATCAGAATTTTAGAAATACCAAAGTGAGGCACGGCCCAAGATTGGTTGGGAACTACTGATTTATCCTGTAACCTTATTTGGTCATAGGAGTACAACTTATGCAACATGTTTTGGGCAGGAATAAACTGGCAGAACCCATCTTTCTTGAGGCCTAGTTTGAATTCAGAGTTTTCCTTCTTCTCGACCAGTTGCCATACCAAAGTTAAAGAGCCAGTCTATTGAACAATTTACCCATCGCTGGAGGAAGTGTAGATGGATTCATACCTTTCCCAAGGGTATTAGTGTTATGTAAAATGCAAGAAATTTCGTTCAGGTAGTCAAGTTCATTTCACAAGACCATAACCCTTATGCCACAAGCACAGCTCCTACAAACATAAAAATTAGCTCTTATACATACACACAAAAAGTGTTACTTACCAATCCCTGGGGGATTACTCTGATAACAAAAGGAATGGCATCTTCCCAAAGCCAAGGCTGCACATTGGTTATCAACACATAGTCAGGAATGCTGTTAAGAACCAATTCCAAGGAGTCGATATAGCGTAGTTTCTGGATTTCATGCTTAAAAACAAAATGAAATATTACTATTTCCATAGGTTAAGAAGGAAAAATGTTTAAATTCCTGGAAGCACTTGCAAGGTTACTTGATATTTTCCAGTTCTTATAACCATTATTCTTAGTTGATACATACAGATAAACTATCAGCCTGTGAGTGGCTGCAAAATTAACCCAATATATGAATAAAATTATTAACAATCCCGAAAAAGAGCATTGATGGTTTGGGTTTGGTTGTGTTTTATGGCATATCAACCCTTGTGAATTATTTAATACCAAATCCTGTAAAATATATGTATAATTTGTAAGCAAATAGTTTGTAGGTAATATTTTTAAATGAGCCAGATGTTTGTTTGTTTGGGTTTTATGGTATATTAACTATTGTAGGTTAATGCCAAATCCTGTTCATGCATATATATTAAATATATATTATTTGTAAACACATTTTGTTGATAACATTTTTAAATGAGCATCAGCTCTTTTTTTTGCATACAGTTAAATGGTTTCAAGTATTTCTTTGTTACAGTAACAATTTAACATCAATTATTTGTTTGCATAAATTTGCGATATAGTAAGTGTTAATATTCTAGAAAAAACCTGAAGGGGTTAATGAAGAAAAAAGAAAGTTAAAATATAACATGGAACCGTGTTGGTGAAATGGATTATCAGAGAATAATCAAAAGGTATAAACTGATGGCTGGGAATCTGAGATGAAAGAGAAATATAAACAGAGGTTATATAACAGAAAGTCAGCAGACTTTTGAGTGCATAGTTTATGGAAAGGGATATTGGGTTGTTTTGTTTAGCTAATAAACAATATTTTCAAAAAGCACAAAACTTAGGATTTTGGCGAAAGTTATAAACAGGGACAAGAGAAATCATACTTGTATCAGACGAAGACCAAATTGCATATGATAGTTCATCGATCAAACCGACACATCTAGATCATCTCTGACAGGACCGCGTGATACCAAGCCCTAAAATTTCCCATGATTGTGAAATGATATTTTGCTGACTTTGGGAATATGTCACCATTTCAGCTGGGTAAGGAAGCATCTGGTTTATTTCGAGATATGCCCTTTTGTCACCTAGGATTGAGATAAAGGTAATATTAATTGCCTGAAGGTAACGACCGCCTTTTCGCTACCCACGTAGGAAAATATGTTTATCACTGAAACAGCAACATTTATCCTTGGAGAAAGGAAGAGAGTTGATCCCTGTTACAGGAGGAGGACAGATTACTCATGACTAGAGTGTTGGTATGAGGTATAGTCTGAATAGATTGGAGTGAGATGGGCAGAATTCACTAAAGTCAGCAAAAAGTGAGAATTGATTACTTGGTAACTGTAAATAGGTAATAGAGAATTAACATAGCCCAAAACCTCTCAGACCCCTCACCAGTAAAGTTGAGCTCTTTATATAAACCGAGACTTTGGCAGTCTCAGTAGTTCCAGAAGAGTTCCAGTCATAGTTCAAGTTTCAGCGCGAGAGAAATCCATGCTAGGCATCATGACAGTTCAAACAAGCGACCGTTCCTAGAAGCTAAGTTGACGTAAAAGACTCAGGACCAGCTCTGATAGATGAATCTCTTCAGCCTAACCCTCTTCAAACCAAAGTAACAGATATCTAAGTGCCGACTTACTTGCAGCAGACAAGACAGGTTTTTAATCATTGCATTCAACTTATCAAATATAAATTTTGTTATTGTTTATAACCCAGTGTTGTTCCTGATTGCTGTTTTCTTTTGGCCTTTGAAAGCGACAATTCTCAGTCCGGCGTTTGGCTTGGTCAAATATTTCAGTTGAAATCAGAAACCAAAACATGGCAGCTGAGAGTTCAACTGAAGATTGATTTTTCAATTGTGACAGATAACCCTTCTGGAGGAGAGTTGACCAACCCAGCCTTCTACTAAACTTGGCCATCTGGGAAGACACAAGTGAATGCAGCTGTGAAGTGAATATTTCAAGGAACATTGTTGTCTAGATGAACAAAAGACATAAGGCAAAACAAACCAAAAACTTATGATTTCTTATAAATGATCTTACTTGATCAATTGTAAGCAAGTCTATATTGCTGAAAATATTAGTTATTTTTACTGGAAGAGAAAAAGTTCAAAAGGACAATTAAAACCCCTTTGAAAACAAACATGGACTATTATTTCCTTTGCTGGCACTCAAGCCTAAGGTTGCTTACTGCAACTGTTGTTACTAAGAGGTCACCAAATTCAAGACTGAACAGGTACACTGAGAGGAATTTGTGCTTTCAGTATTGCTTGACCAGATGTCAATATGGACATGTTTGTTGGAAAACAATCTAATCTTTTCAATAAGACTGACAGCAATGATTTTTAATCATTTATAACTGAGATTTCCATGACAAAATATCCAAATATGTTGCCAGCTACCCCAAGAAAATCATTGTTCTGACTACCTTTACCAACAAATTATCCTGAATCACTGGTCAGAAGAAAAAAAAAAAAATCAAAACAAACACATTTACCAGAAAATATCTCATCATTCTCTCCAAAAAAGGTTAACAAAACAAAAGATTACTCTTAAAATTTTTTGAAACATATTTGACCTGATTAATAAGAAAAATAGATTTACAATAAACCAATTCAGTACTTAGATGGGTGACCACTTAGTAAAATCATGTACTATAAGCAACCTGATTAGTTTGGTTGGATTGGGTTTTAAAGCATATCAACCATTGTAGGTTATTTAATGCCAAATCTTTTTTATACATGTATATTAAATACATATGATTTAGATTGGTTGGTTTTATGGCATATCAACCACTGAAGGTTAATACCAAACTGTTCTATTTCAAGCAATTCAGATTTGCATACGTACACAGTTTAGTTTTATTGGACCCATAGATAGGGCTCTATCAGGTGCTACCACTCCAAGCCAGAGTGAACCTGGAAACAATGGCAATGAAAGGGTGCTCCTCATTCCCCAAAGCTCCAGGTTGTTTAGTGTCATATCGAGGACACTTGTTTTTTTTTGTGGGGGTTAATACCTCTCTACAGTGGTGCAATTGGTATATTCTACAGCCCCAGCCAACTGGGCAATATACATGAATTGTAAACACATTTTATAGATAACATTCTTAAACAAGCCTGAGCTCTTTTTTGTACACCGTTAAATGGTTTTAAGTATTGCTATATAACAGTCACAATTTAACATCAGTCATTTGTTCGCACCGAGTTTGTTCTATATGATCCATAGCTAGGACACTAGCAGGTGCTACCACTCCAGGTCAGAGTGAACCTGGGAGAAATGGCAATGAAGGGATGCTCCACATTTCACAAATCTCTGCTAGAGCTTTGCCATCAGATGGTTTAATGTCATATCCAGGACACACATTCAGCGGGGGGGAGGGGCGTCTTACCCCTCTACAGAAATGCAGTCAGTGTATTCTACAGCTCCAGCTGATTGGGTTTGTAAGCATACTGAGGCCTGTGAGCCAGACTAAGCAAAGCCTAGTTAACAATAAGGAGAATAGGTTAATTAAGATACACAAAAAGAAAAATTGATTTTAATAGCATGTCAACCTATCTAGGTTTATTCTATGCCTAGAGGTTAGAGAATTCCATTCATTGTTCATATTTACATCTTTTGTATAGTTGTTAAGAATTTTTTTTTCACACAGTCCTATCAAATACAAATGATTTTTAAATAGATCTATTTGACCCATCGATGGGACCCTAATAGATACGATAACTCTGGGTCAGAGCAAAACAGGGAGTAATGGCAATGAAAAGGAGAAAGAAAAAGAGATAATGAAATAAATACCTGATGTCTTCTCCATATAGTGAATGCTATGTGTAATAAACCACAGCTAAGGTAATTAACTATCTTAGTGAATAAATCATCTTTCTTGAATTTCTCCCAAGTATCAGCACTGAAAAGGGAAATAAAAAAGAAAATGTTATAATACAAGAATTTAAAACTTTTTGGTTTGTAAAACAAATAAAAAGCAGAATAATTCTTAGAAAAGGAAATGCAGATTCGGTAATTTTGAGAAAAGTCTCTCCAAAATTTCTTTAAACAACTGAACTCACTTGTAACTGTAACCAAAAATAAAATTGTATAAATATATATCAGAGTGTATTGGACTAGTGGGTAGTGTTCGCCAATGGCCCGGGAGACCAGTGTTCAATCCCAAATCAAGTCATACCATAGACTCAAAAAATGATACTTGATGCCTCCTTGCTTAACACTCAGTATTATAAGATACAGATCAAAGGTTAAGTGGAGCAATCCAGGGAAAGGAGTAGCACCCTCTCCTACACCTCAGTGTAGTAGCTATTGAAAAGGGAGCCTTCGGATTGCCTTTGACTATGGTCGTCAACTTTACTTTTATATATTCATAACTGAAATTTAATGTTGTAGAGTGTGTCAATAAATAATGATTAGAATATCTTGATTGTATAATGTTTCACAAGAAATAATAAAATCCAAATATCTCTGATTGAGAAAATAACTTTTTTATAAAACAAATGTTAGGGGTTTACTTATTTATGGATGATACTGTAGTGTTTTATGGCATATCAAACCTTGTGGATTATTTCACGCCAAATCCTGTTTTTATATACATAGTGGATAGAATGTTTGCAAATGGGCCAGGAAATCAAGATTCAATCCCAGGTCGAGTCATACCAAAGACTCAAAAAATGGTACTTGATGCAGCCTTGCTTAACACTCAGCATTATATGGTGTGGATCAAGGGTAAAGTGGAGCAATCCAGGGAAAGAAGTAGCACCCTCCCCAACCCCTAGGTGTAGTAACTATTGAAAATGGAGCCTTTGGGTCGGCCTTGACTACAGTCACCAACTTGACTGACTTACTTTTATATAAAATTTGATTTCTAAAGAAATAGTTTGCAGGAACCTAAGTGCTCATTTGTTTGCTATTCAATACTAATAATTCTATTTAATATTAAGATTCTATAGGATTTACCACTTTAATTGTTTGATGTAGTATTTTCTACTAGAGTTGTAAATTGTATTTAAAATCTTTTTATTTAACACTGTTATTAATAAATATTTTCTACATTATTTACTAGAAGTGTAATGATTCAGCAAACCATTGCAATTTTTTTTCACAGATGATGCTAATAATAATACATGAAAGAATCACAATACTTCTATTTTACAAATTAAAAACAAAAAAAAAAAACAAAAAAAAAACATTGAAGTAAAAATGCCAGTTTTACAAGAAAGACATTGCCTTTATTGATTGAGTTTTTAAAATGCAAAATTAGTGCCCTTTTCACAAACTATACAAGGTCAATTAATTTGATTACACAATAGAATAATGCAAATAGCATAATTTTCAAAAGAAAACAATTTTCCAGAAAGAAAGTTTAAATGTTCTGAAAATAGCATTTGGGATAAATTCTAACAGTTAAGACATTTTATTATAGAATAGAGGGAGGTGCCCGTGGTGTAATGGTTATCGTCGTAGGAAATGGACACAGCAAAACGAGTTCAAATCCTGGACGAGACTGATTGCATTTCACATTGCACTAAAACCCTTGGGAAAGGTATGAATCCAATAATTCTCCCTCCAGCTATGGGTAAATAGTAGGGCAGACTAGGAACTTCAGCCTTGGTGAGGCAACTAGTCTAGGAGAAGGAAAACTCTGAATTCAAACCTGTTAAACTCCGCTTAAAAATTGACCTTGTGTCATATCCTACCCAAGCAGAGGGGTTGGTAAATAAGATTATAGAATTACTGGCACCTAAAGAATCATCTAAACATTGCAAAAAATCATGATGTATAATTTTCTAGTCAGCATACAGGAATGTTTCTTTTTACTTATTATTATGATACTATTATTTCCAGACCATTGGCCTAATGAGTAGAGTGTTTGCCAATGGTCCGGGAGATCTGGGTTCAATCCCAGGTCGAGTCATACCAAAAACTCAAAAAATGGTACTTGATGCCACCTTGTTTAACACTCAGTACTATAAGGTAAGGATCAAGGGTAAAGTGGAGCAATCCAGGGAATGGAGTAGTGCCCTCCCCTACACCTCGGTGTAGTAGCTATTGAAAAGGGAGCCTTCGGGTCATCCTCAAATAAAGTTGCCAATACATTGTATTAACAAAATCAGTTTCTGTTTTTCTATTATGGGCATTGCAATATGTACCATATCATGACCTGACTACATTGTTACACGCCTAATATTTACTGTTTAACTCAATTGGTTATGTCAAAGTGAAAACTGCTCTTTATTGTTTTATCACTGTCAGTGTTTTGTCAATCAAATCCAATAATTGGAGGATTCAGTGAAAGATAAATAAAGCTTTCAAAATCCATTCTAAAGATTATCATTATTTGACAATACTAAAGAAGCTGATACGCTGAAACTTACCTATAATTTTTCTGACCAATTGCAAACCAAAAGGTATTAAGACGATGTTTCATCAGCATTGCCTGAACAATACAAAACAATATAAAAACATGAATGTTAAGAAACCATTAGTCTTCAGTAAAAAGAAAAAGGCTTGGTGCCAGCTATTTTATTCAAACTTCATGCTATTTACTGTAACGATTAGAGGGTATCTAAAAATAAATAAATAATTGAAGATAAATTAGCTAAATTTTAAAACCAAATTATTAGCCATTTTGACAGGTTAAAACAGTAAATCTCAGTGGTATGTTCTTTAATTGGGAGTTTTATTAATCAACAAATAAAAATTCAATTAAAATCACAATTACCTTATTCAGTAATACATCATCCATCTCCGTCTTCTCACTGGCTGGTTTTCGATTTAACTAATAGAATAAAAACATATCAATCAATAAAATCCAAACCTATGCCTGGATACTAATCAGTAAAATACAAATTTATATCCCTAAACCTTTAGCAGCATTTAGAAAAGTGTAGAGCAAAAAGTTTGTTAGGCCATGGAATATGACTGATGATAAGCATTTGAATTTTACAGTTTTGTTGTCAAGTTCTGTTAAGGAAGGAAAAAAAATACCTTAACTGTAAAAAAGTTTTCAAAATTACTAAGGGCACAAAATTTTGGTATCTTTATCAGGGAGGTATTACTAATGAATAATGCAGAGTGCTAAATATTAAAAAGAAGATACTGCAAAATATAAACAATCTTGCAAAATACATCAAATTAGTAAAATGGAATATTCAGTTTTTTGCAAATAACTTTCATATTTCTTGTTTCAATTTCTTTTAAATTTTGACAATTTACCCTTAACAATATATCAAAATAATTTGGTTGTATTTTACTGATAAACCAGGTCTTCTTTGAAATATGAAAAATTTTAAATCTAGTAACAAAAAAATGCATTTTGTTTTTTTTATATCAAGAAAATTACTAATAAATACACTTTTGAAGAACAGTATTAGTACACCTGATACTTTTTTTTACCAACTTTTACATTTATTATTTTCATTTGTCCTGGTAATGAACTGATTAAATCAAAACAAGTCTCCAATGACATCAATGTCCAGACTTTAGTAATGATTCACTTCAATATAATTTTCTTAATCACCTCTTGAGGATTCCCTTTAAATTTTCTATTGGTTTGGATGTAAGCTATTCGCAGGTCAATTAAGAACAGGTATCCTCTTCTCCCTGAATAATTTTCTTGTAGATTTCATTATGTGGGTGGAGCCAGGTCATGCTTGAAGATGAATTCATTGTCCCCAAACTCATCTTAAGTGTATGGTATAAAAAAAAAGATATAGAACATCTTGATAGCAACGTTAATTGATCTTCTGGCACTGGTGGCAGACACGCAACTTTAAACCATTAAAGAATGAGGGAATTCTATGCTTTTTTCCCCATAAATTTGGTATCATATCTTTCACATGACTTTCTCCAGACACCAAAAGAAATTCAGAATCTTGAGTCATCACTGAAGATGACCTGGTTCCATTGATTAACAGACCAATTTTGATGATCTCTAGCTCATATTGAATGTTTTTGTTTCTGTTTAAATGTCTGTAGTATCTTTGAAATTGGTATCCTGTTGTCATATCAAAACTGATGAAATTTCTGGAATGCAGTGGATCAAGAAATAGCTACACCAGCATCATTCCAGGCATTGGAAATTTCACTACAATTGGCAAATTAATTGGAAATAAGGACCTTTTTCAGCTGACATTCATCAATCTCTGTTGTTTAGGGTTTAAAACAGCAGCTGGACCATTTTTGAACAATTTTGTGTTGTTATCTTTAAGATGGCCACCTGAGAGCATCCCACCCAGATAGCTATCGCATTTTAAGTCGTCAGCTTCCCACGATAAATGAATGATAGTTTTTTGTGCCTCAACAATATCTTTAACACTTGCCATTTGTTAAAATGAGCAATAATATGTTTAACAATGAAGATTTCACTTTTTTTATACCAATACTTTGACACTGAGAATACTCATAAAATTACCTCATACGTAAATCATCAAGTAAATATAAATTATCAAGGAGGAAATGCCACATTATTTACATATATCAAATCGATACACTGTTAAGAGTAAGCTGTCCAATTTTAAACAAATTCAAGCAAGAAACATGAAAGTTATAAGCAAAAAAAAAATATAAGAATATTCTATATCATTGAATTGGTGTTGTGTATATATTCTATAACTGTCAACTTGCACTTGAGCAAGATCAATTCTTGGTTGTGAGGTACAAAATCAACACACAGATTTGAGCAGTTGTGTGCTCTTAATTGACGTTTAAGTTCAAAAAGACTTAAAAAAAAAAAAAAACTAGCAAATTGAGACAGAAAGTGAATTGGAAGCAGAACACATGTAAAATCAGTAAATCAAATATATAAAAAATATCTCGATACTGAGCAGTTTTTCTTTTCTACTGCCATCAACAACATATATTTATTATCACCCCCCTCCATCCTCTGTACAAGTAGGATGGGACACAAGAACAATTTAAAAGCAGAGATAAACAAGTTGTAATTTTTTCAGTTTTCCTTCGCCATACTATAGTTGAATGCATACCTTTCCCAAAGATATTAGTGCTATGTGAAATGCAGACAACCTCATCTGGGATTTAAACTCAGGTTGTAGTGTCCATTTGTGTGTGGATTGCTATGTACATACTAAGAGAAAAGCAAGTGGTGGCAATAAAAATTAGAATTACTTGGATACTCACAAGCAGAGCAACTAAAAACACACCTATTTTCCAAATTTAATAAATAAAAAGATACAGGTGATAGTCGACTTAACATCACTAATATCACCGCTCATATTCCTGATGATGGTTCAGTAGAACCGAAACGGTATAGTGTTAACTTCTCAATAAATCTTTCCTTCCACTTGGATTACCTTGTTATCAATTTTTCTCTACATATTGTTGGATTACAATCCATTATTTACTTCCACAGGTGATAGTGTTGTTAGTTTTATAAGGATTCAACAAATGAGAATTCTTTCAGTAATCTATGTTGTTAAAGAATTTTAATGATTTAGATTGTTATTTTGTTACTTTCAGTTCTTTACAAAAATTAGAATGAAATGTTGGAAGGAGAAAGGGGCTGCTTCAAATTTTAAAAAGTTTTTCTATGCTAACCCTTATTTGAATATATTCCAAGAGCTTGTGGGTATCAGAAAATGTTGGTAAAGTGGCATGGATGCAGGACTGTACCACAAAATTGTCATCCTATAAAAGACAAAAAGATGAAATTTTAAAAAAAAAAAACACTTAAGACTCAGATATTCATTTTTAACATAAAAACAAAGATGACACAATACACTGAAATAGAATGACTTGCTATTCTTAACACAAGAGACAATGCTAGTAAGTGTGTGAATATATTAAGTGAGGAGTGTCAAGTTCGGTTGGATCTGTGTACAGGATTGAAGCATAAACAAGATCCTGAGGGCTAATTAAGGACAATTATTCCTAAAAGTGTGTAGGCCAAAGTAAATAGAGAAGTCAATATATAACAACTTTATTGATAATAAAGAAGAGAAAAAAATATGGGTTTTTAGCAAAGTATATTTGCAGAGATGCAAATTCCTAGAAGAATATTAGGCTGCAGTAGTACAATGTTAGTGAAGGTGCTTTGTTTCAGAAGTAGGTAGGTTTTTATAGGTTGGTTGATTGTTTGGGTTTTATGGCATATCAACCTTTGCAGGTTATTTAAGGTCAAATCCATTTTTATACAAATAATCAGTTCTAATTCAAACAATTCTGTTTAGCATGAGTACAGAATTTAATTGTCAAAAACATTTCTATTTCAAGCTATTCAGTTTAGTCAAACAATTCAGTTTAGTATAAGTTTAGTTTTTGACCACACACAGTTAAATGTCAAAACAGTTCTATTTCTAACAATTCAGCTTAACATAAGTACAGTTTCAATGTCAAAAACAATTCTATTTCAAGCAATTCAGTTTTGTATAAGTACGCAATTTAGTTCTATTTGACCCATAGATAGGACCCTATCAAATGCTACCACTCCAGGCCAGAGTGGACCTGAGAGTGACGTTAATGAAGAGAACACTCTGCATTCCCCAAAGCTCTAGCATTACTGGAATCTCACCATCAGATTGTTTGGTGTCATATCCTGGATACTTGTAGGGGGGGTATTAACCTTCTGCAGAGGTGCTGTCAGTGTATTCTACAGCCCCAGACAATTGGGCAAAGGTTTTTATAGGGGTGCAGTTGCTAGTCCCACAACACCTGGTTTTGATTTCAGAATTTTTCCTGCTTGACCAGATGATAATAGACCAAAGAGTCAATATATACAAGAACAACTTTATTAACAATAAAGAAAGGAAAGAATGTAGTGACTTGTATGGGGTTTGGCAAATTGTTAGAGTCAGCGCTCAGCCGTGTAACTGGCCAAGCAAAATCTAAACCACTCTAGGATGAGAGTTATTTTAAATCAGATTGGGAGGTTCTCTTGTGCACACATGGGCCAGCCCATTCTCTGGGTTATGATTGGCATTTGGTCTTTGAGTGGATATAAGTTGGCCGACCATAGTTGAGGGTAACCCGAAGGTTCTCTTTTCAATAGCTACAATACCTAGGTGTAGAGGAGAACACTACTATTTTCTTTGGATTGCTCCACTTACCCCTGATCCATACTTTATAATGCTGAGTACTAAGTAAGGAGGCGTCAAGTAACATTTTTTGAGTCTTTTGGTATGACTCGACCTTGGATGAACCTGGTCTCCAAGGCCACTGGCAAACACTGACTATTATGCCAATATTAGTGTATAAATATCCAACTTCAGTTTAATAGCAGCACATGGTCTGTACTGAGTTAAAGCCTGCTTTATTTTCATCTGCCAACAGGACACTAGTTAAGACCTTAGGCCACATGGTATATATAGTCCTTATTAGAGGACTTGAAGTGTATTTTTAACAGTTATTGGTTAAAAATAAACTGCTTTATAACCTCTCTCTTTATATATATATATATATATATATATATATATATATATATATATATATATATATATATATATATATATTCAATAGGATATTTTAAAACCAAAAAAAAAAAATGAAGTTGAAAAAAATATATAATTGAGCCACTGGCCAGAACAAATTTGACTGCAGACCATATGAATAAGACATCTTGTATTAACCATTGACAGTTTTTTTTTTTTTGTTTTTTCATGACAAATTTTATTCATTATTTTGGTCGCGATTTTTGGAACAGTTGTCCCTATCTTTATTGTTGTTAGTTGAAATGTTTCAGCCGCTGTATCCTCCAGCCTTCCTCAGGTGTCCCTTGTTTATATGGGCATAGAAATGATTCAACCTGGGAAATCTTTTTTTAAACTTTAATAATGATTTCCCAGGTTGAATCATTTCTATGCCCATATAAACAAGGGACACCTGAGGAAAGCTGGAGGATACAACGGCTGAAACGCGTTTCAATTTACCATAATAAAGATGAGGACAACAGTGCAAAAAATCACAACCAAAATAATGCACATTAAGCCTCATCTCAATAAAATTTCATTCAATGTTTAAAAAACAAACAATGCTATTTTTTTTTTTAAAACTTATCTGAACCATTCAGTACAATTTGTTATATATCCATGTCAAAATTTACTCTTCATCCTAAATTTAACTTCGTTCCATGTTTGTTGGTTTCTTTGTTTTAATGGCATATCTATCTTCATGGGTTTCTTAATCCTTAAAAAGGAACAGTAGTGCTGCTATTCGATCCATAGCTGGGGGTGGGTGGGTGGGGAAGAGATAAGGGGGGGATTTATACCCTTCCCAAAAGTATTCGTCTGAAAGTGAACATAATAGCATAAGTGGAGTTTGAACTCACTCAATTTAAGGCCGCAGTCCAACACTTTAGGCATTACACCACAAGCACTCTCCTCTTTCTTAAGTAACAGTAAATTGGTACAATAAGACAATAGAACACACTTTTTCCTCATTTTTAAAGAATTTCAAAAGAATTACAAGATAACTCATCAATCTATACATACATACATACAAGCAAAAAGAAGAATTTTAGTAATATATACAGATTAGAAAAGAGTTTATCATACAATTTTATTAAAAGAGTATTTGAAGTAAAATGAATTCAAAATTTCTGAAATATACAAAAAAGAACTGATCTGATTTTATAAGACTTAACAAACATATTGTGGGAAAGAAAAGAAAAAAAAAAGAAAGAAAAGAATGTCCCTCACCTTGACAAGCTTCATGCTATTCCAGAGTTGTTTGAGTAAATTTTCAACTTGACTTTTCTCAATTTGTTGCCATGGGGATAGCATCTCGAGCAAGTGCAACATCTGGGCTTTATGTAATGGCTGTATAAATAGACATACATTATTATTGATGAAAGTAAGTAAAAGTAAAAGTTGGCGACCGTAGTCAAGGGCGACCAGAAGGCTCCCTTTTCAATTGCTACTACACCGAGGTGTAGGGGAGGGCACCACTCCTTTCCCTTGATTGCTCCACTTTACCCTTGATGCATACCTTATATTGTTGAGTGTTAAGCAAGGTGGTATCAAGTACCATTTTTAAAGTCTTTGCTATGACGCGACCTGGGATTGAACCCAGGTCTCCCAGACCATTGGCGAACACTACCCACTAGGCCAATAAAAAAATAACAATAAATAAATCCATAATACCAATCCACAACTCTTATTGGATCAATAAATGGTTTGTTTTCTTTTTTGTTTAATGGCATATCAACATTCATAGTTTATTTAATGCCAAAGCCATCATTGTAGAAAAGAAGTGATGCTATTTAAGTCATAGCTGGAAGGATAAGGGATTCATACTTTTCCCAAGGGTATTAGACTGAAAGTGAACTTAATGCGATTGGAGTTTGAACTCACATACTATCATGTCACAGTTCAGCACCGTAGCCACGATGCCACAAGGACTCTACTGTCAACAGATGGTAACTGTTAGTTTATTCAAAATAATGTAAAAAAAAAGAACTGTAGGTAATGTTTTATCTCATCCATTAAAAACTAAATTCTGCAAGCTCCTTAAAGAGTACTGGACCACAGCAACACCCCATCAGTAACGGGGCTTCTGTTTTAGTAGCAAGTAGCTTTTTATGGGGTGCAGTTTTTAGTCTCTCACCCTTGGGTTTTGAACACAGTTTCTACAACTTCTACACTGGTTTGTTTGACTAAGGTTAAAAAGCCTAGTCTGTCCTATCTACCAATAGCTCAAAGGAGAAGAGAAGGATTCATACCTTTCCCAAGGGCATTAGCATGAAGTGAAATGAAAATAGCCTCTTCCAGAATCAAGAGTCCATTTTTTTACAACAATAACCATTACACTATGAGCACCTCAAACGACCTCATCCATTAAAATAATGACAATTTAAGATTACGGAAAGAAAAGTATTAGAGGTAAATAAAATTTTTTTAAATTTTAAGTGTTTGTCAATCATTACTAATTTTTAACTAATAATTTTTCATCTTAATTTTGGTTGCTTTTCTAATTTCAACTCACTAAAGTTGTCATCTCTATGACAGCAAGAGAACAGCTTGTTTCAAAACCAATAAAGGATAAATGTCCAGTGAGATTTGAACTCATTTCCCCTTTTTTGCCTTCTGGTAATTTGATTTTTTGTACCAGTTGTCCTAACCACTCGGCTAGAAGATTTTATGAGGTAAAGGAGTCATCTGCATAAAACTTTAAAACCTACCAAATACTCTCACTCCTGATCTACTTTTTTTATTACTTTTAGACACCAAGTAGTTTTAATATTACCATTGCTTTGTTGAGAAGTGATATAGAAAACTAGACTTCTTCAAGATTAAAAAAAACAATGCAAATTTGAATGTCATCATATGCTTACTCTTTGTTTTTTCCAATATCTGCTGTTCCCTCACTCTTGTAAAGATAATGAGCAAAGTAGTGAATTTTTCTCTTTTCTTTTAATGGCATATTAACCTTCATGGGTTATTTAATGCCAAAGCCACCCTTCTAGAAGAACAGCAGTGATACTATTTAACCCATAGCTGGGAGGATAAGGGGGTTCATACCATTCCTAATGGTATTTGTCCAAAAGTGAATGTAATAGAGTGACTGGAATTTGAACTTGCTTGCTACGATTCCGCAGTCCAGCGTTTTAACCATTATACCACACAGATACCCCCCTCCCAGTGAATTTTTTAAAAATAAGAAAAATTAATTTAGTTAAATTGGCGACCTGAAGGCTCCCTTTTCAATAGCTACTACACTGAGGTGTAGGGAAGGGTGCTACTCCTTTCCCTGGATTGCTCCACTTTACCCTTGATATGTACCTTATAATGCTGAGTGTTAAGCAAGGAAACATCAAGTACCATTTTTTAGTCTTTGGTACGACTTGATCTGGGATTGAACCCCGGTCTCCTGGGCCATTGGCAAATACTCTGGCCAATGGGCCAGTTAAATACTAGTCACAAATTAATAATAAAACTATGATCAGAATTGTTTTATTACAAAGTTTTGTAATAACATTAAGAAGCTTTATTTGGTGATTAAAATCCAACCAGAATAATCATTGTGGGATCAGATATTAAGGAAATGTCAGACACTGATAATAAAAACTATTTTCAAAAAATTTACTAACAAGGGAAATAAAAAAATTAAATTCTTTTAGAGCAATTTTCCATTCACAATAAATTAAAAAGGTAAAATCATTTGACAGGAGATGAAAAGAGAATAGCCTTGTTTTTTTTAGTTTTTATTTCATTTAGAAGAATTTAAAAATTATCTCCAAGAAAAAAAAAAGCAGGGAGGATTAATAAATTTAAAAAGTTACTTTTTAAAGAGACTATTTGGTATATGAGGAGGTGATGTAAGTTCTCCATCTAACCAAAAAAGGAATGTACCTCCAGCCTTTTTATTTAATTCTTATTTGGATAAAGTTAAAGAACCTAGAGAAACAATGTGCCAAATGTGTTGAGCTGTGGGGTGAAATAAGTAAAACATTATGTACAGTTTGAGGTTCTAGGTAAGGCTGAAAACTTTTCAACATGTATTCACACACTGTCATTTTTTTTTCTCCATTTTTTTTTTTAATTTATAAATATTGATTTTTGTAAACAAAAAGAAAAGAAAGTCACTTATTTCAGAAATATTCTTTACCTGCATGTCAAGATTGTATTGTTCAGCAAATTTTTCAGCTTCATTAAAACGTTTCTTACGTAACAAAGTTGCAAGTCTGAAAATACAAAGAATTAACAAAATGAAAATAAATGAGATTAATTTATCTGGTCATCAATGTTTTATAGTAGAATTTATGAATATTATTTTACTGTACAAGATTTCCTTTATTTACATTCAACATGTATTTTAGCTTTTCATCTTTAAGGATACAGAAAATACTCACTGTAAATTGAGACATACAAATCGACCCCTTGTTTTAAAAAGAGATTTTGTTGTATATTGACCACCAACCCGGCCGTGCTGTCAAAATAGAAAATGCACCTGTGTAAATAACAGGTGCATCTGGTCGAGGAATATCAGAATATAACCTTGACCATGGATGGATTGAATGAGTGCGTTTTGTGATGCCGACAAGAAGAAGGTGGGCGTTAAACAATTATATAACTCAGTGCACAGGAAGTTCAATCAGTTGGAGATAAAATGCGGTAGAGAAAACCAGCACCCAGAGTAGTTGGGCCCCCAGGCCCCCGGTTGAGCAGCCCAGGAGAACGGGAAAGAGACGCTGCTGTGGCCATAGGAGTGGGGGTCAATATGTTGCAGTTCTGTTCGGTCTCCAACTCCCTCTCACACACAACCCTTTCAATAAAGTGAGAGGTATATTTTTCTAAAAGACTGTGTCGCTCGTCTTTATTGTGTCGTCGTAATGATTCTGCATGCATGCATGCATATGAGTATACAACAATTTTTTCAGGCTTAAAAAGGTCAACTTATATACAATTTATAGTAAATAAAATGAAACGGTAAAATATTTCATGTGATGTTTCTGGAGTGAAAACAACAGAACTATCAAAGAGTGCTGATACTCAAGAGATTCTTGAAAAAAAAAAATTCCTTATGAATCTAATGCTTGTATTAGTTGGAAAAAAAATCATCTTATAATATAACTTATCTTTTCCAGTTTAATTTAACATTTTTTTGTTATGCCTCCTTGGGTATCTACCCTTATCATCTCATATCAACTATAGGAAAAAAAAAAATCTTTGCACAGAATAAATAAAATATTAATAGCTATATACATATATATTCTGTTAAGTAATTTATCTGATAATTTCCAAAAATGCCCTCTTTAATTCTTTGGATATTATTTCTGAAAACATCTAATTCTATCAAAAAGTTTTGTTTACAGTCACTATTTTTGATCTGATTAGTCAATTTGTTAAAAAAAATACATTACTATCAGTAAAAAAATCCATTTGGTTAATCATCTTAGTTTTTATGCCTTGGCAAATTTCCAACTTGAGGAGAAATATTTTTAAAAATCTCTACCATAATTAGAGATTCCATTATTTTGAAAGTTTCTATAAGATCACCACTTCTTTTTAGGAAAGTAGTTAATCCAAATTTCTCGAATCTCTCCCTATAACTGTAATCTTTTACTCTATCAATTTTGTCACTCTTTGTATGCCCTATAAACTCAATATTACACACCAATTTCCATGTTTAGACAAAGGAGCCCAGGCCTACATGCAATATTCTAATTGATGTATTTGTAGGGTTCTATTATCAAATTATGATTAAAAACTTTTCCTTGAATTTTACAAGACAACAATTCCCACAGAAAATTTTTTTATTAACAATCTAATAATTTGATACAAAATTATTTAATATTTTAATAAAATAATTTATTTTAGTTTAATGTAATAATGTTTTCAATAAATATAAATTAACACCCATTCATGTGATGAACGCTAGTTTAATTAGACTAATTATGACTAGTCATTTTTTTTTAGAATAGCTTTCCAGGAGGATATATCTTCAAGTGATGTCAAACCTTCACCAAGTGTTTTGACCCTAAACCACAACACTTTCTGGTCGGTGAGTAAGCAAAGCTTAAATCACAGTCTGTTTCCTGTTTTCCAGCTCATCTCCTCACTTTTGTGCCAAAACCAATAAGAAGCTCTTTCAGCTGCCTCTCCCATTATAGTTTAAAGAAATTATCTATCTTAATATCAAGAATTTCATTCAAATATAATTTAATTTTAAAATAAAACTTCTTAAAAATTAAGATGAATTTAAAATAACAAAAAAATAAATAAATAAATTAAATTAAATCATGATACCAAGTTCAATAATAGCAATGAATATGACAGAGTTTTTTTTTACCGCAAACACCAGTGTTAGATTTCATGAGGAATATTTTATGACCATATCCAGAGCTCAGCATTCTGTTAAGCACCAACATGTGGAGATTGAGAGATTGTAGTGATATTTTCTTTTTTTTAACATTTAAAAAAAAACAAACAACATATTTCTATCTCAATAGTAATTTTTACACCAATCACTTTGATAAATAGTAATAATATATCCAGTTGCTAAAATAGTTATTTCCTAATAATAGCAGAGGTTGTCTTTTTAAGACTTGATTAAAGTCATAAGTTTTAATTTTAAAAACAAAAAGATCCTCTCCACACAAACTTTTTAGCATAATTTGGTCCTGTGTTGTATTTGTCTTAGTAAATATTAACACTACTGTTAAATATTTGATTTTATAACCACATACAAAGCACAGTGTATATATATATATATATATATATATATATATTATATTATATTATATTATATATATATATATATATATATATATATATATATATATATACACACACACACACAAGAGAGTAGTATATGGAAAGCATGAAATATAAAATTAAATCAGATTCACATTACAGAAAATCTGAGAACTCTGTAGAAGACTGATCTTAAAAATATCTTTGAGAAATACATGTTCATTGTTATTGTAATATACTAAACAGTTAAATATTCCTTCAGATTCTAAGGCGTATATATATATATATATATATATATATATATATATATATATAACAAACTGTTTAAAAACATTTGGTAACTCCAAAAAGTGCTTTAAATACTGACCAGCAGAGCAGGATAAGACCTAAAAAAATTAAAAACTCAACCTTTTATAATCATTATATAACTGAAAGTTCCATGTATCATCATTGGAAATCCTTGTTGCGTAAGGGCTAATAGGATAAACTGTGATATCATAGTAACCGAATTCAAACTCCAGTCATGCTATTGCATTCACTTTCAGACTAATGCCCTTGAGAAAGTTATGAACGTTTTAATCCCTTCCCCACCACTTATGGGTTAAAGAGTACCACTACTGTTCTTCTTCAAGGATGGCTTTGGCAATAAATAACTCACTAAAGTTGATATGCCATTAATTAAAACCATCCAACAAATGTATCATCAAATGAAACTTAAGACTCAAGTGATAATAGCCTGCATATATTATTATAATGGTATTGAAACAAATATAATAACAACCAGTTTTTAATGTGTCCATATTCTGTTTTCAGATCTTGTTATACTGAATATATATAATTGTCAGTTAGGAGGTGCCCGTGGTGTAATGGTTATTGTTGTAGGAAATGGACACGGCAACACGAGTTCAAATCCTAGACGAGACTGATCGCATTTCACATAGCACTAATCCCCTTGGGAAAGGTATGAATCCAATCATTCTCCCTCCAGCAATGGGTAAATAGCAGGGCAGATTGGGTTCTTCAGCCTTGGTGAAACAACTAGTCTAGGAGAAGGAAAACTGAATCCAAACCTGTTAAACTAAAAAATTGACCTTGTGTCATATCCTACCCGAGCGGAGGGGTTGGTGAATATGTATAATTGTCAGTTACAATCAATTTTGTACAAGAGAAAGTAAGCATGGGATGGCAACCAAAGGAAAATCCAGGAGGGGTAAAGAAAAATACATTAAAAAAGAAAAAAAAATACTGTAAGCTAGCAAAGTTGATACTGGTACTTTCTTTTGATGGTGTATATATATATATTACATACAAATACACATATATTGCATCCCAAATATGAAGCACCCTCTCAATTCAGTAAACCCTGCAACTTTGTGTGTGTGTATACAGACATACGTGTTCAAGTGTGCACATGTGCAACACTCTGATCCTATGTAATTGTTGTATCACAGTAAAGAAGAGATACACAGTAAAATAAAGTTAATTATTTATTAACTGAAGTGGTACAGTCCAACAAATATTATAAGTCTCTGTTGGTGTTATATCCGAAGTTGATCTTCACGTACCGATGTGAGATCTTCACGTACCGATGTGCTTAAGAAACACATCTTTTATACCCCCGAAATACCAGAAGTCACGTGGTACGAGCCACTATACGACAGTAAGTGTGTCAAATCCATACAAAATTAACCATGTCATTTTTAACAGGTTATACACTAACTTAAAATATGCTTAAAAATGCTTTTAAGCCATCATACAAGACAGTTAAAGGGAAGTAAATCTTGCAAAATGAACATAGACGTATTGTTAAATCAGACCAATTATTTTAATCGTACCAAAGAAAATTATCATTAATTCTCATTTGGTCATTAAATTTAATAGTTAGGAAATAATCAGACGAAAAACTATAATCTTTTCATTTCTTTATTAATAATGATTCTACTGAGCTGACATGAAGAAAAATGAAACACACAACAATTAAAGTATGGTAAATAAATAACACAAACCTTATTTCGGGATTACTTTCTGAGAGCAATCGAAACCTCATACTTTCCAAAACATCAGGATTCCTAGCAAATGTAAAAATTCATAACTTACTTATATATAAAAAACAGAATACATATATTTATTAGTCATGTAACCTACAGAGTAATGAGAAATTCCATTATTATAACATGAAGCATTATTAGTCATACACAATCTTGTATACAAAGCTTTTTGCAATGTATTTGACACCTGATCTCTGTATTGAGTAATAAGAAATTCTATTGTTACCAAAATATGGTTTGTCTTTTGTTGTATTATTAATCATTGATTTTAATTTTATCACTTTTAAGTCAGTTAAAAGAAATATAATCTTATAAATTCATTTTTTAATGCAATTTTTTCATTTCATGTCTTCTCTTTTGCTATCTTCTCATATCAACCTTGGAAATATATATCTATGCACAGATCAAATTCTATTAAGTAATTCAGCTGATAGTTCTAAAAGAAAAAAAAAAAAAATGCCCATATAAATTATTTTTCTTATTATTTTTTTTCTGAAATCAACCAATTTTTTAATGCTATTACAATTTTTGATCTGATGAGGCAATTTACTCCAAAATTACATTACTCTATAAGCAAAAAAAAAAAAAAAAAAAAAATCAATTAATTAGTAGACTTAGTTTTTAAAATATTCATAACATTTCAGCATATACAGATACTACTTTGATACAAAAATTATCCTATCAGGAACTATGCTGATAATTAATAAATAAAAATCAAATGAGACAAAAACCAAGATTGTAAAAAAATTTTTTAAATAAAAAACTTTTCTATATCTTATAAGAATTAGAAATTTTTTTTAATAAAAAGTTAATATTCTTCTAAACTAAAGATACCAGAATTTTATCTCTAGTGAAACATTATTCAGTGGTTATCAAGGAGGTAAAAAAAAAAAAAAAAAGGAGCTAAAGAACTAAGTTCAATCTCCGGGTAAAGTAGTTTGTATTCATAAAACTGCCAGCAAAAAGAACCACCATAAAAAAAATACATATACAATCAAAATAAATACAATCTATTATTTATTTCTAAACTCTACAGCATTGGAATTGAAACAGAAAAATATATGTAACAGTACAAAAATATGTGTAAATATACCCCATCTATATTTTTATCTAATTTAATTTCCGGATACAATTTGGTAATAAATAATACTTAATAATATCCATTTTTAATGTATAATGTTCAAGTAGAATTAATAAAATTCTGATATTTTCCATTTGGAAAAAAAAAAAAAACCCAACTTTTTATTAAAAATGTTAGCAGCGTAATTGTTCATTAGTGGTACTGTATATGATGAGGTATATCAATAAGTTTGTTGTTCTATGTTAAAAAATTAACCTACCTATTTGACAGCTCTAAAGATGCACATCAATTTGGGAATTTAAAAAATAAATAAATGAATTTAAACTACGAATGTCAGGCTAAGGGTTTTCATCTGACATTTTATAGCCCTCTTCTCTATCAGGTTATTTAGAAATAATAAAATTCTGGTTATTTTTGGTTTAGAAAAAAGATTTTTCTTAAAAAAATTGGCAGAAGTGTACTTATTCATGGATAATAGTGAATCATTAAAAGCTTTGTGTTCAATGTAGAAAGACAGTCTCAAACTCATAAAGTGGATTACTTACATTACATCTTGACAGCCTTCACATATGTTACATTACTTACATCTTCACAGCTTTCAATAACACACAAGTAACATTACTTACATTACATCTTGACAGCCTTCAATAACACACAAGTTACATAAGTAACATTACTTACATTACATCTTGACAGCCTTCAATAACATTACATTTTCACAGCCTTCAATAACACACAAGTTACATAAGTTACATTACTTACATTACATCTTCACAGCCTTCAATAACATAAGTTACATTACATCTTCACATCCTTCAATAACACACAAGTTACATTACTACATTACATCTTCACATCCTTCAATAACACACAAGTTACATTACTACATTACATCTTCACATCCTTCAATAACACACAAGTTACATTACTACATTACATTTTCACAGCCTTCAATAACACACAAGTTACATTACTTACATTACATCTTCACAGCCTTCAATAACATAAGTTACATTACATCTTCACATCCTTCAATAACACACAAGTTACATTACTACATTACATCTTCACATCCTTCAATAACACACAAGTTACATTACTACATTACATTTTCACAGCCTTCAATAACACACAAGTTACATAAGTTACATTACTTACATTACATCTTCACAGCCTTCAATAACACACAAGTTTTCCTGTAAAAGATGATACAAGAAACATCACAATCATTTAAATGGTTCATTATCTCAAACAGATCTATTTGACCCGCATGTAATATTATAAGAAAATGGTACCAGGGTGTAAATAGATAAATTAAAAAAAAAAGAAAAAAGAAAGAAGCAAATAGAAGAAAGATGAGTTGACAAAGTTCAACATCTTGTCTAGTAGGCAAGATCTCGTACTCTGGATTGAAAACAGCAGTCAACCAGGACTTGCAAAGGTCACCAGACTCAATCGGCCATCTAAGAGGTGGTGGGGTCAAGTCTGATAATGCTGCCCATGTGAGGCAGAAGTGGCAGTTGGGTGTTCTGTGAACCCTAATAAAATAGAATGTGTTCTTTGATTTACTCTCTTTTGGTAGCCGGGAGACAAGCATTTGTGTGTATGGAGAGCAAGTGAACCTTTTAAAGAGCTGATTCCAACAAGAACAAAGCTACATTGCAGATTTGTTTTTTCCATTTACTCCTACTTTCATGGCCTCAGAAAATGAATGGAGAGAATAAAATAACTGAGGTCCTAACACTTGAGGCAAGTTATGTTTTTATCTTTCTTCTCTCTTCCAACAATTAGCCATCACTGACATAGCAGTCATTGGTGACTACACTATACATAGATGGGGCCCTAACAGGGAATATAATAGGTTTGGTTATTTGGTTAAATGGTATATTAACCCTTGTTGGTTATTTAATGACAAATCCTATATATATATATATATATATATATATATATATATATATATATATATATATATATATATATACATATATATACATACACACACACACATACATACACACGATTTGGAAATAAATAGTTTGTAACTTTATTTGTAAATAAGTTAGAGCTCATTTGTATGTGTACAGTTAAATGGTTTCAATTATTGGAATTTGACACTAATAATTCAATCTATTAATTATTTGGTTGTACTCAGTTTAAATGATTTCAAGTATTGTTATCTCAGCGCAATTGACCCTCAGCCAACACTTTCTAGCACCTTTAAGATAAAAAGGGTCGGGTACTTGTGTGCCACAAGAGCAATTTGAAGAATATGGTTGGGACAACCGCTTAGGTGCTATGGCTTGATACAACTAGCCGAGTGATAAGATTGGGCTTTTCTGGCCACTTGTTTATCCTAGTTAAAATTAAAACTGAGTGTGGCAGATCCTGTGACCACTGTGGTTTCCAGGTCACAGACTACCCAGCCACCAGGATTCTGTCCTTAAGCATTACAGGTTATCACCCACAGCCAACATATGGCTTCATTTGGGGGAATGGGGAGGGTTGTCTTACCCCTCCTGCAGAGGTTAAATCAACATATTCCACAGCCCTTGCCACCAAGCCTGGAACAGATAAATGGCTTTTCTCTTGCATGAATTTATCTTTTACAGTAATGGTTACTATTTGTTACTGTACAGTGTAAGTTTTTAATTAACAAAAATTGTAAAATAGAATTGTAAAAAAACAAAAAGTAGAAAGGATTTTTTTAACATTTGCCTGTTATTAGTTGTCTAAATTTCTGAGACGAAGCTTGTTGATTTTTATCATTAAGGGTTTTCAGACTATTGTCTTCATCAGCTGGACACATGGTGTAACGTATACGTGTTGGTTCCCTAAACTTCTGGAGGTTGCAGGTTCAATCCTCACAACAGGCGAGTAACAATACAGGAATACTTAACACCTGTACCCGGTTATGGCTAACGGAATCAGAACAGGCCACCCCCGTGGTTTCAATAAAGGACATAGTTTGAAGTTCCGTGAAGGTTCCCGAGTTTGACAAACACCTGAAGAAGGCTGGAGGACATATCAGCCGAAACATTGTGGAAATGACAATAAAGATGAAGACAATAGTCTGAAAACCCTTAATGATAAAAATTTGCCTGTTAGTCTCATAGTTTCTGCAAAAAGCGTTGATCTATGATGGGTACATCAAGCTAGTAAAGTAATATATATTATAAACCCCAAAATTGTGGTACCTGAGTGGTGGGTGAACGAACAAGCTGGGCCATTGTTCCGAGTTTCAATTGATAAACACAAGCAAAATCAGGAACCTGTCGTACTTCAAGCTGTGTGCTGTCAAGATCTTTTTGAAGTATAATAATCTTCACATTTTCCAAGCTGAGAAATACAGTTATTACATAAGTCAAAATATATCAGTCTGAATTGGCAACAGTTTTTTTTTTTGTTTTTTTTTTTTTAATTAGGCAATGAACTGAAATATGAAAGTTCTTCAAAAATAATATGGCATAACAATTTTCAGAGATAACTTAAAAATGTATCTTGTTTGCAGGTCTTTGAATATTGGATTTAAAAATAAAAGTCCTGAATTCTTGCTTGATTGGTTTGGTTTTGTGGCTTATCAACCATTGTAGGTTATTTAATGCCAAAGCCTTATAATACATATATAATAAATATAAGATTTCTAAACACATTTTGTGGATAAAATTTTAAAACTAGTCTGAGCTCATTTTTCTCACAAAGTTAAATGGTTTCTCTTATTTCTATCTAATATGAGTAATTCTGTTTACTATTAAACATTTGTTTGCACACAGTTTAATGTTTTCTAGTATTGCTATGTATCACTAACAATTCAATAATCAAACAGTTCTATTTCAAACAAATCAGTTTAGCATATCAACCAAGTTAAATGGTTCAAAGTATTGCTATATGTCACTAACAATTCAATTAAACATCAGTCATTTGTTTACACACAGTTAAATGTAAAAACTTCAATTTCAAACAATTCAGTTTAGCATAAATACACAGTTTGA
Organism: Sepioteuthis lessoniana; assembly: GCA_963585895.1. Taxonomy (NCBI): domain Eukaryota; kingdom Metazoa; phylum Mollusca; class Cephalopoda; order Myopsida; family Loliginidae; genus Sepioteuthis; species Sepioteuthis lessoniana. The sequence goes on from OY757926.1 coordinate 22,860,982, forward strand.
ATGTCAAACAGTTCTATTTGATCCATTGATAGGACCCTTTAAGGTGCTACCACTCTAAGTCAAAGTAGACCTGAAAGCGATGGCAATGAAGGGGTACTCCACATTTCCCAAAGCTCCAGCATTACAGAAGCCTCACGATCAAATTGTTTAATGTCATATCCAGGACACTGGTCAGTGGAGTTTTACCTCTCTGCAGAGATGCAGTTGATGTATTCTGCAGCTTTGGCTATCTGGACCCAATTTCTGCTTGAATTTGAGATAAAGAATTATCATTACAAGCAATATACACAGATTTTAAGATGCTCACTGATGTACTTTGAATTAAAATCTTTATTGGCCAACATGAATTTCACTTTCAAAATATCATAAGAATTTTTAAACTGGGAAATAAAAAATAAAAATAAAAAAATACTGGATAAAGAACATTGCTTGTTTTCCTTCTTATTTGACCTTTTAGTTAGGATTCAAAACCTTAAAGTATTTCCAACATTTTGTTGACATAAGTACTCAGGTCATTTTGAGGAGTAAAAAAAAAAGAATAATAATAATCTTAGTGAATAGATGGAGGGAAATTTGGTGAATTATAAGATCATATGCATAGAAAATGCATGAACTATTATTGGCAGAGTATTGATCATATGGAAATCTTATCTTTATCTCTGTAAGTACTACTGTATATCTGTACCACTTTAACAAAACAGAAAAAGCTAGATGGGAACAACACAAGTATACTGCAATGCTGTTCAGAACAAATCCTGGAAGCAGCACCCTACAAAGCAGCAGCTATATGGTCACTCACCTCCTATCCCACAAATCATCTGAGTAAGACAAACAGGGCACTGCTGGAGAAGTAGGACAAACTTATAAACAACACTCTATGGATTTCTATACATGGATACACCAGTGTTGGCCAACCAGCAGTGTGTGGATACGGGATGACTTGTAGAGGACTTGCCAAGAGTGATGGCAAGTGAGAAAGAGTCAAAAGAATCCATATTATCATCACGATAAGATCATAAACTGATGTATTTGGTCTTTTATTATTATTATAATTATTATTATTATTATTATAATATTTCAGTTGTTGTAGCTCTTTGGCTTAATTCAAGCGTCTATCACAATCTGAAACATTCTGGGAATTGTGAACCAAACATTTTATTCAGTTTACAAAGTAGATTGTTCTCATTCTACTGTCCATTCTTACTGAATATCTTCTAACAGCTAATTCTTCCTCGTTCATTCATCCTGACTGAATAATTAACTGATACAAATAGAATGTGAATAATCCCAATGGAGCAAATAAAGGTTCAGCTTGAAATTCCCATAAGGGTACCAATTATGTCATATCTGAAAAAAGCCAATCTGTACCACAGCCCAAACTGTAACTAAAATAACCAAAATGAAGACACTAGTCTGAGTATATGACCATTAAAGTTGTGAAAAATAATCGTAATATTCACATCATCTTGGAAACATTATGAAATATGATCAACAAAACTCATTTATGACTTGTTAATTAATTAAATATTAATGCCTAAAAAAGATGAATTTTTTCTTAGTTTTCTTTATCAATCATTAAAAGAACAAGGCTATTTCCAAAAGAGTATTTTTATACTGCATTGTAAAAAAGAATCTTTAAAATTACATTCAACAGAAAATATGAAATAGATACATTTATAAACAGTAAATTTGATAGTGAAATCTCAAACATAACACCTAATAAATGATATAGCAACAATAGAAATATTCTTAAGAAACATATAAAACCAGCAACATATCTAAAACTTCAGTAGTTACTAGGAAATTTTTGCCACTTCAAATTTCAAAAGTTAAATCAGTTTTAAGTATTCATATATTTGAATACAAAAATCAAAAAATAATTTTAGTTTAAAAAAAAAATAATTTAACTTATTTAAAAAAATTTTTTTAAAAATCTAATTTAAAAAAAAAAATCCCAATTTACAAACTTTTTATAACATTTTTCAGTATTGATTTAAAAATAAAATAAAAATTAGATACTTGTTTGTATTTACCCAACCCCTCCACCACTGGCAGGATGTGGCACAAGGTCAATTCTTAATTGGAGAAAAGCTGGTTTTAAATCAAAGTTTTCCTTCTAAACTAGTTACCTAACTGCCTAACTATTTGCCCATGACTGAGGGGTTTATTTGTCTCTGCCACCCACCAGACAGGACTTGACACAAGGTCAATGACCCGAAGGTCGATTATAGCGGGGCTTTTTTCTCCCCACCCAACCCCTCCACTTGGGCAGGATATGACACAAGGTCAATTTTTAAGCAGAGTTTAACAGGTTTGAATTCAGAGTTTTCCTTCTCCTAGACTAGTTGCCTCACTAAGGCTGAAGAATGTAGTCTGCCCTACTATTTACCCATAGTTGGAGGGAGAATAATTGCATTCCAGAATTTGAACTTGTGTCGCCGTGTCCATTTCCTACGATGATAACCATTATACCATGGGCACCCCTTGAATGAGGGGGTATCACAGACGGACTTCTGACTTTCCCAAGGATATCAGCAAGAAGTGAAACACAAACAACTTTGTCTAGGATTTGCATTTTTAAGGAAGAGACAAAAATATTTTCAATGGGACATAAATGAAAAATAAACCAAAAGAAAGGGTCAAAACTCACTTGGCACAAGATGACGCTCCTGTATCAAAGATTTCAAATTCTTTAACTTTTACATCAGAAAAAGAACGGAGTAGGCAGAGTGTCTCAGAGCTCCAAAGACTAACAGTTTCCTAGATGGAATATTAAGAAAAAAATAATTAATTTGAAACAATAGAAAAAAAGATATCTTCATTTAGTTTTACATATAGTGATTGTCACTTCTTTACAAAAAGCCATCTTGTAAATCCCATAAAGATCACTTGTGGGTATGGATGTCTCCTCAAGCCAAATTTACTCTTACAAGCTCTGCCACATATGTAAACAACAAAAGACTTGTCTTAGGCATTGATATTAGCCTTGTATTTCTTAGACTTGCAACAGACCCACATACTTTGTCACAGAATTGATATAAATTACCTGTAGATAGTTGAGGAAGGACCTGTATAAATCAGCCTGCCATTGTTTACTGTCATGAGATCTCATGACAAGCAAGTCTGGCTTTGGACAAACAAACTCTATTGCAGATGTTATAAAAATGTTCAGACTAAAGTATGTATGAAACCAAGGTCAAGTCCTGTTTGTAAAGGGCTCATCTCAAGATGGAGTGTTGGATTCTCTGTACTTAAAATGCTTTACAACTACCATTGATCAATTTTCCGTCATCTGCTCCCAGCCTTCAATACCTACATTTAACACACTAAGGTTGTTTTTAACAAATGTTTTTTTAAGGATTACATTTCATATGTTTACCATTTATAGATGCCATAAAATAACTGCTAATGTAACCTAACTTCCTCCATCTGAGTTAAGTGCCCAGTACAACACATTTACTATATATATATATATATATAAAATGCAAGGTTAAAGAGTCCAATTTTCTCTACTACTTATAACTGGAAGGAGAATAGTTTGGTTTGGTGGCATAATCAACCATTGTTGGTTAATTAATGCCAAATCCTGTTTTTACATATACATTAAATATATGGTTTATGAACACATTTTGTAGATACACACAGTTAAATGATACAACAATTCTATTTAGCATAAGTCATTTGTTTGCATTCAGTTTAATTGTCAAACAGTTCCATTTGACCCATACATAGGATCCTATCAAGTGCTACCACTCCAGGCCAGAGGTGACCTTGGAATGATAGCAATGAAAGGGTACTCTGCATTTCTCAAATTTTTAAGGCTGGAGCATCGCCATCAGATGGTTTAATGTCATATATGGGACATTCGTTGGGAAGAGGAGTCTTAACTTTCTGCAGAAGTGCAGTTGGTGTATTCTACATCCCCAGACAACTGGGCTCACAAACTAATGGTAAACCAACAGTTCCAAGGTACATTCTTTTGTTGTAATTTGGTCATTTTGTACACGGTCCAAAACAAGATCAGTAGTCTATAAGATGCCAAAGAACATGTGTACAGATGATTTTACTTTATACTTTGCCTTGATATTTTAGGAATTCGATACAATAACTTAGTTTCACACTTGGCCAGTAAAGCACACATATCTTTCTGGTTTTCAAATCAAACAGTCATAATCTTCCTTATTCTATATAATACCATTTTGAATTTAGTGGAAAAAAAACTAAAAGGAACGATAAATACAAAGAAAAGGAGCTCTTTTTTTTCTTACAAATTTCAACTAAATTATCTACAGCCAAGATAAGAATCTAGTTAATATAAGAATACAACAAATATTTTCACATTTTGAGGAATACAAAACAAGAGGAATTCCCTCTTTTAGACTGTTCATCTTTGAGAAACACTCACAATATTAAAATGAATAGCTGAGAAGAGAAACTGAAAGAAATTGAAAATAAACTTACATTTTCATCAAGAATGAACAGATATTTTCCATTGGATGTAACTTGTCCACTTTTGATATTGGCTCCTGGAAAAAACAAAGTAGTATGAATATTAGATTTTAGAAATTTTTTTATGATTATCAGTCTGCTCAACTTAAAAAATATACATAAAGTTATTATAATGATTAGCAAGCTTGTCTGTTAGACCATCATTACAGTGTTAGGAATTTGATTTTCAGTGGATGGACTACACTTATAGACATGTGCCACACTAAACTAAATTTAGTTGGTTGTTTGGATTTTATGGCATATCAGCCTTTATAGGTTATTTAATGCCAAATCCACTTTAATACAAATAATCAGTTCTATTTCAAACAAATCAGCTTACCATGAGTACACAGTTTAATTGTCAAAAACATTTCTATTTCAAGCTATTCAGTTTATTCAAACACTTCTAATTTAGCCAATTCAGTTTAGTATAAGCATAGATTTTCTTTACACACAGTTAAATCTCAAAACAGTTCTATATTAAATAACTGAGTTTACGGTAAGTACAGGTTCAATGTCAAAAACAGTTCTATTTCAAACAATTCAGTTTAGCATTAGTATGCAGTTTAAATGTAAGCAGACAGTTTGATTGTCAAAACATTTCTATTTCAAGCTATTCAGTTTAGTCAAACAGTTCTAATTTAAACAATTCAGTTTAGCATAAGTACACAGTTTAGTTCGATTTAACCCATAGATAGGGCTCTATTAGGTGCTACCATTCTGAGCTAAAGTGGACCTGGGAACAATGGCAATGAAGGGGTTCCCCGCATTCCCCAAAGATCAAGCATCACTGGAACTTCATCATCAGATTGTTTAGTGTCATACCCAGGACATTTATTGGGGGGGGGGGTCTTAGCCCTCTGCAGAGGTGCAGTCGGTGTATTCTACAGCTCCAGCTAACTGAGCAATACACAGAGTTAATGTCAAAATAGTTTTATTTCAGATAATTCAGTTTAACATAAGTACACGGTTTAGATGGCAAAACAGTTCTGTTTCAAGCAATTCAGTTTAGCATAAGTATGCAGTTTAAATGTCAAAACAGCTTTATTTTAAACAATTCAGTTCAACATAAATACACAGTTTAAATGCAAAAAGCAGTATACTCAAGAAACCACAGTTTATCCGGGACACTCATTAGGGGAGGGTCTTACTCCTCTGCAGAGAACCAGTCAGTGTATTCTACAGCCCCCAGCTGACTGGGCAACTAAGTTTAGAGATGAATATTTACAAAATTTTTAAATCTCTTACATAAAGAGAGGATGAGTTCAACATAAATAGCATATTTTTAATCCTAAGTTTTAGAACAGAATGTATCCACAAGGTTATTATAGATGAGAAATAATTTCAACAGCATATCAACCCATTTGGGTGTAGTGAGAGAAATGACCTCCCTCAGAGTACAAAGCGAGTGCAAACATGTCTTGCATGCAGAGTGCCAGCAAAAAACATGGCCGTTTTTGGAGGTACAATTTATAAGCTACCTGTCTCGTCCCTGGTGAGATGAGGTTTTTAACATATGCAAATTTCAGCTAGCCAGAACTGACATAAAAGGAAGAATGTCAGTAGCAGGGGGTTGTGGTTTTGCAGACTGCTAGTTTGACAGTCGGACCGAACAGCAGATGAGTAAGTTGACATGGCGAATGAAGAAGAAGGTGAGGAAGACAGACTGTTGCCTGTTGAGAAAGCGAGCACCAGACTCCATTTCCTTCAATCTTACACTAGGGTTATTTTATGGATAGAGATTAGATAACCTTGTACATTGTATGTTTATATTTACATTCTTTATATAGTTTAAGTTTTTTTTGCACATGATTGTATATCAAGTATTTCTATCTTATACAAATAATTTGCAAACAGATCTATTTGACCCATAAATAAGACCCTAACAGGCACTACCACCCTGCAACAGAGTCAATTTGAGAGTAATGGCAATCAAGGGATATTCTACACTGTCACAATCACATACAGATAAGTGTCCTACCCAGGATATCCCATTTATTTTGGTGGGTGGTATTAGCCTTATGCAGAAGATACAGTCAGAATATTCTAAACCCTGCCAACAGAAGCAATAGTTTTCTATACAAATGGAATTCTTACACACACACACACACACACACACACACACAAATCTTTATTTCTATTTGGGTAAAGTCAAGAAATAAAAATAGCTCTTTCCACTCGGTGAATAATCAAATTGTTTTGAATATCAAGGCTATTTCATTTCATTATAAATAAAGACATATAAATTGGACAAATGAACCTACCATTCTTCAAGAAATTTTCAACTTTCTCAACCATGAAGAAATAAAAAGAAGCTCTTCCCACTCGGTGAATAACTAAATTGTTTTGAATATTAAGGGCATTTCATTTTATTTTGAATAAAGACAATAAATTAGATAAATGAACCTACCATTCTTCAAGAAATTTTCAACTTTCTCAACCATCTTCAATTCTCCTTTACACCAGCTCCAAACAGCCAAAATTATGCCATTTCCCTTGATTGAAAAAAAAAAGTTTGGAATTTATTTTCAATTGATTTCTGTAAACAAATTAAAACTGAAGTATATAGTATTGTCCATAAATAAGTGAACCTCAACTTATTCCTTTTTATTTAATTTGTTTTAATTTAAAAGTCAGTAACTTGGTTTTAGTTTGTTTTCGTTGTTTAATGGCATATTATTGTATAGCTGTAATAGTAAAAAAATAATCAAACATAATTTACAAACTTCAATGAACAAACGAACACACTTCTTTATAAAAATATCTCTCTCACACTCTATTCTTGAAAGGGTTGATGTTTCTGTGGTGTGTGAGAGATGGGTGGAGACAGGGACAGACTGCTATATTGACCCAACTTCTTCTCTTGACTATAGCACATATTATCTTCAAGAACCCACTTAGCACTTCTTCTGCATCTTGGCTGGGGTTGCTCAACCGGGGGTCGCTGAAGGCAACAGCCCTCAGGGGGCGTTTTCACTCTGGCCTTCCTGTCCCCAACTGACTCAATGGCCACCAGCATCTGCCTATATTCTTTCATAACGCCCACTTGCTTGCGCCTCTTCTTCTGCTTATTTACACAGGTGCATCTCTGATTTACGGCTCGGTCAAGGGTCAATATATATAACAATATCAACCTTTGTAGATTATTTAATGCCAAATCCATTTTTGAAGGAGAACAGTAGTGGTACTATTTAAACCATAGCTGAAGAGAAAAAGGGGCTCACGCCTTCCCCAAGGATATTAGTTCAACTGGAGTTCTAACTTATTCAGCAACTTCAATCAAATCTATGTAGTAGAGACAAAGTAGTTTTTCACTCATGGCCCCTATTTCTTTCAATAAAACTTTTTCTCAACTTCCAATTATAAATATGCTAGATTCAAAGGAAAATGACTTCCTCGTCTTTGAATAACTTTTTATTAAAAACAAATACTAGTAGCTGAAGTATCATCAATAAATAAGTATCCCTACCAATTATTTAAATAAAAAAATTAATATTTCTTAAGCCACAAGATATCAGGATTTTATTTTTTTCTAATCAAACATTATGCAATTAAAACAGATACTATTAAGCAATATCTATTACCAAACTCTAAAATATTGAAACTGTAAAAATATATATATATATATATATATATATATATATATATATATATATATATATATATATTTATAAGAGGTGTACCTACTTTTGAACTGCAATAAATATCTTAACAAGCCAAGATCAAATCATATATGTTGTGTTTCACTTTCCCATTGAGAAAGGCATAAACCCATCTCTTCTATCCAGCCATAGGTAAATAGTAGAGCAAACTGATCTCTTTATCCTTCATAGAGCAACTGGTTTAGAAAAAAATTCTGAATTCAAACCAGCTGTACTCCAGTAAAAATTGACTTAGTGTCGCATCTTGCTTGTGGTGGAGAGGTTGGGTAAATACATATTCATACTTTTGGTTAGTTTAAAAACTGTAGTATGATATTATAATATCCATTTTGATTGTATAATGTTGCACTATAAATAATAAGTTCCCAGGACTTTGACTCCAAAGTAAACTATGTTTTTATAAACAATTGGTAAGAGTACTTACTTATGGATGATCATATTTACCAACCCCTCCGCTCGGGCAGGATATGACACAAGGTCAATTTTTAAGCGGAGTTTAACGGGTTTCAATTCAGAGTTTTCCTTCTCCTAGACTAGTTCCCTCACCAAGGCTGAAGAAATCAGTCTGTCCTACTATTTACCCATAGCTGGAGGGAGGATAATTGGATTCAGACCTTTCCCAAGGGTATTAGTGCTATGTGAAATGCAATCAGTCTCGTCCAGAATTTGAACTCGTTTCGCCTTGTCCATTTCCTACGACGATAACCATTACACCACGGGCACCTCCCAAATTACTTATGGATGATAATGTGCCTACTAATATTTATTAGTACAGAAAAGTTGTTATTTAAAGACAAGACATCCTCCTTTTAATATAGAATGAGTGTTCAATATTGGTGATAGTGCAAATATAAGTTAACAAACATAGATCCAGAATCAGTGGACTTGGTGATAGTCAATTTTTCACCTATGTGATCATCAGATTCAGAGCCCTCTTTCTCTTTCTCTAAAAATATGAACTTTAATCAGACAGATATTCTGTAAAAAAAAGAAAACGGAAAGAAAAATACATATAAATTACTGAATATTAGCTTAGGTCCACCAATGTGTTTTGACTAATATGAAATTATATGATAAGAAATTACAAAAATTTCCGGAAGAAAGTAGTTTAGGCCATCTTCAAGGTGGTAATTAAGAATTTAAAATAATGGATCAAACGAATACAGAAAAATATTCAAAAATGATTACATGAAACATAATTTTTTTTTTTTAAAGTTAAGGAGAAACAGTGTGTATAAGAAGTTGGTCTGTATTGGTAGACAATCACATGAACTTTCAAAATAATCAATTGTTAAGAAACAATAATAATAAAAAAATCTTATTCCAACACAGGTATATATAGAATCTGCTGCCAGGACTGCCCAAGATAGGGAAAATGAGCAGAAATCTACCAACGAATCAAGGAACACAAAAGAGACTTTAAATCAGGTAATTTTTTCAACACTTTAGTTATTCATAATATTTCCACAAACCACAAATTTGATTTCAAACATTCAAACATCATTGCATTTATTGATGATTTCAGATTATAACACTATACAACAGAGACCATCTATATCATCTTATTTAGCCAAAATAATGTTGAAAGATTTCAACTTAAACAACAATTAAACAGATATTTCTATTCGCCTTCCAACTATCTGTCCACAATATTTCTCCTTTTCTTCACACTATTTCCTTTCCTTCTGCTTTCTTTCTTTCTTTCATTCTCTACCAATATAAACCAACTTTTTATAGATGCTATGTTTCTCCTTAACTTTTTAAAAAAATCTACTCTTCATAACTGAATATTTTTCTATAACCATTCAAACCATAATTTCAAATTCGGAATTCCCACCCTGAAGATGACCTAAAATACTCTCCACCTGAAATTTTCATAAGTCCATATCTTAGATGATTTCATTTCATATTTGTCGAAAATGTGTTAGTGGACCTAAACTAATATTTAGTAATAAATTTTCTCATCCATTTATATGTATTTTTACTTTCCGTTTTCTTTTTTTTTTTTACAACACAAACACACATACATACATACACACACATATATATATATATATATATATATATATACACACTTATCGTAAGTAAAGTTGGTGACCTTAGTCAAGGGTCACCCAAAGGCTCCCTTTTCAATAGCTACTACACTGAGGTGTAGGGGAGGGTGCTACTCCATTCTCTGGATTGCTTCACTATACCCTTGATCCACAACTTAGAAGGCTGAATGTTGAGCAAGGTGGCATCAAGTAACATTTTTTGACTCAACTTGAGATTGAACCTTGGTCTCCCAAACCATTTGTGAACATTGTTGACAATTTTTTGTGAATCCTTTCGAGTTGCCGTATTGATCTTATATTTGGCAGGAATTGATTGATAAACCTTCCATAATTAGTTATTTCCCAAGAACTTTCTGCCCAACCTTGGACCATCATCAAGGGAGGAGGTATTACAAAAGTGATGTAACTTTGGTATGTACAATACTACTTTGTAAGAATGAGCGTTTATACTGGTGTATTGTGTAGCGTTTACTTTTCAAATTTGTTCCTATAAATAGTGTCAGTAGCTAAAGACATTTAAGTACATTAGCACAGGTTTCAAAATTAATTCTATTAAGTTTGGGTTGTATATTTCTAATATGCAGTGCCTCGAGAGTCAGTAGTTTCTTTGTTATTTTGTTGTTCTAATATTGTTTTCGGTAAGAATTTTCTGAAATTCAGTTGTCAGGCATGAATATTTTTTTAGATGTTGCGCTATGGAACTGGTATCAGAAAGGTGCACTGTAAGTCTTCTCAATAGGGTAGTTGAGGTTAAACTGACCTATATATTATTTTCAGAGATACAATCTCCTAAAGGACATTTAAATTGATAGATAACTTTAGTTTTTTGCAAAACTCCAAACGAAGGAGAGGAATTATTATTAATGACTAAGTTGGAGGTTTTAAATTTATTATAGTATATGATAAGTTTTATTTTTTTTATTAGGTCAGTGGGAGGGGGTATGTTTCTTTGAATCAATGTTTTTAATATATTTTCATCTAATTTATAATTGAAGCGCATTTGGTTGCAGTAAAAAAGTTTGATAAATGCTTGTTTACTGGGTGGAGTGGAACAGTGTTTATTTTGTTAGCTAACATTTTTAATTATACGTTTAAATTGTTCATCAACAATATAGTTAGGAAACCCATTATTGATGAGAGTTTGTTGTTTTAGGTTTTTTATTTCTTTATAAAATATTGTTTTGGGGGAGGAGATTAGTTTTACACAGGATATAAGGTTATTAATAATTGCTTTTTATATCAAAAGGGGCATTCACTTTTAAATTTAAGGGTACAGGAGTTGTTATTAGAGGGTTTTTGTAAGTAAAAGTAGTGAAGTTATTATTATTATTGTTAGTATTAATGAAATCTAAAAAGGAAATTTAATTGTTTTTGTTTAGTTCATGAGTAAAGTTAAGAACTGAATTTTTTTTATTGGTTTGGTTTGGTTCGTTGGGTTTTATGGCATATCAACCTTTGTAGGTTATTTAACGCAAAATCCATTTTTATGTAAATAATCTGTTCTATTTAAAACAATTCAGTTAAGCATAAGTACACAGTTTGTCAAAAACATTTCCATTTCAAACTATTCAAGCAGTTATATGTAACAATTCAGTTAAGTGTAAATACAGTTTTAATGTCAAAAAACAGTTCTATTTCAAATAATTCAGTTAAGCATAAGCACGTAGTTTAAATGTAAGTACAGTTTAATTGTCAAAAACATTTCTATTTCAAGCTATTCAGTTTACTCAAACAATTCAGTTTAGCATAAGTATGCTGTTAGTTCTATTTAACCCATAGATAGGGGGGCTGCCACTCCGGACTAGAGTGGACCTGGGAACAGTGGCAATGAAGGGGTACTCCACATTCCCCAAAGCTCCAGCATTACTGGAGTCTCACCATCAGATTGTTTAGTGTCATATCCAGGACACTCGTTGGGGGGGGGGTCTTACCCCTCTGCAGAGAAGCAGTCGGTGTATTCTACAGCCCCAGCTGACTGGGCAAGAATTTTTTTGAAAGGTGTCTTGTAGCATGCTAATTTCATTAATATCATTAGCAAAAATAAGTATATCATCAATATATCTTAGGTATATTGAAGGTTTTCTAGTGCAATTAAATGTTTTATTTCCGAGGTCGGGCATGTAGAAATTACTGAAAATTGGGCCTATAGATCTGCTTGAACGTAAATATTACCAAGATGATCATGAAATGGAACTTCAGTAGTGCATGTTAGGAGTAGTTTCCAAAGTATATTAGGTTTGATTTTAAGAGGAGAGAGAAATGGGTCGTTATAGATATTATTTATGATAATATCAATTGTTTTGTTGACAGGTACATTAGTGAATAGATTTTCTACATCCAGTGAGGATTATTATTGGGTTTAATTGTATGTAGAACTTGAATTAATTCATCTGTAGATTTTATGTCATATTTACAAGGTAAGTATGGTGAAATAAGTTGTTTTATTGTTTTTGTGAATTCATAAATCAGTGTAGGTATTTGTGATATAATTAGGCGCAGAGGATGATTAAGTTTATGTATTTTTACGGCCCCGTATAGATAGCTGGTTTTATTATAACCGATTATTTTGGGTAGTTTTGTGCTATTTCATTCGGCATTATTAGCAGTGATTATTAATTTTAGATTTTAGTTGGTTGATGGGATTCTTATTAAATTTTTTTGAATTTGGTATAGTCACCAAGAATATTTTGTGGTTTTGAATGGTAGTCTGTTTTATTGAGTACTACAAAAATGTTTGTTTTGTCTGCTTTTTTTATAGTGATGTTGAGGTGATTGTGTAATTCTTTAGGTTTCGGTTTCTTTGTTTAATGGCATATCAACTCTTTTTAGGTTATTTAATACCAAATTTATTCTCCGAGAAGAACAGTAGTGGTACTATTTAACCCATAGCTGGGAGGATAAGGGGATTCATACCTTTCCCAAGGGTATTTGCCCGAAAGTGAACATAATAGCGTGACTGGAGTACGAACTCGCGTACTACGATTCCGCAGTCCATCGCTTTAACCATTACACCACGAGGACACCCCCTGTAATTCTTTAGCAGCATTTTTTAATTGATGAGTTAGTAATGTAGGTTGTTTTTTATTGTATCTATTTTTGATGGCTTCACAGCCTTAAGGAGATCACAGAATTCAGGTTTGACTGAAATAAGGTTTCTATCCTAGAGTTTTAGAATATTCGAGTATAAAATTTCAATTTCTGTATTTTTGTTGATGCTTGAAATAAATGGCAGTTGGGTCTCAAGTTGAGAAAATCTTTTTGTTGTCGAGTTAAATTACAGTCAGATAGATTGATATATTTGCCAATATTATTTCGAAGCAGTTTATAGAGGTTGTTGAGCTTTTTTTGAAGAGTAAGTTTGTGTTCATAATCACTTTTGTTAATGATTACAGAAAGTATGTTATCTGGTTCATGGAGTTCTTCAGGTGTAATGGAGCTTTCAAGTTTTTCTCGTATTTTTTGTTTTTCAAGATTTAGTGTTTTGATGTTATCCTTACAGAATGTAATTTGTACTTGGGAAATAACTATCGAAGGTTTACCAACTAATTCCCATTGAATATCAGAAGATTGATATGACTACTTGAAAGGATTAACAAAAAATATATGTAGACAAAAAAACGTCTATAATGTTCAATCAAAAAAAAAAAAAAATAAATATATATATATTTGTCATAAACGGACAGACTGTTTCATTGTATCACAACTTTTAGGTGTGGCTAGACACGTAGGATGCTTGAAGCAAGGACCGAAACTCACCTAACTTTATGTTAGACTTAGTATCATACCGCTCAGCAAACAAGCAAACCATGCCCGCTCAGGAATTATAAGGCATTATGTAGAAGCTTTTGTTTGTGAACAAAAATAAGTGGATAAATCAGAGGTTTACAATGGGTTTAGTGGTAATATGTTGTTTTTTATTCCCTCTTGTAAGTATCTGATTTCTCAACTTTTCCACTTATTTTTATCATCTTGTCAGATTCCCCAAAATCTACCACTTCTCCATGTATAAATAGATACATAGATAAGTTAGAAAGTCAATGGCACTTGGAAACAGTCAATTTCTTAACTATGCAATCTTTAAACACCTTGTATCTATGCTACCATATATATATATATATATATATATATATATATATATATACACACACACACACACACACACACACACATACACATACATGCCAAATTTGAAAAAGATGATTTATAAATCTTACCATTGTAATGATATTCTTTCCAGACACCACAAGATCAACAGCTCCACTGTCATGAACCTCAGAAGTATCAACTAATTGAAATCGAAGTTTCTCTTGAATTTTATTAGCCAAATCACAATCTATAAAAGAAAACAAAAATTGAATACACAAGGTTGTGCATATATCAAACATAAACAATTCTTTTAACTTAACTTCCCGGATTCATAATTTACCTCACTTTTACTTAAAGGCCACCTTCAAAGCCCATTAAGTTGATATCAAATCACATCCTATTTATCGAACTTATATTTAATTGCAAGTAATGAAAGAAAAGTACTATAACCACATAACCTTTTTCATGTTTTTGGGTTGCCAAACTGAGTAACTCAACTTCAGGGTCTCTTTCAGTGCAATTAGATGGTTACTTGGCAGTACCCATCTCCTCTCCAAATAATATGATGGATAATATAGAATTACATAGTACCAGTAGAAAGGAATGATCCCTGGATAATTCTGTATTCAGCATTTAATAATAATTTCTCTTGAAAGATTATACTGCTGTGGGTGAGCTTGAACGAAAATCCTACACAATGATCGTTAAATGCCTTTAGAATATCTTAACGCACAAACAAAAATCTTCTCATGATGTGCTATTCAGGTCATTTCACTGGAAGTCCATCCCAAAAGTCGTCAAATTTTTTCAAAATTTCACAATTTGTTTATATCCATGCCAAGAAGTATATCGCGAAAATTGTACTGGAAGAGATCATTATTTTATAACCAAATAAAATTTTAGAGAATTTCTAAAATTGGCAGGAATGACCCATTTAAGCAAAAACTTACTTGCATTAGCTTTGTGCAGTCACTGAATATAGTTTGGAGAACCTGCCAGAAGAGACAGATGATCGGAACAGAGAGAGAAAGAGAGTCAGGTATATCCATGCCATCAGGGCGATGATGAATTTTCAAGCAGTGCATGGTTAAATGCAAAGCATAAACCTGATATTTTGAGCTGAATGTTATTTTATTATACACTATAAGTTCAGTATTTATAACTCAGAAGATCACATCAGATATACTAATAATAAAAGATTTAATACAGCCACAATTCATTTTTTTTTTAATGGAATGATGAGAGCTTTAAACAAAGCTGTTTGTGCTCTGGATTGAAATTTCAATGTCTTGTGCTTTTTTTTTCAGGGCATCAGAGGGCTATGAAGCCAGAGGTACTGCTATGAAAGAAAACAAAAAAGTAATAAGTTAAATATACCATCTGATGTAAAAAGTTCTTTCCCAATGTCCAAAAGAATAAACAGCTCTCCAGTTGTAGACAGTGTGAATAAATCCCAAGTATCTTCTGAAAAACAAAAGAAAAAAAGCATACTTGTTTTACATTATACAAAATCAGCACTGGTGAAGATTTATAAATAAAAATAAGTGGAAAACAAGTTGGTTTTTGAAACAGAAATTTATTCTGTTAAAGGAAAAAAAAAACTTCCTGAGACTATGGTAGATCTCATAAATAGACTTATTTATTAAATTCAGATATTCTAAAGTTGGTTTTGTGATCAATAATATATAAAGCTTTTGTTTCCACCATGATAGTAATATTAACTTTTTGACATTATAACATCTGAAACAAAAAGACACAAGTGAATAATTTGATGAATAATGAATAACTCTAAGCATTCATGAATATGGTGGTTCAGCATTTAGATTATTCCCATTGTCACTGGTACATTGGACACCACACCCAAGAGATTTAAGATGACCCTTGAGGTACTTAAGCATTTTATGACATTGGTACTCTCTAAAAATCAGTAATCCTTGCAAATGCACATATTTCAAGAAGAATATTGTCTAGTCATTTAACTGATACTGAATTCAGAACAAAAACACCAGTAGTTGAGATTAACATTCTACAGAGCAGAGATGACAATAATAATATGTAAAATAATGAGGAGGAAGAGAGAAACAAATATTTGTCAGCTAGTGGGACTTTGCCATTCCAAGAGACCACAAAGTGACATTAGAAGAAAATTAAAAACTAGATAAACACCTGGACTTTGCTAGAGGACTTTAAAACAATGCAACATAAAAATTTGCAAGAATTTATCATACACAGCAAATTGAGAAAATATTCAATTAAAAAACAAAAGTTATAAAGTATATTTGAATAGATAACAAAAATAACCCATAACTATTTTGCAATCAAATCCCAATAATCACCAAGTTTGTTTCAGGAGTTAATTTCACCTTAGAATGAGTCAAAAGTTTTGCAATATTTTGGCAGTATCTAAGACAATTCAACAGTTCCAGATGCTTTTGCTGAGGTTATGAAAGTGACAAACTACACAGGACTGTGAGATGCTAAGCTCGCCTGATAATCTTTGCAACACAGTCACAGAATCTACGGTTTTAAGCCTACCTGAACTTGGTTTGTTCATTGAGGTTCTTGCAACGTGAGCAAAATTTCTTGAACCATCTCATTGCTTAGTTGGTTAGGTTTTATGCTATATCAACCCTTCTCGGTTATTTAATGCCTAATCCTGTTTATACATATATTAAATATTTGAATTGTAAATGAATAGTGTTAACTAATAACATTTGTAGATAACATTTTTAGATGAGCCAGAGCTCATTTGTTTGCACACAGTTAAACAGTTTCAAGGAAGTGCTATGTAACACTAACAATTTAACATCAGTCATTTGTTTGTACACAATTAAATGGTTATATATATATATATGTGTGTGTGTGTGTGTGTGTGTGTGTGGTGCATTCAATAAATTTCCAGACTTTTTTTTTTGTATAGGCATTTAAAATTGTTGTAGACTCTTGAAAATTCAGTATGTTATTGCTATACATCTTATGAGATGACTGACCAATTTTTATAATTTCAGTGGCATTTCCACCAGGATAATGCACCAGTCAACAACTCCATCCTTGTCACAGACTATTTGATCAAAATGGACATCAACACAGTTCCTCACCCTCCCTATAGTCCAGACCTTGCTCCTTGTGACTTTTGGTTATTCCCTAAGCTCAGAGGCTGTCGTTATGAGACAATTGAGGAGATGAAAGAGGCTGTGACGAAGGTTATTGACATGCTCACACAAGAGGACTTCCATGGGGCCTTCCAGAAGTTGTTGGAACAGCACAACAAGTGCATTGCAACCGGCGGAGATTACTTCGAAGAGGACTAGAGTTTCATGTGTGTATTATCAATAAAAGTGCCCATACAAAAAAAGTCTGGAAAATTATTTAATGATCCTTGTATGTATGATCTGTAAGTGAATATTTCATAGATGAACTTATGGCAATGAAGGGGTACTTCACACTAGCCAAAACTCTGGAACTGGAGCCTCACCATCAGATAGTTTAGTGTTATATACAGGATATTCGTTGGGGGGGGGGTCATCTTACTCCTTTGCAAATATGTAGTTGGTATATTCTGCAGTCTCAGCCAAATTGGAAAAAGAGGAAGATTTATTGAATCTTAAAATTAAAATCAATTCAGGGTTTTATCAACACAATTTTTCATAGATTTATGGTAGTCACCAGATTTTTTTTTTTTTTTTTTAGTTAGAAGCAATGATTTCTTTAACCCTTTCACTGTTTTAAGAGACATGTGATTCTCAATGTTTCCTGTGACAGATTCAAGGGCCATATGTAACTTTCAAACCACATTTAAAATAAAGGATAAAATCTTGAGTGCAAGAAGACACCTTTAATTTGCCTTGAATAGTGAAAGGGTTAATTTTCATAGTCAGTATAAGAATCAAAAGCTTGTAAGTAACTAAAGATATATAGCATGAAAAAATAACACTACTTTGGAGATAAATCTTTTTTTTCTTTTCTTCTTCACAGTTTACGAAATAAAAGTCAAGGCAAGAGCAGTTGTATTGAACTTTTTCCTAATCTGAAACTTTCAATTGCAGCATTACAATTTTACTGGGCAGTATAACATTTTTTGTGCATTGCTACACAACTTAAGAGAACACTGGTTGAAAATGATTTTCTTGAATAAAGACAAAAAATGAAATATAAAACTTTTTTCCTTACTGTTGTTTGGCATGAAGAGAATTCTCCTGAATGCATGTTCACCTGTCATATTCTCATCAGACAACAAGTTCTATGCAAAAAAATAAATAAATAAATAAATAAAAATAACATGCCAATATCAAATATTAAAAAGCTAGTCAAGGATTATATATAAATATAGATAAAAGTTTTGTTTGGTCGGGTTTTACGGTATATCAACCCTTGTAGGTAATTTAATGCCAAATCCTCTATATACATATATATCAAATATATATGACTTCTAACATCTTTAGTAAATAACATTTATAAACAAGCTTGAACTCATTCTTTTGCCCACAGTTAAATGGTTATACATATTTCATTTGTGAGTAAATAGTTTGAAGGTAATTTCATTTTTAAATGAGAACTAATGTGTTTGCACCCAAGTATTGCTATTCTTTCTACACAGTTAAATGATTTCAATTATTCCCAACGTTACAAATACTATTCAATAGTAATCATTTGTTTGTATTCAGTGGTTACAAGTATTGCTATTTAATAGAAATTATTCTAGTCAACACTATTCATTTACACAGTCAAATAGTTCCAAGTATTGGTATGTAATACCAATAATTCTATTAGGTAAACAGTTTCAAATATTCCATGTTAATAGTCTTATTTGCACACAGTTAAATGCTTCTAAGTATTGTCATATATTAACAATCCAATTAAATATCAGTCATTTGTTAACACACAGTAAAATGGTCAAACAGTTCTATTTCTAACAATTTGATATTTGAACCATAGATAGGACCCTATCAGATACTACCACATTGGGTCAGAGTGGACCTGGGAATAATGGCAATGAAAGAGTACTCAACATTTCCCAAAGCTCAAAGACAGGAGCCTCACCATCAGATTGTTTAGTGTTATATCCCGGACACTCAAGGGGGTATTTACTCCTCTGCAGAAATGAAGGAGGTGTATTCTACAGACCAAGCTGATATATAAAAGTAATAAAGTTAGGTAATAAAACCACTTTTAGTAAACACTATGAAAAAAAAGTGCTTAATACTTTGGTTGGTTGTTGGGTTTTACAGTATATCAACCAGTCTCAGTTTATTTTATGTTGAATCCGGATTTTTATTTTTGTATTTTGAATATGTTTTTATTTTCATGATTTACTGTATAGTCCTATTTTCTTCAAAAGTCTACAATTTTACTTGGTTTTAGTTGAAAGAGTTCTGAGGTTTCTTGAAAGAAAGTATGTTTTTCTCATAGGGGCCAACTTCAGTATAGTAATACAATGGTAATATTAAAATCATCTTCCTACTAATCTGAGTTTCATGAGCCCAATCTAAGTCAATTGGAATGGAACTGAACATCAAATCAAGTGGAAAATCCTAAAAAGAGTATATGCATGCAATGAAGGGTCAGAATCTGGTAGATTGTGTTAAGATTGTGGGTTGGTTTGGTTTTATGGCATATCAACTCTTGTAGGTTATTTAATGCGAAATCCTGTTTATATACATATTAAATATGATTTGTAAACAAATAGATTGTTAGAAACATTTTGAAACAAGCCAGAGCTCATTTGTTTGCACACAATTAAGTGGTTATAAGCATTGCTATTTAACACTATCAGTTTGATTTAATTTCAGTCATTTGTCTGCACACAGTTAAATGGTTATATATATGATTTGTCAGAGAATAGTTTGTTGGTAATCTTAATTCTAAATAAATTAGAGCTAATTTGTTTGCACACAAGTATTGCTATTGTTTACACTCAGTTAAAGGCTTTTAAGTATTGCTACATAACACTAATAATTTAATATAAGTCATTTGTTTGCACACAACCAAATGGTTTCACATATTACACATACTAATTGTTTTATTTGCATGCAGTTAAATGGTTTCAAGTATTTCTATCTAACACAAATAATTCTATTTAGTATTAATCATTTGTTTGCACACACTTAAATGGCTTCAAGTATTACTATCTAGCACCAATACTTTTATTTGAACACAGTTAAATGGTTCCAAGTATTGCTATGTAACAAAATTCAATTTAACATCAGTCATTTGTTTGCATAGTTAAATGGTCAAACAGTTCTATTAGACCCATAGATAGGAACCTATCAGATACTACCACTCTGGATCAAAGTGGACCTGGAAGTAATGGCAATGAAGCAATAATCTACATTTCTCAAAGCTCCAGGATTATTGAAGCCTTACCATCAGATGGTTTAGTGTCATATCACAACAATTGTTGTGGGAGGGGTGCTTACTCCTCAGCAGAGATGCAGTTGGCATATTCTACAGCCCCAGCTGACTGGGCTTTGTATACAGAATCACAGTGCATGGTATGATATCCAAAGAAAGTCATCGTCTAAATGCAAACATAAAAGTAAATAACTCCTTTGACTAATTCAAGTCATTTGACAATTTTAACCCTAAAGATAAGAATAACATATTTAAGTGGAAAAAATGTATTATCACATAAGTCATCTAATTCCTTCCCTGAAAATCACACTTGTGATATTTCTTCCAATTCTATAACATAGAAATACTATTAAAATATTAATACTGATTTGATATATTCTAACAACCTGTGTAGAGTTATTTTATGCATATACAACATCAAGTATTCCAATCTAATACAAATAATTTTCAAACAGATCTACTTGATCGATAGATGGGACCTTAACAGGTACTACAACTCCAGATCAGAAGGGAACCCAGAAGAAATCAAGTTATCTCCTAAAGAAGTAATTATAAGAAGACAGAAACGGTAAACCAACTGGCAATAGGATATTATGCAACAAGATGAGATGCACTGAAAACACATTATGTTGGCACATCAGTCATTCTCAAAATTAAATCATAATGAGTAAACAAAAGAAAACCCTGATTCTTTCTCTCTCTATATATATATGTATGTATTTATTCTATAAAGATAAGATTGATTTGATATATTTTAACAGCATATCAGCCTGTTTAGGATTATTTTATGCTTAAAGGTTCGGAAACTGTATTTATTGAACATTTATATTTATACTTTAAGCAGGCTCATTGGCCTTGTGGTTAGAGTGTTTGCCAATGGTCCAGGAGAGCCAGGTTCAATCCCAGGTCGTGCTATACCAAAGACATTAAAAATGGTACTTGATACCTCCTTGCTTAACACTCAGCAATATAAGGTACATATCAAGGGTAAAGTGGAGCAATCCAGGGAAAGGAGTAGCACCCTCCCCTACACCTTAGTGTAGTAGCTATTGAAAAGGGAGCCTTCTATTCCCCCCTCAACTACGGTCGCCAGCTTTTTTTTATATTTATACTTTAGAACAGTTGTTAAGTTGTTTTTTTTTGTACAGCTATACAATATCAGATATTCTTATCTAATACTAATTATTTTCAAACAAATGTATTTGCTCCTTAGATGAGACCCTAACAGGTACCACAACTTCAATCAGAGTGGAGCTGAGAGTAATAGTAATGAAAGAGTACTCCACACTCTGCAGATATCTAGAAGTGGAGCCTCACCATCAGATACAGTTGTTATATCCAGGAAACGCTGTTTTTTTTAGGGGTCTTATCCCCTCAGCAGGAGATACAGTAATCATATTCTAAAGTCCTAACCCTGCTGACTGGGTGAAAATATTAAGACATAAGCAAACAATTCTTAATTCAATGTAT
Organism: Sepioteuthis lessoniana; assembly: GCA_963585895.1. Lineage (NCBI taxonomy): Eukaryota > Metazoa > Mollusca > Cephalopoda > Myopsida > Loliginidae > Sepioteuthis > Sepioteuthis lessoniana. Next base: position 22,883,093 of record OY757926.1, read on the forward strand.
CATAATCCATAGAATTATTTCATTTTCTGATATTAAGGCAGATCTATCCTACAGAGATTTTTGTCAGGTTTAGGGAGCTTTAAGTACTGGCTCATTGGTCTGGTAGGTAGAGTGTTTGCCAATGGTCCAGGAGACCTGGGTTCAATCCCAGGTCATGTCATACCAAAGACTTTAAAAAATGGTATTTGATACCTCCTTGCTTAACACTCACCAATATAAGGTATGTATCAAGGGTAAAGAGGAGCAATCCAGAGAAAGGAGTAGCTATTGAAAAGGGAGCCGCCTGTTCATCCTCAACTACGGTCGTCAACTTTACTTACAAGTAAGAAATCATGTACTTGGCATCTATGCCAAGGGGTCTCTGAAAATTAATGGTTCATGAAGCCTTCTTTCCAGGTAGCACCTGCCTCCTGATCTAAAAAGGTAAGGGCTAGGTTGATTGCAGAACACTTAAGGCATCTCTGAAGGAGAATACCAACAGAAATAAGTAATTTCTGCACCCACCTTAAAGGAGGCTTGCTTCCTACAAGATACTTGACATTACCAACTTTGCGTCACATCCAAACACCATAGAGAGAATTAAATACAAAGATTTTGTCGGGGCAAATTTTTCTATTAAGATTTTTTTTTTACTTTAACCCAATGTTTTCATGATTGTTCATTTTTTTTTACATTATTTTCAAATCAAGATCAAGAACCTCACTAGACAAATTTACTCAAAGATAAATCTTCACAGACTGGCTAAAATTGGGGTTCATTCAAAAATATTCTAAGCCTCGCCCAGAAAGAGTCATAACTGAACATTTTGTAGTGGTAACACACTACCATTACTTATAAAACTAGAAAAACTAATTCAGATTTCTATCTAAATGCCTGCATACGTGAGGCCCATACAAAGGTGAGAAGTGTGTGACAAACCCAAAATATGGCTGAGGCTTAGAACTTTTTGACAAACACTTATATTGTAAGAGAAAAATGTATTTTTATTCATATTGCAAAAAATAAGTCTTAAAGAAAAAAAGAGAGAGAGAGAGATAAAATGCATTTTACTCACAAAAGAAAAAACAATCTCTTTTATATCAGTGTCGATAATGTACAAAATTCCTTTTTTATCTCCAACAATAAGCAAAGAACCATCAGGACAACAACTCATCGCATCAACCAGAAATTCTGAAATAAAAATAAAGATTTTCTTTTACATATTATTAAAAGATACATCTCACAAATGTGTTGGGATGCATTTCAATTCATCAATGAGTTTCAGTTCTTTCAACTGAAGAAGCTCTCCACCACCACCACCATATCCAGGTGACCCAGCTTGCATCCCACAGCACTCTTAATCCAAAGCCATTTGATGGCTTTTGCAAAGGACTCTCTGATGGTTCTTATGTCCCATCCTTTTTTTAGTAGCTGAGGAAAGTAGGTATGCTCTCGTCAGCTGTAGTTAATGGGTCAAAATAAATATAAAAATTACATGCAGTATAGTAACTCAAATTAAAATCATTTAATACAGGAAGTCCTGGGATTTGTTTATATGTTAAAATTTTTTAAATTATATAATAACTAACAAGGATATCCAGAATAGGTCATGTATAAAAAATTAACACCAGCAATATATAAATCTTATGGATGCAAATTTTTTCCGTCTATTTGTACTTTGTCGTGTAATTTTACTTTTCTCTTTCTGTGGGGAATAGAGTGTTGGTTTGCTTTTGATCTTTTTCAACTCCCGATTCCTTAATAGTTTTAGAGTCACTTTTAACAGATACTACCCTCTGGCAATCCTCAGCCAATTTTTTTAGGGTCAGACCTTGTTCATTCTCTAGTTAATACATGGCGTCTAATTTCAGCGTCTTCTGCTGAGACCGGACCCTGTGTGAAAATAAGACATTTGGAGTCGTCTGCGGTTAAATCTGCTAACTTGAAATCATTACAGTGTTTATTCACTGTCGCTGCAAACGTCAAATAATCTTGCTGGTCATTTTTAAATATATTAAGGCATTTTCATCTCTTATGAGAAAGTGATGTGTTTGGCCCAAACAGTTCAGATAATAATTTAACTCTCTGAAAACTCCAGATCCATTGTTTTTTTGGGGAGGATAACATTAACGAACCTACTGTGTTCAGTTGTACCCAATTCCCTGAGTAATAAACGTAACTTTTTTTCATTTAACCATTCTTTGCAGTCCATGTTAAATACGTCTTCATATCGTCAGTAGAATGCATTAAAGGTTTTATCGTTTTCTGGTACATACTCAAAAGTTTCTATGATACTGTAAATAGTACCCTGGGAAAAAGTAGTATCATCCTCAGAAGTTTTGGTGCCATTTAACGATTTTAATAGTAACTCTTCCATTTGGTTCTGTGGTTCCTCACTTTTCATTAATGCTTGTAGGAGTCTTTCCTCATTTCTTTGTTGTTGTTGTAGTTCTCTTTGTTCTAGTATTGCTGTTCCATTAGACATTCTTCCATTCTCTGTTGCCTTTCATCACTCTTCTGTTGGTGGCCCATCTGAACTTTTAACATTCGTACAATTATTTTCTGGAAGTCTTCCATTATTGGATTACAGAAATTTTTGTAATATCCAGACAAAAAAAATGATAATAAATTTTTACGTGGAAGTAGAGATAGCAGACACAACCACAAAAAAAGGTTTCTTTTCCAAACATGTAAACAAAGGGAAGAAACAACAACAATAAAAAAAAAAATCTAATTAAGATTTTTTCCTCCTTTTTTTTTAAAAAAAAAAAAAAACATATACAAAAGGGGAGAGACAGCAAAAAAAAAAAAAAAAAAAAAAAAAAAAAAAAAAAACTATTTTTTTTTTTCATTAAAATACAGTCGTTCCAAAATATTCATGCGACAATTTAAAAATTTTCCACACTTGTTTTTACGGTCGCCCAAAAAAATAATTTAAAAAGGAATACGAAAAAAAAAAAATTATTTCCTGGTGTGGTGTCAAAATTCATTTGAAGTTATTATTTCGACTAGAGCAGGTTTTTAATTTTTTAACTAGGGTACTATGAAATTTGTCAGTAGACTTTGAAGTGTGGGGAGAGTTATCACTTAGTCCATAGGAGTCAACTGGTTTTAATGTTGAAATAACCCAATAAGTCAGAAGAAATTGCTTTTTCTGTTCAGCAGAAACTGATTTTATTTTCAAAAAAGTTGAAATAACCCAACAAGTTGGAAGAACTTGCTTTTTCTGTTTAGCAGAAACTGATTTTATTTTTGAAGCTCTCGTTCAGTAATTTCAAGGAGGGATAACTTTTATGCACGAGATTCCTGGTCACCTGTTGATTTGAGATCAACTAGGTTTTTCTAGATTTGAAATCCTCGTTTGTCTAATTTGACAGTTGATGTATAAATCCACTGAAATTTTGCATGTAGTTTCCTCAAATTTCTGTTAGTCCGTTGATGGGAATTGACTGGGCTATTTGCGTGAGTATGTTGTCTCGAATCTTCAACGCCAGTTGATGTATGAATCAACTGGGAATTTTTGCGTGAGTACATAATCTCGAATCCTCGTTCACCAGTTGATGTGGAACCAGTTGGGACCACGAAACGACAACAACTCGGAACACGGTATAAGTTTAAAGACATATTGAAGTAACAAGATACAGAGAAAAGTGGTGGCGTAAGCTAGGCTTACTTGTCAGTCGAATATTGGTTGAGTATCCAATCTTTACGAGAGTACTTGAATATAGAATTTGGAAGAGTCCGTGAATGGGTAGGTAACGGTCCCATAACAGTATGGCAACCAGTTTAGGAGGAGGAAAACTGAATTCAAACCTGCTGTACTACACTTGAAAAATTGAATGTGTCACATAATAATGATTATCAATATCTATCTTTAATAAAATATTTTTTTTTTTTTAAAAATAAAGTAACATTTACACTAAAATCAGTTATTTGATGTGGAAAAACCAGATAGTATAAATTATGCCGTTACTTACTGAATTTCAAAGTTACGACAAATTGGCTGTCCTTGAAGATAGAGAGATGGTTGTCAACAGCTACACAAAATAAATCTCCAACCATTTCAGACACAACAGAAGGAACGGGAGCACTCTCCTGTAATCAACAACAACAAAAAAAAAAGGGTTTAATAACAGAGTTCTGACCAAGCAGGAAATATAACCAGCAAGATGAAAAAGAAAAATACTGAGTCAATTTGTTCTGTGGCACATTTTACACTGGTGCAAGAGTTAAGATTTTAAATGGTAATGTTTGTTTGTTTGTTTGGGTTTTAGGGCATATCAACCTTTGTAGGTTATTTAATGCCAAATTCATTTTTATACATATAAACAGTTCTATTTCAAACAATTCAGTTTAACATGAGTACACAGTTTAATTGTTAAAAACATTTCTAGTTCAATATATTCAGTTTAGTCAAACTGTTTTAATTCAAACAATTTAGCTCAGTATAATTTTTGTTTACACACAGTTAAATGTCAAAACAGGTCTATTCCGTTTCAATGTTAAAAGCAGTTCTATTACAAACAATTCAGTTTAGCATAAGTACACAGTTTAAATGCAAAAAACAGTAAACTCTTGAAACCATGGTTTAGTTCTGTTTGACCCATAGATAGCACCCCGTCAGATGCTACCATACCGGGCCAGAGTGGACCTGGAAGTGATGGCAATAAAGGGGTTCCCCGCATTACTGGAACCTCACCATCAGATTGTTTAGTGTCATATCCAGGATACTAGTTGGGAGGTGGTCTGTAGAGAAGCAGTTGGTGTATTCAACAACCCCAATTATGGGTAATGAGATGACTAGTGGTTCTGTAGGGTTCCTGTTGTAATAGTAGTCCATGATAATATTGATGCTTCTATCTCAGGAATGAAGAATTATAATAAGCATTTATAGTTATCTCCATTATATCAAGAATTTGGATGATTAAAGAAAAAGAAAAGAAAAAAAAAAAAACTCAATGTAAATGCAAATCCCACAAAATTATCAGTTGTAAACTGGACTGGAAATTGCTTTATTCTCAAAAGGTATTTTAAGTGTATTGCACTAATCAAAATCTCACTACAATGTGTCATTTAACCAGTTTATGGTTATATATAAATGAATATAATGAGAATAATAAATTGATGGAATAGGAAAATTTAAATATTGCTAATGATTTTTGCAGCACAAATCAACTAATATTATATATTAGATGTGTTGTTTTTGCTGGGTTACAATCACATACAAACAGAATTAACTTTTAGCAATAGATACAGAGATAATGAACTGATTTAGATAGATACATATGAACAAACTGAGATTAAATAGATATGTATTTCTTTAATAAAAATTAGCACATATTGACACAGAGAATATTAACATAGGAAAAAGCGTACAAGTGTTCAGAGGGAAGGCATTTAAACTGAGTAGTGGCATAACACTATTTTGGAAGACACATGAACAGATAATAAAAATACCATGGGATACACAAAAAAGACACATGGAAGACTCAAGAAGTAGAGTGTAGCTGATGCACGTAGAACTGCTGCTGACCCAGTATAAACTATCTCTATCACTCCCTCTTGGATACTCTCTCTCCATCTCTCCCTCAAATACAAAACTGGTGCTGATTTACAATATATACTTGCTTACATATCTATATAAGCAGATTAACTGATAGATTTTAATGGCATGACAATCTGTCTTGAGTTATCTTATGCTTAGGAGTTTATTATAAATCTATATTTTTGTGTTGTAGTTTGAGTTTTTTGTACACAATTATATGATATCAAGTATTCTGATCAAATAATTTGCACAGTTTATGGCTTCAAGTACACCTATATAATACTAATAAGTATATGATTTTAAGTAATTATTTTGATTTAATAATAGTCATTTGTTTGCTCACATTTATATGGTTTCAAGTAATTAATAATAATCGTTAGTAAACTATTATAGCTTCAAGTAACAATTCTTAATACAAATAATTCAGTTATATGGCATCAAGTATTTATATCAAATACAAATAATTTTTTAACAGATCAATTTGATCAATAGAAAGATCCCCTTAACAGGTACTACCACTCCAGGTCAGAGTGGAATTGAGAGGGATGGCAATGAAAGAGTACTCCAGATCTCCAGAACTGGAGTCTTACCATCAGATGCAGATTAGTGTCATACCCAGTGTACCCCTACATTTTTGGGGGGCAGTGGAGGGGGGTGCTTACTCCTCTGCAGGAAAAACAGTCAGTGTATTCTAAGCCTCACCGACAGGGTACTACATAATACTACATAAGTAAAAGAAAAGAGAAACGGAACAAAAAGACACCTCATTCTCATAAATATGTCTCATTTAGTCTAATCCAGACTACCCAAATATACAGCACAAGTAAATAATAAAAACATTTACAACCAGAAACTTACTTTGTCACTTGAAGAAACTGTAGCAAATGTGGTGACTTGGTAGAGGGCTGAGCCCGTCTCACACCGGGGTCCAAAATTAATGGTCTCATCACCCCCAAATGCTGACTGCAATACATCCCAGGAAGACATCTTGCTGTTGGAAATAAAAATATTAAAAAGTAATTTTAGTATCATTTTTATTGCATTATTCATTTCAGACACAAAATAGTACATAAGCATCAAAAAGAAATATGGGGTCTTTAAATGTAGTCATGTATTAAGCAAAGCTTAGTATGACACAAGGTCAGTAATTTGAAGCATCCAGTGAAAATCAAACAAACCAACAAGTCTGTAAGTCTTGCTCGGAAATAATTACATCATAAAATACTATGAGGTCTTTATATGTAAACTACATTTTTTTACTTTGCCAATTAATTAATTTTTCAAAGTAAAAGAAAAAATACAATACACTCAATCATCATGGCTTGGCTTTGTGAAATGAAGTTCAAGGAGGAGCCAGTCCATCCCAGCTGCAGGTATGTTTGTAGTTGATAAGGACAATGAAGGACAGGGAGGCACAGTGGCAGCTGAAGGTCTGTTCAGAGCTTGATAGCATAATATTGCAGTTTATTCCGTGCCTTTTGTCCTTTAGAGTGGCTCTGCAAAGGAGACAACATGGTTGGTTGTAAGATGCCAAAGTTCATGATTCTCTGCTAGGGTGGACCATAGGCAATGGTTGATGAGACAGGTACCAAGAGATTTTTTCAAGCAATCCTTGAATTGCTTCTACTGCATAGTTTGGAATAAGCTGCCGCAGGCATTGGCCTCCATGTTAATGCACACAAAAGTGAATATATGTGCTTTAATCAAGCAGGTGACATTTCCACACTAGAGGGAACCTCTCTGAAACTGGTAGACAAATTCACCTACCTAGGAAGCAGTGTCTCATCAACCGAAAAAGACATCGACACGCGGCTAACGAAGGCATGGACAGCTATCAATAAGCTATCGATCATATGGAAATCAAACCTGACCAATAAAATGAAATGCAGTTTCTTCCAGGCAGCAGTTGTGTCGATACTGCTGTATGGATGCACCACTTGGACGCTAACAAAACGGCTGGAGAAGAAGCTAGACGGCGATTACACAAGAATGTTGCAAGCAATAATAAGTCCTGGCAGCAACACTCCACAAAGCACCAACTATACGGCCACCTACCTCCCATCACAAAAACTATCCAAGTTAGACGAATCAGACATGCAGGACACTGCTGGAGAAGCAGAGATGAGCTCATAAGTGATGTACTCCTATGGACCCCCTCATATGGCCAAGCAAAAGCAGGACAACCAGCTAGAACATACATTCAGCAGCTATGTGAGGATACGGGATGTAGCCCTGAAGACCTGCCAGAGGCGATGAATGATAGGGGAAAAGTGGCGAGAGAGGGTCAGGGATATCCATGCTAGCGGCACGACATGATGATGATGATGAATTCTCCGAAATAAGCCATTCAAACCTCACAAGGTTTTTTTATACAGCCAGATGTCTTAAAACCAGTATGATAGAGTAGGGAGACTGTTCAAGGGCCTAGCATACTGGATAGGTATGAAAAATAATCTGTCCAGTACCTAACCAATTCACAATCCTCAGCCTGTCTGATTTGGTTTGGTTTGGTTTTATGGGATATCAACCATTGTTAATTATTTAATGCTAAATCTTGTTTATACACATTAAATATATGATTTGTAAACACATTCTGAAAATAGAGAGAGTTAAATGATCAAACAGTTCTATTTCTAACAATCTGATTTAGCATAAGTTAAATGGTTCCAAGTATTGCTATGTATGACTAACAATTCAATTAAACAGCAGTCATTTGTTTACACACAGTTAAATGAGCAAACAGTTCTATTTCAAACAATTCAATTTAGCATAAGTCATTTGTTTGCACAGTTTAAATGTCAAACAGTTCTATAAGACCCATAGATAGGACCCTATCAGGTGCTACCAGTCTGTGGCCAGAGTGGACCTGGGAGCAATGGCAATGAAAGGGTACTCCACATTTCCCAAAGCTCCAGCATTACTGGAGCCTCCCTATTAGATTGTTTAATGTCATATCCAAGACACTCATTGGGGGAGGGGGAGTCTAACCCCTCTACAGAGATGCAGTTGACATATTTTGAAATCCCAGCCGACTGAACAAGCCTGTCTGGTAATGATGCCTGGATCTGTCATGAATTTAACTAGACTTCTTTTGAACTATACTGTTTGATGAGCTAATTTTAAAAACAAAGATTTTTAAAAAAAATTGAATCACACTTTCTTCACCTAAAGTTCTTATTGCAAAACCAATCTTATCAATTTAATCTTACCATCATTGAATATGTAGTTTTATTCTATTAATAGAGAGGGATATTTCACTTTGTTCTACATTCTTGCATTTAGGTCAGAGTTTCATCCCTGCTACCTGTACCATATAACCTAAAAACATGTTCCATGTTACTTGGAGATGGGCATCATAGTGAAATACGGTTTTGTAGAAAGCTGAATGTTGATTAAGTAAAACATGTCACATGAGAGAGAATAAGAGTTGACTTGTGTTTTTAAGTAGTTAGAATCCAGACACAGAAAAAAGTAGTTCAATTTCAGAGACTTGCCCTAAAGTTATTTATGGTTACTAGCCCGGGAGACCTGGGTTCAATCCCAGTTCGGGTCATACCAAAGACTCAAAAAATGGTACTTCATGCCTCCTTGCTTAACACTCAGCATTTCAAGGTACTGATCAAGGGTAAAGTGGAGCAATCCAGGGAATGGAGTAGTGCCCTCCCTCACACCTTGGTGTAGTAGCTATGAAAAAAGGAGCCTTCGGGTTACCCTTGACTACGGTCGCCAACTTTGCTTACTTATATCTATATATGATACAATTGTAAAATTATTCAAATACAGCTGTTATATGGACAGTAAAAAGAAATTGGCACTCATTAGCACAACTAATAGGAGGTTGCTGTGGAGACTCTTTTTGTCATCAAGATGTCACAAAAAAATTCAGCATTATATTTCAATGAACTAAGTGTGAAACTCAAGGAAAGAAAAAGAGAATTATGCCCAGAAAAGGAGATACAATAGGCTAAAAGTGAGGTGAGTGTCAACAATTTTCACTAGTTGTAGTACTAAACTACAATACAACTAATAGACTGCCAGGGAAACCCTTTATCAAAATGGAGGTTGGTCTCTTTATTTAATTTCATGTCAACCTTCATGGGTTATTTAATGCCAAAGCCATCCTGGTAGAACAACAGTGATACTATTTAACCAGTACCTGGGAGGATAAGAGGGTTATTACCATCCCCAAAGGTATTAGGCTGAAAGTGAACATAATAGCACAACTGGAGTTTGAACTCGCTTACTTCAAGGCCACAATCCAGCACTTTACCCATTATGCCACAGGGACTCCCCACAAAACGAATTTTCTTCATGAGACAATAAATCCTTGGAAGTCTGTAAACTAGTTCAAAAAATTTAATGTTATAAACAGAAAAATAATGACAAAAGCGCAAAAATATAGGGAATAATGAAAATACTTCATTGATTAGAAAACTGTTGCTAATAGTGGCTAATACACTGGACTATGACATCATAGTAAGTTTGAACTCTAATCATACTTTCAGACTAATACCCTTGGGAAAGATATGAACCCCCTTATTCCCATCAGCTATGGGTTAAATAGTATCACTACTGTTCTTCTACAAGCATGGCTTTGGCATGAAATACCCCACAAAGTTTGATATGACATTAAACAAAGAAACTAACCCAAGTTAGGTTATTAAAGCAGAAATCTGTGGTATATTTTAAATGTACCAAGTAGATTTTTTTTTTAAGATAAAGTCTCTATAGAGAGTTTTATGTTAATGGTCTTCCAGGATTTATAATAAAAAGATTGTTTTGTTTTTACAGAAGCAGAAATAAGTATATGTGCTTTTTAATATTAGTTGTTAGTTTGATTTCTTTCAAAAATTCTAATACATTATTTGATTGACACTATCAAAACGTTGTTTGATAATGTTTTAAACAATTTGGATTAAAGTCAGTATGATTTATCAGTGTATATTTTATTGTGTATGGTACTTGGCATGTCACACACATTGGAGGTTCCTCCTTTTTTTTAGGAAGAGTGTGTGATAGAGAAATGTTGAATATGGAGCCTGGTTAGAAGCATCATCTGACTTCTTTTTCTATAACTGAAGCCATTGTCCAATGTTCGGTATGATGTTGTACAATTTGTTGTGTAACTTTACAGTAGTAATTTAAGAATGTAGTTGGATTATATATGATTCAATTTATTGCCAAGTATAATATTCCACCCAGTAACAGGATATCATATGTAAGTTTTCTTATTGTATAGACAAATTGTTCTTAGTTTAAGTTTTCTCTACTTCTGACACTAGTTTTCCTATTGCCTCATATTTCATTGTGGCTTAATTGAATTTCTCCCATTAGAATATAAGCTTCAAAAAATGGTTGAATTGTTTAACTTAAATTCAGTTATATTGTCTTTTGGAAGGATATATATATTGACTGCTTTATATATTGTAGTTGATACAGCAACTGTTTGGTATGTTTGTATTCAAATTGACTAGGCTGTGTAATATTGTTATTTATAGATGTACCACCTGAAGCTATATCAGCTTGGTCGTTTTTGTAGTTATATGGAGTATTTTTTGTTTATTTCTTCATTTTCTTTATGTAAACACATAGCTGCTGGGTAAGAATTATTCCATATATCTATTTCTTAATTTAGGTTTTATTTTTGTTGGTTTTTATTTAAAACAAACTTGTGACTAATACATTCTTTAACCTCCTGCAGGTATACATTGCATCTTGTATTTCATAGTTTTTAAAATTTTTCTTCTTTCTCTTTAACTCATCAAATTCAATAGAATTACAAAACAGACTATTACAGTCTCAGAGGTGAGTAGTATCAACTCAAGAGGAAAGGTTAGAATCAGCTCTTTTAGAGTGAAGGAATGAATTAACAGGACTGTTTGGATAGGAGAATTAATTTTTTTTTTTTTTTTTTTTAAATCACCTGAAGAAGGCCAGAGGTGAAATTTGGCCGAAATGTAGTGAAAGAAACAACACAAAAAAAAAAAAAAAAAACTACCAAGAGGAGGACAAAAAGCCCGCAATAAATAAAAAATTAATTCTCAGATTAAGAAGCCTCATCTCAAAATGATTCCAATTAAAGACATGTTTGGATTGGGTTTAGTTTTATGGCATATCCATATTTACCAACCCCTCTGCTCGGGCAGAATATGACACAAGGTCAATTTTTAAGCGGAGTTTAACAGTTTTATGGCATATCAACCATTGTAGGTTATTTAATGCCGAATACTTTTTATATGTATATATTAAATCTATAATTTCTAAACATTTTGTAGGTAACATTTTTAAATGAGCCTGAGCTCATTTCTTTTAGTACTTTTAAATGTTTTCAAGCATTGCTCTGTATTACTAACAATTCAATTAAACAGCAGTCATTTGTTTATACACAGTTAAATGAGCAAACAGTTCTATTTCAAACAATTCAATTTAGCATAAGTCATTTGTTTGCACTCAGTTTAAATGTCAAACAGTTCTATTTGACCCATCGATAGGACCCTATCAGGTGCTACCACTCTGTGGCCAGAGTGAACCTGGGAGTGATAGCAATGAAGGGGTACTTCACATTCCTCAAAGCTCCAGCATAACAGGAGCTTCACCATCAGATTGTTTAGTATCATATCCAGGACACTCATTGGGAGAGTCTTACTCTTCTGTAGAGATTCAGTCAGTGTATTCTACAGCCCTAGCTGACTGGACCACAGGACACCCGTTGGGGAAGTCATACCCCTCTTCAGATATGCAGTTGGTGTATTCTACATCCCCAGCTAACTGGGCCAAGGGCTATTTATTATTTTAAGGTACCATAACTAATGATTCACAAATATCTTTTTGTTCATCCTTAATATAGAAGAGGCAGAGAAAAGTTGAGAGTTACAATTAGTTTTGAAATACTAGATTTCAAATTTATTCACACTTCTTCCAACAGAGTTCAACACAACAGATTCTACAGTCTTTCCTGTTCTTATGTTGATACAACTAACAAAGTCAAGGACACAAAAAAGGCCATTACATCTTGAGGAAGAGACACAGCTGGAAAAGTGAAATGGAGAGGTAGGTCATACAATTTCTACCAGTTATAGTACTAAACATCAACACAGAAAATATGCTGCAAGGGAGGTTATTTACCAATATGAATGTCCATGTGACAAATATCTAAGATAGTTGATTTTAATGGCAAGTCAACCAGTCTTGGTTATTTTATGCCAAGAGGTTAGGGAATCATATTCATCATATGATCATGTTTATATTTTTCATGCAATTGTTTCTTAAGATTTTTCTTTTTTGCACACAATTGTGATATCAAGTACTTTCATCTTACACAAATAGTTTCCACACAGTTGTATGGTTTTAAGTAACTAATAATGATAATCCTTAATAAATGATTGAACAGTTCTACTTGAACAATGAGAACCTAACAGGTTCCACTCAGGCTCAAAGTGAACCTGGGAGTAATAGCAATGAAGGGATACCCCACACTTCTCCAGATCTCCAGAACTGAAGCATCATCATTGGAGGTAGTTTAGATATAGATATTTACCAACCCCTCCACTCGGGCAGGATATGACACAAGCAGAGTTTAATAGATTTGAATTCAGAGTTTTCCTTCTCCTAGACTAGTTGCCTCACCAAGGCTGAAGAACCCAGTTTGCCCTACTATTTACCCATAGCTGGAGGGAGAATAATTGGATTCATACCTTTCCCAAGGGTATTTGTGCTATGTGAAATGCAATCAGTCTCGTCCAGGATTTGAACTCGTGTCACCGTGTCCATTTCCTACGACGATAACCATTACACCACGGGCGCCGGGATGTAGTTTAGTGTCATTTCCAGGACATCCCTTTTTAAGGGGGTTCTTTCCCCTATTCAGGGGATATAGTCAGTATATTCTAAAAACCATAAACAGGAGACTGAATATCTAGGAAAATGTGAACTTGTACAAAAATTGAATGTGAATAAAAATAAAATAGGAAAATTATTTTTTAATTAAATGCCCACGGTTTGGTTTCTTTGTTTAATGGTAAATCAACCTTCGTGGGTTATTTAATTACCAAAGCTATCCTTGTAGAATGGTAGGTGTACCATTAAACTCATAGCTGGAGGGATAAGAAGATTTATACAATCCCCAAAAGTATTAGTCCAAAAGTGAAAATAACTCCACAGGAGTTCGAACTCACTCACTACGATGTAGCAGTTCAACATGTTACCCTCTACGCAAGGGGAATTCTCCCTTAAAAACTCAAGTTTAAAGAAAATACGATTTACAAAATGGTTCTGCAAAAGCTAACTTTTGACAATCATTCTCAATATGTCCGTAAAATATAGGAAACTACTACCAGTTCTTTGTGAATTACAAAATCGTGAGTGCAAAAATTCCCAGCACTTTTATTGTTATCAGTGGATGTCAATTAAAAAAAAAAATTAAAAGTTATGAAATTCGTTTTTACAAAAACGTCATTAAAAATTCAAGGAAAAGGCAAGTTTCTAATGAAAAAAATTGAATTAAAAGCGAAAATGGGTGCAAAAGTCTTCAGGGCAGTTGCTTAGTTTTCAAATAAAGAGCTCTGGGAATTTTTGAATATTTATGTAAAGCTGGAGTTGCCTCCCCTGTTTTACCGACATATTCAAAACAATCGCCACGAATTTTTAGTGTTAATGATTTTAATAGAATGAAAAGGAGTTAAAAAAATGAAAAACTATCAGGCCTTAAATTTTTTTACAAATTTATATTTAATCATTTCCAACTCACGAATGAAACCCAGGAAAATATTAAGGAAATTAATAATAGCTGGTAATTTCTTATTTTAATCTCGTTTGTTGGTTTCATATTCTTGGAATCATATATATATATATATATATATATATATATATATATATATTACTCAGTCTGATGAATGCATAGACCCAGAGTCACAGACACTTACCATTTAATATATGTGTGTGTTTGTATAATAGGTTTAAACCACTTGTGGAAAGAATTTTAAAAAATATGAATAAATACAATGAAAAAAGAAATTAATAAAAAAAATAATCGTTGAAATAATTTGCTTAACTTTTTTTTTTTTTTAAAGTAGTAATAATAATGTCGTCTTATTTGTTGAAAACCTTTTCAGTTTTATTTAAACTTAGAAATACGGAAAAAAACATTTTATACCGGAGAAATTAAAATTCTTAACTTTTATTCTTATTCCTTATTTCAACATTTTTGCATCAAAATTATGATTATGAATAAATAAAAACATTGAAAATGACAAGTCAGTAAAACTTCTATTTTTTTTTTTCTTTTTACAAAAAAAAGTTAACTTCAATACAACATTTGTTTCCGAAAAATAAAAAAAGACTTAATTCTAATATTTTCACTGTTTACGCGTATTACCAAATACATAAAACAAAAATAAAACTTTAAAGTTGAAAGTAGAAAAATAAAGAAATGAAATTAACGAGTTATAAAAAGAATCTCACCATTTGATGTCGTTTGAGTTTGTTATTATTCGATGCGTTGAAGTTTCCCGCCTGCCTAACACAAAATCTCGTCGAATCTCGTCAAATCACGAGATTTGAAAAGACTTACTTTAAACAGCAGCAGCATCAGTATCAGT
Organism: Sepioteuthis lessoniana; assembly: GCA_963585895.1. Lineage (NCBI taxonomy): Eukaryota > Metazoa > Mollusca > Cephalopoda > Myopsida > Loliginidae > Sepioteuthis > Sepioteuthis lessoniana. The sequence goes on from OY757926.1 coordinate 22,898,213, forward strand.
ATAAAGTCAAAGACGGAACTTGTGGTGTAATGGTTAGCAAGCTCGACTAGCAAACCATTTTTATTTTAAGAATGACTTTTTTAATGTTCATTAAAAAAATAACTTTTTAATTTAAAAAAATTACTTTTTTAATTTAAAAAAAAATGCATTTTTTAAACATTTATTTAAATAAGGCATTTTTAAAATGTTAATGGAGGATAAAGTGCATAACTTGACCCGGACTAAGCGGAGAAATTTGTCTGAAGGTTTTGTAATTTTCTAAGCTTTTTCTTTTTTTTTTTTTTTTTTTTTGCTAAGATGTGGCACAAGGTCGTATGAATGGACCGCCCAATGAGATTCGAACTCACTCGTGAAGGTTTCGATAGTCTACCTTTGCTGAGTATTACATTAGCCAAGGTCCCCATCAATCTAAAGGTTTACATGAGCGCGTGCGCTACAGCATGGACATCTCGTTATTTTTCTTGCTTCCTACCAGGCACGACTTGACACAAGGTCATTTTATTGTGGCATTTAGGAACAGGTAGGTTGCACACAAGCGGAGATTCATGCGTTGCTGTACAATGCTGGTCATAGGATCATAAGATGCCATGTGAACTAAGCTAGCCTTTACCAAGTCTCCCGGCACGTATGCCAGCTGATCTGCTGGTCATAGATTCACTAGACCCGAAGGTCTAGTGCTATGCTTATCATTGATCCTTCGCCCATCCGATGTGACACAGCCGTTATTTATCCCACGCCCCACCAGCGTACGAATGTGGCACAAGGCCGGTGGGTCCTGTCGCATGGCCGAAGCCCAACGCGACAGGCAGTTCCAAAAATGCCTCGGACCCCGTCGGCATTCCCCTTTTCGGGGCGCCTTAGGCGTCGAGCGATAAACCCAACCCCTCCGAAGAGGGTTAAAGCCTGGGGGGGACGCCCCCCTGAGGCCAGAGGTGATGTATCCAGTGGTGGAACACACCCAAACGAACTGTGTGGCACGTAATCACAGCCGGTCGAGAGCGCCCCACCACAGGACACAAAGTAACGTGGACACAGCCGGAGTGGAAAGTTATTCGGCCTCAAAGCGATAACTACATGGACATCTCGCCAATGTGAATATGCTGACACGTGTCGCATGCTACATAAGCGGCTGTGTTGTTTGCTGGGCCAATTTTTTGAAGACTTCGTTACTTGTGTAATTGGCGAGACGGATTTTAGCTAGTTCTTGCCAGAACAATTTGGGTGCAGGCCAGACATATTCTTTTTCTTCTTCTTGTCCCATTAACTTGTCGTCTTCTTTGTGGAAGTAAGGTATTCTTAGCAGAGGCGCCTGCTAACAGGACACACAACCTGCCGCTAAGTTCAGGACTAAGGGTGCAATGTGTTACCCTGCCAGCAGCCGAGAGAAGGAGCTCCGTCCAATACTAGTTGGAGCCCCGCATGACGGTATGCGTGGGGGATAGAGATTTGACCAAATGATAGATAGTAAGACCTTACACTCCATTCCAACAGGTTGGATTTGGAAGGGCGCGGGCTACTTATCGTATTCGGTAGGAAAATAGCCTTTTGGTTTTGCGGGGAGACTGGTCATTTGGCAGCAAATTGCCCAAGGAAGAAGGCCTCTGAAAAAGTGCCCGTCGACATTCGGAATTTCTTTCACGTCTCTCTTCCCCATTGTGAAGGATCAAAAGGAGACTCCCATCGTCTCATCTGTTGTCGGAACAAAGGTTCCCTTTCCTGTTGGAGAAAAGAAAAACCTTTTTTTAAGATTTCTCCAATGCCAACAACAAAAATATTGGAAACTACGGAGAAGTCAAAGGAGTAGTACTAGCTTCGGCGATACATATACTAAAATTGGAATCAAAGGGATAGTAGCTTACTGTAGGTAAGGTGGGAGAAAGATCCAATCTGCGGAACCTCAGTCTCATTAAGAAAAACACGAACAAAATAGGAAATACCCCAGAGTCGTACGTTGGAACAACCAAAATTAAATGCGTTAGTCTAGAGAAAAGTTCGATAAACTTCTCGAATTGAAGAAGTGCCGAGATGAAGCCAAAACATAGGCTTCCACTCCAGGTTGTTCCCATTCTACACCGTCTTCACTCAAGCCGCAAACACTCCGGCCACCTCTAACACCACCTAGCCGGAGGATGTCTTTCCCTTAACTTAAGATCCTTCGGCCAAAATCAAGCAAAGCAACACTACCTCCACCGTTAGTCTCACCAGCAACAACAAAAAAAAAAAATAGCAGCAATTCTTCGGCAGGCAGCAGTTCTTCGGCAGGTAGCTCACAGGATGAACTACTTAAACAAAGGAAAAGGACCAAGGTACAACCAGTGGGGGTGCATCTGCAAGGTGGATGCCAATATCCTGGAGAGGAAATACCAACTCATTCTGCATCAACTTAAAGATCAGAAGGTTCTCTACAATTTGAAAGATGTAGATGGGAAAAATATGGAGGATCCCTGGAACTTTCCTAATGGTCGAGTATTAACTTATATAAGGACGGACCAAGGGTCTGGGGGAGCCATGAGAATGATAAATGAGGCCACTCAGGGTTTGGCCGGCTCTCTTTCCCTTGTTACTGAGGAAAGGAAAACTGAGAATCTCGGGAAAGGTTTCTTTATATGTATACCCTTCTCTGTATAGGGCACTTAAATTAACTTTTTTCCGCGGAATATCGGGAATTTCACTCGGGACAATTCCTTCCCTAAAGAGATTAGACTTATATCCATGAATCAGACGCTCGGTATCCTGGCACCCGTCATATTTGGTCCAGATACCCAACACAAGTAAACATGGATTTAAGATTTTTGTAAATGTTCGCGGGAGAAGAGCCAATTTCTTTCTTACCTGCAGCTCCGCGGGGTTGATATATGTTGTATACAAGAGACAAACTTTGATTCCAATTTCAGTGAAGTTATCCTGTCTAAGGTTTATGAACCTTTTTCTGCTTACTTTGACTGTCATGCTAGAGAACTCTTAGGGCGACGTGTTCTCTTGTTTTTCAGATACAGCAGGCAGACTTTGCGTGCTGGATGTTACCATGAAGGACAAGGCGTTTCATTTCATTGAAATTTATGGGCTCAGTGCTAGCAGTGAGCTTACCGACTTTTTTCGGCGCATCGAGCCCTTTGTGACGTCGTCGAGGTGGGTTATTCTAGCGGGAGATTAGAATGCCATCTTTGATCCCAAGATAGACCTAGTAGAGCTTAATGGGAAAGACAAGATTCCTGGAATTGATGGTCTTCCTTACGAAGTTTACTTGAGGATGTCACACATGTTTGTGCTTCTACTGGTGACTGTCTACAACAACTTGGATGCAAAATACTTTCAAGCGTTTGTCGAGAGACTTGATCTCGTTGGCAAATTCCGAGAAGAGCGTCCAAGTATTGTTGAATGAACTTGGACCGCCAGGGGCACCTCTGGCCAGCTTTCTATATATATCCACCGAGTAATAAATAAGAGAGTCGACTTGGATAGATTAGGTGGTCTAAGTTTTAAGTTATTTAAAAACTATGACCATGTACTTGCCTGTGTGACAATTAAATTAGTTAAGGCTGAGGTTAGGATGTCTGTTTACTGGAAATTCAAAGCATCCTTATTGGACGAGAAGGATGCCCAGGACCTGATAAGTGTTATAACAAGGACAAGCTTAAGGACACTACCAGACATGGGCATGATGGTTAGAGTGTTTACCAATGACCCGGGAGACCTGGGTTCAGTCCCAGGTCGAGTCATACCAAAGACTCAAAAAATGGTACTTCATGCCTCCTTGCTTAACACTCAGTATTATAAGGTACGGATCAATGGTAGTGTGTTCCACTACCATCCAGGGAAAAGAGTAGCGTCCTCCCCTACACCTTGGTGTTGTAGCTATCAAAAAGGGAGCCTTCAGATCACCCTCGACAAAGGTTGCCAACTTTACTTTTTATAGTAGGAATCTTAAACTAAATAGAAATATCAAAACAGTTCTATTTCAAACAATTCAGTTTAGCATAAGTACACACAGTTTAGTTCTATTTGAGCCATAAATAAGACCTTATCAGGTACTACCACTCTACGCCAGAGTGAACCTTGGAGCGATGGCAATGAAGGAGTACTCCACATTCCCAATAGTTCCAGCATTACTGGAACCTCACCATCAGATTGTTTAATGTCATATCCAGGGCACTTGTTGGTAGGGGGGGTCTTACCGCTCTGCAGGGGTGCAGTCGGTGTATTCTACAGCCCCAGCCGACTGGGCAAAAAAGCAAAGGTAGAAGTGGCCTTTTCACATAACTAAAGGTACCAGACTCTAGTAGTTAGGGCGTGGTTAAAAAGAATGTCTGGTGAGGCAGAAAATATGGCTCTTAAACTACGTGCTGAGGAACTTTAAGATGCTTCATAGTGACATATCGCTAGTGTTCCATCGCCGGACGGACCACGTCGAACTACAAACAAAGGCATTCGTAGTTCTGTGATTACTTTCAGAAACTCTTTATAAGGGAGTTCGGACTAAGCTCTACACAGTTCGACGCCTATCTTGCTGTCTTCCCTCGCCTTGAGGCGACGGAGGCGGCTAGGTGTGAGGAGCGCCTTACGGAAGATGAAATTCAGCAGGTGCTGAAAACAGTCGGGAAAGACAAGATTCCTGGAATTGATGGTCTTCCTTACGAAGTTTACTTGAGGATGTCACACATGTTTGTACTTCTGCTGGTGACTGTCTACAACAACCAGATGAAGGAGGTGACAATCCCTCAACACTTCATCAGTGCCATAGTAGAGTTACTTCATAAGAAGGAACATGGTTGAGATGGGATTAGTAACTTTCATTCTTTAACGATGCTAAACACTGATTTAAATATTTTGACGAAGATCTTGGCAGACCATTTGCAGACGGCCTTGCCTTATCTAATGCCTCTTGTTAAGGGCAGAACTAGTCAGGAAAACCTTCATTTGGTTTGTACGATCTTAGAAAAAGTCGTACGGATCAATTTTGATCAGACCGAGGCCTTTGATAGGGTTAACCCTGGTTTCTTGGGAGCTGTTTTGTCTACTGCTGGATTTGGGCTAAACTTCCGCTGCTGGATTCACCTTTTGTATGCGTCCCTCGGATCATGGTGGAGGTGAATGGGGTAAGACCGAAATTCTTCACTTTGTTTCGTTCAATTTGTCAAGATTGTCCGCTCTTGTTCATGCTGTACGTCCTTGTGTAGGAACCTTTCCTTCGCGAACCCAGCCCTACGTGGACTTACTACTACTGAGGCCTCATTTTCTGCTTATGCTAACCATGTCAGTGTGCTTGTAACGAGCAGTGCAGAGGTCGAGGAAGTTAGTAAAGAAATCGGATGATATGAGGACGTATCAGGAGCCAAAATTAACCGTGAAAAGTCAGTGGTTTTGCGGTTGGGTTAATGGAAGAGTTCTGCTTTTACGACCCCTTCAGTTGGACGGACGGTTTGTGCAAAATACTCAGTGTCTGATTTGGTCCTTATTTCCAGCTGGAGAAAATTTGGTCGGAGGTACTGGAGAAGGTCGTAGCCACTATCGGTATCTGGTCTCGGGGGAGGTTGACCTTAAAAAGCTGGGCCGAGGTGTGTGACTGGTATATCTACCCTCTTGTTCTTTACTGATTCATTGCTTCCGTCTCCCATATATCGTTCTAGTTAACCTAGAAAGAGTCCTGTTTCAGTACGTATGGGCAAACGGGCTCTTTTGGTGCGTCACGAGGTGTTACCTTCATCCCTGCGAAGAATGTAGAGAGATGACGTCATACGTTGCGCCTTACTTTACTTGGTCAAATGAGCGAGTGATTCGAGGCATCCTCTGAGTCGGCAAGAGGTTTTCTCAGCCAATTTCACTTGAGTGCGTCCGGTACTATATATATATATATATATATTTACTAATCTAATATCTACCAGCATTCACGGTATCGGAAAAAACAAAAAAACCCTGGTCAGGAACAAGAGATAAAAGTACCTCGAATCACCGCCCAGGGGAAAAAGAAAAAAGTTTTTTGGGTAAAAAAGAAAGAAAAGGCCAACCTCGTCCGACTCCTTGAAATAAATCAAGGGGTACGCATTCAGAGGTCAAAAGAAAACCAAAAAACCCTCCACGAATGCTGCAATGCTACAATTACTAAAGTGCTCAACACAATACAATGGAGCCAATTATAGAATTAACTTAAATCGCGAGTCGAAAATCTTCTACAAAAGTTTCACCTTAACGGATCATCAGGAAGCCTAATTTCGACTCGAAATTAGGCTTCCTGATGATTCGTTAAGGTAAACTTTAGTAGAAGATTTTCGACTCGCGATTTAAGTTAATTCTATATATATATATATATATATATATACATATATATATGTATATATATATATATATATATATATATTAGTATTAAATAACCATCAAGGGTTGATATGTCATTAAACCAACTAACCTAATTGGTTTTGCTTATAAAAGAGAGTAAAATCAAGTTAACGCTGTAAAATAAAAGTAGTTATCTCCCTTTAACTGATCGCATCGTAATTGTCCAATTAGAATATTTTTTTAATGTACATTAAACATGTGAATTTATTTCATGGATGAATTTATCAAATCCCTTTTTTCATTTATCTATTTCTGGTACATTTTAACTCTTCAAAATGCTATGGTTAACGAACTGATTTCGTAACAACTGAAACAAGAAGCAGAGGTTACTGAATTTGAGTTTCACTGGGTACACCACACTTGTAGATTTATATCAATTTTTACTATGTTTAGTAAATACATATGAACGTTACAGTTTTACTAACTTTACATCAAAAGGATACAGAATCACTTCTCCATAATATCCAGGATGCCTTGGGTTATTATATGTTCTGGCAATCAAATTAAAAATTAATCATTTGAACTTGAACCTAATGGAACGTGATCTCAACTTTCAAATGACGATATCATCTTGTCCTACAACTCAAATTAACATCACCGAATTAAGAATTCAGAGTTGAGAATCTCCTATGCTAATTTTGTATGTGAATTTCACAGAAATTCTATTCTCATTTACATTTAGTGTAATGATGTCTTTTCTACTCAGTTAATTCAAGTCATACATCATTGAATGGTTACATAATGAATAGGTCACCAATTAATTTTGTAAAGTAAGGGTAGAATTCAAAATATATGAATTCAAAAGTTAACTGGTAATTTGTCAGAAGAAGTTTCATGGAAAATAACCAGTGATATCATAAACAAAATATCAGCTCATTGGCCTAGTGGGTAGAGTGTTTGCCAATGGCTCGGGAGACCAGGGTTCAATCCCAAGTCGAGTCATACCAAAGACTCAAAAAATGGTACTTGATACCTCCTTGCTTAATACTCAGCATTATAAGGTACGTTTCAAGGGTAAAGTGGATTAATCCAGAGAAAGGAGTAGCACCCTCTCCTATACATTAGTGTAGTAGCCATTGGAAAGGGAGCCATTGGGTCGCCCTCAACTATGGTCACCATCTTTATACTTTATGATAGAGAAAACTTGACTCCTAGTTGACCTTTTCAACAGTTCTCTGATTGGTTAGTTGGTTCACTCATGAGAACTACTCAGTTAGCTAGAGATATAGAGAGTAGTCCAGGGAGCTTTAACAAATGGACACCTAAAATGGCTATTTCTCCAGCTGTATGGTTTATATGGGAATTTGGGTGAGTAAAGGTGTCAAAAATCAAACAAAGTCTTTGTGTCCATTTATAAGAACAAAAGTGGACATGGAGAACAAGATAAACCTGTAGCAGAAAGAATTTTAAATTATTGTCTGGTGCAGGAATATTTTGACTTTTGGTCACGAACTCATATTTTCGTCCTATGAGAATGACTGATGCCATTCTGCTCGGGTCACCCCCCCCCAGGAAACATAAAAAGGCTGTGCATTGCTCCCTCAATCTCTTTCCGCTTCCTCCTTGCTAATAGCAAGACAGACCAGTCAGCTTGAGAGAGGACATTTTCTCTCTCTCTCTCTATCCTGGCCGATTCCAGCAGCAGACACATGGATATCTCAATATGAAAGAGCACATTCAACATTGTTCCCCTGCTTCCCTTTGGAGACCCTTCCTTACCAATTATTTCTTCCTCCAAAATCAAAGGGACCTTGAAACTTCTGCCTGAATGCTAAATTCCTGCACAGCTATTTAGAACCTAATGAGGAGAGCGCATTCTCTATCTCTCTCTCTCTCTCTCTCTCTCTCTTATCTGGGCCGATTCCAGTAGCAGACAGATGGACATTTCAACATGAGAGAGTGTATTCAACATTGGGCCTCTGCTTCCTTTAGGAGACCATTCCTTATCAATTATTTTTTCCTCCTAACTCAAATGGACCTCGAAACTTCTAGCTGAATGCTAAATTCCAGCTCAACTATTTACAACTGTCCTTCTTCTATTATTACTTACAGCACAAAGGAAAACTTTGTCTCAAGCTGTTATTAAAACTTCCCTTTTGAAAACTATCAATATCTTCGTCAACTCATTTGTTCTTTAAATATAACAAGAGGCAACAGAATTCAACAGCCTCAACTTGTCCTAGGGGAAATGCCACTGACCTGATTTGAAGAGTGCTGGCCACTTCCGACGGAATCTCTTCCTGAACTCCCTTAAAACCTCAACATAGTTACCCTAACCCTAACCCTTTGGCCAATCAACTCTGGTGTTTTGACTTCCTTACTCCTGCCCCATCTCTCACCATCCCTCACAAACTCCCTGCCTTCCTTGAATCTCTTATGCCACTCAAAAACTGATGTTCGATTTATGCAAGATGGTTGAAAAGCAGTCCGAAGCATTCCATACGTTTCTGTGGTATTTAATTTTCCATTTACAATAAAAAAAAACAAAAAAAACCTAATATAATGTATTTAATACATTTTCTGAAATGAAAAGCGCATTTTTCCAATGTTGGATTTACTATTTGGATTTGCATATTTGAAACTTTGCTCTTTCTGGATTTAATGCTGATCTGGATTGTGTAATCTTTATTGACTTGGGACTTAAAATCAATCATTTGTGAGTTAACTGGAACTAAAACTCTTTTCACTATAGCCCAATCGGCTGGGATTATAGAATACACTGACGACAATGAGTGTCCCGGATATGACACTAAACCATCTGATACTGAGACTCCAGTAATGCAAGATCTTTAGAGAAAGCTGAGTACCCTTCATTGCCATCACTCCCAGGTCCACTCTGGCCTGGAGTGGTAGCACCTGATAGGGTCCAATCTATGGGTTAAATAGAACTGTTTGACATTTAAACTGAGTGCAAACAAATGACTTATGCTAAACTGAATTGCTTGAAATAGAACTGTTTAGTCTTTTAACTGTAAGTATCGACAAAATGTATTTACAAATCATATATTTGATGTATATGTAAAAGCAGGATTTGGCATTAAATAACCAACAATGGTTGATATGCCATAAAACCCAACCAAACCAAATCATATATATCTTATATATATATATAAAAGCAGGATTTGGCATTAAATAACCAACAATGGTTGATATGCCATAAAACCAAACCAAACCAACTATATTCTCTGTATTGTTTAATATGTCACATTCCAACATTAACAAATAGTTATGTTTGCATGATCTTGTTTTTTTGTTTATGGCATATCAACCTTCATGGTTCATTTAATGTTAAAGGTAATCTTGTAGAAGAACAGCAGTGATACTATTTAACCCATAGCTGTGGGGATTAAAGGAATTCATACCATTCCCAAGGATATTAGTCTGAAAGTGAACCTAATAGCATGACTGGTGTTTGAACTCACTTCCTATGATGTCACAGTCCAGTATGTTAGACACTATGCCGCAGGGACTTCCCCATGCATTTTGTGTTTCTTTGTTATTTGAATTTATTTTGCACCTGAAAAAAAGATTTTTAAAAAAATGAAATGACAAGTAGAAAATTCAATTTTTTTCATTCAACTCTTTTTTTTATTATGCATAAAAGTGTTTCATCCTTTTTTAAAAATAAAATATCTGCTCTTTTTTTTTCTTTGAATAAATTAAATACATTAAGATGATTGAATAAATCCATTATTAAAAAACAAAAAAACAAAGAAAAAAAAAACTGAGCAACATGGATAAATAATTTATACAAACAATGCTTTAAAAAATAAACATTTCTGAAATGAAATTTAGATTTTCAAAATATGCTATTAAAAAAAACATCTCAACATGACTTACTCCCCTTTCAACAGATCCAAGAAATGATATAAAAAGCCTGATATCATTACCAGTCTTAGGGCAGAAAGTGGGGTTTATTTGAATAAATTTAATTACAAAAGCTATCAACAAACGATTAGTTATTTATAAACATCACAAAAGATCCAACTGAAAATGAATAACAAGACAAATTTATTTGTTTTTTTAAAGTTGTGTATGCAAAGTTAGCAAAGATATAAGGGACATGCTGCTACTCACAGTTATAGCAGTCATTTTGACACTATAGTTTTTTTTATAATATATGCACATACAGAATTATATATATATATATATATATATATATATATATATATATATATATATATGGCAAAAAACTGGAAATGAATACACCATTATAAAAATGTACAGAGATGAAAAAACACAAGGTTTTCAGAGAATGATTTTATTTGGAGAAATATTTGCCACCCTTAAACATTTCTGTTTTAGACTTTCATCAGAATGTGGAAGTTACTAAATGAAATGAAAAAGATGAGAAAGTTTTAAAACATTCTATTTCCATTCTGTTTAAAATTCATATGATGTAACTAGCATTCCAAAATTTATCTATATATTAAAAAAATCTATACCACATCTATCGATCTAGCTATCTGTAAATAGTCATATTATTTGGTTCATATCTACCAACTATAAACATTCCCTGATATATCTGTCTTTATCAGTGTCAACCTTCTTTATATCTCCATTTATTTTTGATTATCTATTTACCTATCTTTGTAAATATATATAAATGATGAAACCAAATTATTCTAAATAAGAGATTGTGTAACTTTTCAGCACCAGACTGACTAAATAAAGAGATTGATTGAAAAAAACCCACTGTCAGTTTGATTGTATTGCAGTTTGAAACAATACTAGATTCAACAATTTTTGAGTGTTTTTTTATTATGTATGTAAACCAACACCATAGAATCTTAAATTTTAAAGTTATGATTAGTTTCTAAATTATGTTTGACCAAAACATTGTTTATGTTCGCTCTTTTCAAATGTCTTTTGTCTTTACGAATTCATTTATTAATTCTATGAGAAGTTTTATCCACTGATTTAAATAGATAGACTGATGTGATATAGATTTTTTTTTATATATATATAAATAAATTTTAGAATGCTAATTACATCACAAATGCAAAATAGAATGTTACCAATGAAAATAGAATGTTTTAAAACATTCTCATTTTTTTGGTTTTATTTGATAATTGACATACCCCAATGAAGGTCTAAAAACTGAAATGTTTAATGTTGGCAAATATTTCTAGAAATAAAAGAATCCTCTGAAGACCTTGTGTTATTTCATCTCTGTACATTTTCAAATAAATAAATATATATATATATATATATATATATATATATATATATATATATATATATATATATATATATATATACTCCTGGTCTCCACTATTAGCACCGTTTCATGTTTTTGTTATATCTTCAGAAATATTTTGAAAATAACTAAATTTATATGAACTTGTTTTATCATTTGCTGTTCTCAATAAACCATGAGTTATCAATAGACCAAAGCTGTTCACAAGATTTGCTTCTTTCTTTTTTCTTTTCAGGATATATTCTACATATGTACTGAAATTTCAAAGGTGCCAATAATTGTGACAAGGATTCTGTCTTTGTCTCTGTGTGTGTGTGTGTGTGTGTGTGTGTGTGTGTGTGTGTGTGTGTGTGGTCTGTCTGTCTGTCTGTCTGTTGGCATATCATTTATAAATAAGTAAGCCTCTAAAATCTTTTATAAAAAGTTTATTTTCTTCTAAATGTTCCTGTAGAAATAAGAGAATGCTGGTGTCTTTGGTTAAAAAGAAAATGTACTTTTTATTAAAAAAAGTTAGGGGTGTACTTATTTATGGGCAATTCTGTGTGCATACATATAATGGGTGTGTCTGTGTGTGTGTATATATATATATATATATAAGTATATATTTAAATAATCCCTTATAAATAAGTACATCCCTAATATTTTTAATAAAAAGTTAATTTTTCTAATAAAGCAAAGATACCAGGATTTCTAGTAAAATATTATACAAACAAAGCAGATATTATTAGGTATTATTTATTATCAAACTTTACAATATTGACACTCGGTAAACAAAAATAAATTAGTAGAGATTTATATATATATATAAATTTATATTTTTGGACTGGTACATATTTGTGTTTTTAGTTATGGAGATTCACTGTTGAAGAGTTTGATAACAAATGATACTCAATGATATCTGCTTTGTTTGAATAATGTTCAAATAGAAATAACAAACTCTTGGTATCTTTGGTTGAGAAGAAAATTTACTTTTTATAAAAATATGTAAGAGGTGTACTCATTCATGGCCACTACTATATATATATATATATATATATATATATATATATATATATATATATATATATGAATTTTTCAAAGTAAAAAGGTGATGATACCATCTTAAATGTTTTTCTCTCTTTTTCTGGGGCATCTAAATATTTTGTTTTGACTCTTTCAAATGAACATACAAACTATTTGAAGATATATAAAAATTAAAATTCAACAAAAAAAAAATAAGCAAAGAAAGTGAGAAAAATTTATTGCAAATTTAACTTCTTATTAGTGAAAGGATTATTATTCAACTACAGGAAAATCGTCGAGAACAAATGTTCATCTTGGTGAGTCCACAATGTCTCAATTTGGAGCCGCTGTGTTTTAAAGGTGGTGTGTCACAGAGGTCAAGTAATCTGTCCCTCTCTTCTACTTCATCAATGGCATCATCCAACAAATCTTGGTGATCCAAGCATGCACGCTGGACCTTAAGGATCTGGATGTCCCTGTAAATTTGTAGAAATTGGCGGGCAAGTTTCTCATCATGATGCCTCAACTGCACCTGCAGAATACAACAGGTAAGAGAAATTTTATTATGATGGTTCACATTTTTTTCTTATCAAACAGAAAGGCATAAGAATATTAGATGACAAAAGATAATTTTAATTTCTTTCTTCATTGATATTGCAACATCAGCATTTAAGTAATATTCACTTTGAGACACTTACAGATCTTGGTGTCAAGTCACTTCCTATTAATTCTGTTGGGGTTGTTGGATAGGTTGATTTCATTGTTTTAATGGCATATCAACCTCTTTGGATTATTTTATACCAAAGTGATCTTTACAGAAGAACAAGTACTAATTGACCCATAGCTGAAGGTGTGAGGGTGTTCGTACTTTTCCCCAAGGGTAATCAATCCAAATGTGAATGTAATAGGGTGACTGGGGTTCAAACTCACTTGTTATAATATCACAGTACAGCAAATTAGCCATTATGCAATGGGGATTTCCCCACTGAGTTTGTGGGAGAAAGGGAAGATATTTAATCGTGCCTTCACTCACCAAGGCCCAATATTAGCATAGGTATAGCCATTGATACACTAACAGTGAATAAATAGAAGGAAAGACATGCATTTAACACATATAAGAACATTTAATACATGCATCATAAATATGCAAGATATATTATCAAGTATATATAAACATGCCCCAACAGATAAAATATTGTTCTATGAACAAGCAGTACATAAAAGGGGTCCAAAATGGTAAAAGATGTAGAAGGCAGAAAAAATTATACAGTAAAGACATGTTCTATTGTATCATAGCCAGGCAGGAGATGCATCTCTCTGTTCAAAGAACAGAAGTTAAAAAGTTATGTCTTTAGTGTTTAAAGAACAGAAATGAAAGGACAAACTGGATTATAGGATTAACATATGACCATGAGGTTTTCAAAGACTTGCCTCCAAATCCAAGGGAGACTATTATTTATTGTCTTCCTACAATATAATTATGTTATGATTATTTGAAAATAAGTGAATAGCAATACAAATTGAATATTTAGAATATTTTAAGATAGAAACAGTCAATTATCCAATTATCGCTGATCGTCAATAAACATTGGATTTATATTATCCATATCTGTCTGTAAATAACAATATCGAAATATCTAATAATTTATACATTTCCCATATTAGATTTATGTCTTTAGTTTTGATATATGTGAGTTTTAACAGGACATGTAGACTGATGACAGGGGCCACAAGATGTAAAATGCTTGCTTGTAAAGGTTGACATTTCTGTGATATTTATTTGATTATAGTTTGATTTTATAAATATGTATTTACCCAATTTTCTGTTTCAAACAAGATGTGACACATGATCAATTTTTACGTGGAGTTTTGAATTCAGAGTTTACTTTCTCCTAGACTGGTTGCCTTACCAAGGTTAAAGAATCAGTCTGTCCTACTACATGGGCCCGACAATATTTTTCGGACACTTTGAAAAAAGTACTTCAAGGTGGTCACTAGTGCCAAAAACTTTTGAGATTATAAGTACGTAGTTGAGAAGTGAAAATCCACTACTAGTGTAATCATTTTTTTTAGTTTGGCTTTGATAATTTTAGTTTTTTGTGATTTTTGTGAAAACTTGCTCGACACTATTTTTCGGACATGACAAAAAATCCTATTTTATTAAGAGCTATGTTCATGTACATGTTGCTGTATGCAAATTTTCTGCTTGTACACTCTTCTGTGGCACTGACACCCCTACTACTATGTTAACATAGGACAATCTAACGGCATAAATAGTCCGGACATTTCTTGGCAAAACAATTAAGTTTAATGAGGTAAAATGCATTTAAAAGAAGTCGTTTGTTTGGCACAGAAGAAGCAGGAAGATGGCCTCAGCATCAGAAGGATCGCCATGGATTTGAAGCTGTCGAAATCAATGGTCGAATACATGCTGAAGACAAACTCCGAGTGGAAAAAGAAGAGAGGTCGGAAAAGATCAATTGGCAAGAGGACTGAAAGGAGAATGAAGAGGACAGTGACACAGCTTTTGACATCTGGAGAAAAAGTTACAGCAAGAAAAGTGAAGGAGAAATGTGAATTGGATGTAAACGTCCGAACAGTACAAAGAACGCTGCATAGGATTGGTTTGAAGTATGCAAAGGCTAAGAAAAAAAGAAACACAAAGGAGCAAGACTGGAGTGTGCTAAAAGGTGGTTAACAAAGCATGTTGACTTTAAGAAGGTTATATTTACTGATGAGAAGCGTTTCAAGTTTGATGGGCCCGATGGATGGAGTACTTGGTCGAGAAGGAGTGAACCTGTTGTACTGAACAAACGACAGATGGGAGGAGGAGGAATTATGGTTTGGGGTATGATCTTTGCTAATGGAAATATATGGTTGGAGAGGCTGAAAGGACAACAGAACAGTGAAGGCTACAAACAGTTGCTGGACGAGAAAGCCCTACCAAGGAGATGGGGAATGATTTCGTTCTACAGCAAGACAATTGCAGCATCTATGTGTCAAAAGTCATGAAAGAATGGATGGCTAAAGTGAATATGACTACTTTGGAATGGCCTGCAAGAAGCCCAGATCTAAATTTAATAGAAAATGTTTGGGAAATGCTTGTGCAACTTGTCTATGATGGACCTGAAATAACGAAAGAGGCTCAACTATGGGAACGAATACTAGGAGCCAAAAAACAACTAATAGAAACACGTAGAGATGTTATTGTGCATATGTTTGATCATTATGAAGAGAGATTGATAAAAGTTATTGAGAAGAAAGGTGATATTACAGACTATTAACAGTTTTTCAACGATGTCCGAAAAATAATGTCGCGTGTGTTTTGTAAAAAATGATGAAAATTAAATATTTTTCCTTACCTAATCGATTTTTTTCCATTTTTATTACAGGTATTGTCTTTATATGTTTATGCTATTCTATTGAAGGAATTTCGCCACTCTATGGTACTCGGAAAGTCGAATACTAAAGTGTCCGAAAAATATTGTCGGGCCCCTGTATTTACCCATAGCTGGGAAAGAACAGATGGATACCTTTCTTTCATAAGGGTATTACAAAGAAGTGAATGTAAACAGCCTTGTCTAGGATTTGAACTCTGGTTGCTGATTCCATTTCCAATGATGATAAGCATAACTTAAATTGCACCTCCTTTTACAAGTATGCAAATGTACTGTGGATAAAAAAAATCATTTGCCCTGTTTTTGATAACCAGCATATCTGTTTGTAAGTATAAAAGTACATGATAGTAATGGTAAAAGTTTTTTGTTTTTTTTCCTTTTTTACATTTTTTTTCTTTTTTACATTTTCCCTTTTTTTTTACATTTCCCTTTTTATCACATTTTTTTCAATTTTTAAATATTTTTCCCTGTTTTTTTTTTTTTACATTTGTTTTCCCTTTTGCCCTTTTGCCCTTTTTTCCCCCTTTTTTTTCCCTTTTTTTCTATTTTAAATTTTTCCCCTTTTTTCCCCTTTTTTCCCCCTTTTTACATTTTTTCTTTTTTTTACATTTTTAAAGATTTTCCCCTTCTTTTCACATTTTGTTCCTTTTTATACATTTTTTCCCTTTTTTACATTTTTTTCCCTTTTTTTACATTTTCCCCTCTTTTTTTTTTACATTTTTCCCCATTTTTTAAACATTTTCTCCCATTTTTTTTACATTTTCCCCCCATTTTTTTTTTAACATTTTTCCCCCTTTTTTTACATTTTCCTCCCTTTTTTTTTTTTTTTTTTTTTTTTACATTTTTCTCTTTTTTACATTTCTTCCTCTTTTGTTAACATTTTTTCCCTTTCTTCCATTTTTTGAAAAGTTTCAAGTAAAGTACTTAGGATCTATCTTTATAATGGGTTTTAAAAGGATTGTAGTGGCCATTGGTTGTAAAAGACTTGCTTAGTAGTAAAGGCCTACATTTTTGTGATATAAGAAGATATGGTTATCATCACAGGAAATGAAATTGATGACCTGAGTTCAAATCCTGGATGAGACGCTTTGGGTTTTTCTTTGCAATAATGCCCTGGAAAAAGTTATAAATCCATATGTTCTCTCCCAAGGTATGGACAAATATTGGGGCAGATTGGGTTCTTTAGCAACCAGACTTGGAGAAAGAAAACTGAAATCAAACCAACTGAAAAAAATTGACCTCATCTCACATCATGCCAGTGCTTGAGGGGTTGGGTAAATTCATAAATTTTTGTGGTGTTTATTTGTTAATGGTTCGATTTTACAAGTGTGCAAATGTACTATTAGCAGTAGACTTGGATAACATAATATTTGCTTAGTGCTTGATGACTAACGCACCTGCTTGTAAATCAATAAGTACATAAAAGTGATTGTAAGAGATGTTTTTTTTTCTTTTTTCTTTTTCCTTTTTTATTCTCAGGTAAAGACCTCTGAGGGCAACTGAGCACTGGGGATCCATCCTTCATTTGGTAACTCTCACTGTTGGATAAAGAGACATTTCCTGATGTGTTCTGTTTTCTAATTGACTTTGTAAATATCTGTCAGTGTTTACACTCTACTTCTTTGCTTTTATAAAACTCACAGTGTTTCTAGGTGGGTTCCTATTATTGATCTTTTCTTCTGGAATCAGGATGACTCACTAGGCACTGGCTAAAGATAAATAGAGGGGGAAGGGCATTTGAGACCTCGTTCACCAACTCCAGGTGTGGGATAGGGGAGATAAAAGAAAGAGGGAAAATACTGAGGAGTCTAGAATAATTAACACTCACTAAGTTTATGTTAGTATGGTACAAGGCAATAATTTGTTGGATATTCAGCTAGGACGAAACTCACTAGAGATTGCAAGATCGGTTTGCTAACCATTGTGCAATGGCAAAATTTCCCTGAGCTTTGTATGGCACAAGACTATGTGTAGTGCATCCTGTTAGGAACAAAATTATTCCAGTTGTTAAACAAACTTCCATGGCAAAGTGTCATGAGCTTAGTTTAGTACAATACTAAGTCACAAGTATGAAACACCCAGTGAGGATTGAACTCATACAAGCTCATCTGCAGGACTAGCTCACTGACCACAATTAGAATAATTTAAGATATATTAACAGCATTTTCTTTTTTTACAGACCTCTATATAAGAACTTATTTCTTGTTTACAACTTAGGACAATCTATGCTTGATATTGATATTATCAGTTTATATATCATATCATTATCAATACCTTGTATATGATATAATGGTGGATACAAATAGTAAGATTTTAGCACTCTAGATGGTTTGGTTTGGTTTCTTTGTTTAATGGCATATCAACCTTTTTTAGGTTATTTAATGCCAAAGCCATTCTCCTAGAAGAACAGTAGTGGTACTATTTAACCTATAGCTGGGATGATAAGGGGGTTCATACCTTTTCAAAGGGTATTTGCCCAAAAGTGAATGTAATAGAGCACTCTTGAAACATCCTTTTAAACTAAGCCTCAAAGCCACTGAAGCTTTTCACAGAATTCAGGAATTGGTGGCAAAAGAAACAAAATCTAACCATACTGCCCAAAATTGATTTAAGTATTTTATGTGTGACCAGGCCATTGGCCTAATATCTAGAGCGTTTGCCAATGGTCTGGGAGCCTGGGGTTCAATCCTAGGTCGAGTCATACCAAAGACTCAAAAGATGGTACTTGATGCTACCTTGCTTAACACTCAGCATTATAAGGTATGGATCAAGAGTAAAGTGGAGCAATCCAGGGAATGAAGTAGCGCCCTCCTCTAAACTTTGTTGAAGTAGCTATTGAAAAGGGATCCTTCAGGTTGTCCTCAACTATAGTCACTAACTTATTTGAAATAAAGCCAAGAAATGACCAATGATAGTATAGTGGTGGACTGTGACATCGCAGTAAGCAAATTCAAACCACAGTCATGCAATAACATTTACTTTCAAACTAATACTTTTGGGAAAGGCATGAACTCCCTTATCCCTCATCTTTTAGTTAAATAGTACTAGTACTGTCTTTCTACAAGAATGGATTTGGTATTAGATAACCCACAAAAGTTGATATATCATTAAATAAAGAAACTGAAGCCTATTATACAGCAGCTGTCAAGATGTTACCCATGAACTCTCAGTTGACTAAAAAATTAGAATATTTTTCATGTGCTCTAATAAATTAATTATAAGAAAGTAGATTACCATGGTGAGTCAAAAGTTTTGCAACATTTTAGTCATGAAGGATACAGTTTGGCTGCCCAAAATGCTCTTTTGTGATGAACCACACTAGACTTTGAGATATCTAGTTTTCTAGATATGTTTCTAGGGCATGATCTTGGAATTTATAGTTTTAAGCAGACCTAATGTTGCTTGATCATCAAGATTCTTGCAACACAACCAAAATTTCTTGAACTATCTGGTAGGAAGTTCCTGTGGCACAATGGCAACAGTTCTGAACTCCAGTTAGACTATTATGTTCACTTTTAGACTAACACTTTTGGGAAGGGTATGAACCCTCTTATCCCCACTTCCAACTATGGGTTGAATAGTAATGTTACTGTTCTACAAGGATGGATTTGGCATTAAATAACCCATGAAAGTTGATATACCATTAAACAAAGGAACCAAACCCTTAAATCATCTGGTAAATATACTGTGATCAACAGTGTCTTCCCCTTTTTATTAACAAATGTTTTTGGTTACTTCGATGGTATTATGGCCCTGGATAAAATATAAGTTCCTGAATCAGACTACATTATATATTCATCTGCGTTGCTTTCAAATTGCACCCAGAATGAAACTACAAACCACAGCGGGTACCTTCCATGAATTGAACTGCATCAGTTACATAATGTACATGCCACAAACTAACATGAACCAAAATACTGCAAAACTTTTGACTCACTCAAGTATTTTGAGAAAATGAGATTTTGGTAGAATTAGATCCTCTTTAGTATTTATGAAGATAAAGTTATAAGAAGTACTTGGCAAGTTTGAGAACATAAGATGGACTAGAAAGAGAAGGTTTGTTGGTTGGATTTTATGGTATATCAGCCTTTGTAGGTTATTTAATGCCAAATCCTCTTTATACATATATATCAAATATATATATATATATGTCTTGGTATAGTTTGGTTTTATGGTATATCAATCATTTTAGGTTATTTAATGCCAAATCCTCTTTATACATATACATTAGATATACATGGTGCCTTCAATAAGTTTCCAGACTTTTTTGTACAGCTATTTAAAATTGTTGTAGACTCTTGAAAATTCAGTATCTTATTGCTATACATCTTATGAGATGACTGACCAATTTTTATGATTTCAGCTTCAAATGAACAGCTACAGCAGCAATTGGAATATACCCTACTAAAGTCTGATTGTCACAGTTGGTCAATTTCAAAAAGGTAATCTGACACTTTAGAAGAATGATATGCAACATAATTCTGTTTTAAACTTGCAAAAAATGCCACAGAAACGTATGGAATGCTTCAGACTGCTTTTTGACCATCTTGCATAAATCGAGCATCAGTTTTTGAGTGGCATAAGAGATTCAAGGAAGGCAGGGAGTCTGTGAGAGATGATGAGAAGTGTGGGAGGAGTAAGGAAGTCAATACACCAGAGTTGATTGGCCAAAGGCTTAGGGTTAGGGTTAGGGTTACTATGTTGAAGTTTTAAGGGAATTCAGGAAGAGATTCCGTCGGAAGAGTCCAGCACTCTTTAAATCAGATCAGTGGCATTTCCACCAGGACAATACACCAGTCAACAACTCCATCCTTGTTACAGACTATTTGACCAAGATGGGCATCAACACAGTTCCTCAGCCTCCCTATGGTCTAGATGTTGCTCCCTGTGACTTTTGGTTATTCCTTAAGCTCAGAGGCTGTCGTTATGAGACAATTGAGGAGATGAAAGAGGCTGTGATAAAGGTCATTGACACGCTCACACAAGAGGACTTCGATGGGGCCTTCCAGAAGTTGTTGGAATGGTAGAACAAGTGCATTGCAGCTGGAGGAGATTACTTCAAAGGGGACTAGAGTTTCATGTGTGTACTATCAATAAAAGTGCCCATACAAAAAAAGTCTGGAAACTTATTTAATGATCCTTGTATATGTTTTGGTTGGGTTGGGTTTTTATGGCATATCAACCATTGTAGGTTATTTAATGCCAAATCCTCTTTATACATATATATTAGATATTTGTTTACCCATTTTCTAAATAACATTTTTAATGAGCCTGAACTCTTTTTTTGCACACTGTTAAATGGTTTCAAGTATTGCTATATAACAGTCAGAATTTAACATCAGTGATTTGTTTGCACACATAGTTTTTAGTAATTTCATTTTTAAATAAGAACAAACTTGTTTGCACAGTAGAATTGCTATTGTTTCAACACAGTTAAATGTTTTCAATTATTGCTATGTAACACATAATTCAATTCAACATTAATGATTTGTATGCAGACAGAGAAGTGGTTTCAAGTATTTGTTAATCAACACTAATTATACTATTCAACACTCTGTATTCATTTGCAGACAGTCAAATGGTTCCAAGTATTGCTATGTATCACTAACATTTCAATTAAACATCAGCCATTTGTTTACACACAGTTAAATATAAAAACTGTTTTATTTCAAACAATTCAGTTTAGCATAAGTTATTTGTTTGCAATCAGTTTGAATGTAAAATAGTTCTATTTGTCCCATAGATAGGACCCTATCAGGTATCACCACTCCAGGCCAGAGTATTCTAGATTCCCCAAACCTTCAGCATTACTGGAGCCTCACCATCAGATTATTTAATGTCATATCCAAGACACTCATTGGGGAGGTCTTACCACTGTGTAGAGATGCAGTTTGTGTATTCTACAGCCCCAGCTGATTGGGATCTCATTGGGGGAAGGGTCTTACCCCCTCTGCAGAGATGCAGTTGGTGTATTCTACAGTCCAAGCCAACTGGACTTAGAAAGAGAAGGTCAAGAGAAGAAGTGAAGGAGAAGGAGAAATGAAAAGAGAAAGAAAGAAAGAAAGCAAAAAAAAAGTTCCGATAAAATTAACCAAAAGCTATGATAAAATGGGGATAAAAAATAGAAAAAAATTGAAATGTAGCAATAAATGTCAATGACCTGGCACTTGGATTAAAACCTCACGACACTCATTCTTATGCACTATCTTATGAGCAATATCTGGAAGTGGATACAAGTGTATATAATCCAAGAATAAAAGGAAATGAAAATAAAAAGGAAGGAAGCAATGATTAGTAAGCTCATCAGGAAGACCAATTTGTTAGTCAAATGAGTTCAATTCTTAATGCACTGTAGTTACCATCACTACAAAACTGAG
This sequence comes from Sepioteuthis lessoniana, assembly GCA_963585895.1. NCBI lineage: Eukaryota > Metazoa > Mollusca > Cephalopoda > Myopsida > Loliginidae > Sepioteuthis > Sepioteuthis lessoniana. Next base: position 22,920,523 of record OY757926.1, read on the forward strand.
GTCAGTAAATAATTTTTCTTAAGAAATCTCCACCTATCTAAGTAAAGTTAGCGACCATAGTCGAGGGTGACCCGAAGGCTCCCTTTTCGATAGCTACTACACCAAGGTGTAGGGGAGGGCGCTACTCCATTCCCAGGATTGCTCCACTTTACCCTTGAACCGTACCTTATAATGCTGAGTGTTAAGCAAGGTGGTATCAAGTACCATTTTTAAAGTCTTTGGTATGACTCGACCTGGGATTGAACCCAGGTCTCCCGGGCCATTGGCGAACACTCTAACCGCTGGGCCAATGTCCCACCTATCTAACATTAGTCTTATGCCTTACAGAACTGTTTAGGAAGACTCATATAGCTTATAATATTTGGTTTGAACTTTGTTGCATTATTTGGGGATGTTTAATTATTATGTATTTCTTTTCTGGTATAAGTAGTACAATTTTGAAAGGTCTAATAAGGTTGATTTCTTTATTTAATGGCATATTAACCTTTCTAGGTCATTCAATGCCAAAGCCATCTTTGTAGAAGAATAGTGGTGGTACCCATAGGTAGGGGAATTAAGAGGGTTTGTGCCTTTTCCAAGGATATTAGTCTGAAAGGGAACATACTAGTGTGACAGGAGTTTGAAGTCACTTACTATGATGTCACAGTCTAGGACGTTATCCACTATACCACAAGAACTCCCTGTAAGATTTAATTAGGAGTTTAATGATAGAGCAAGAATATTTGGAGGTGTGCTTAGTATAAAGGTTATAATCATAGGAAATAGAGTCAGTGACCCAAGTTCAAATCCAAGACAAACCTATTCATGCTTTATTTTGCACTAATACCCTTGAAAAAGGCATGAACCCATCGGTTTTCCCACCAGTTATGGGTAAATAGTAGAGAAGACTGTTTTTTTTTACTCTTGGTTAGGCAACCAGTCTAGAAGAAGGAAAACTGAATTCAAAACAAGCTTTACTTCAAGAATTAGCCTTGTGTCACATCCTATCTGTGGGGGAGGGGTTGGGTAAATACATACAAAGCTAAGTTTAATAAGATATCAAGAAAAAAGAAGAACTGCAAAAAAAAAAGGCAATAAAGAAAAGAGAAATATAATAAAAAGTTAAATTGAGAGAAAGATTAGTGAGAGAGGAGGAGAGATGAATAAAAAAAGAAAAAGGAAAAGTGAAGAGAAAGACAGAAAGAGAGTGAGAAAGAAAAAAAGAAGGATGCAGCAGAGAAAGTTGAGAAAAAGAAAAAGAAGAAAGATAAACATGGAAGTGAAGAAGAGAAAGAGAAAGAAAAAGGGAAGGTAGAATGAAAAAGAGGAAAAGGAAAAAAGGAAAAACAAAGACAAAATGAGGAATTGAAAAGGAAAAAAGAGGATCGAAAAGAAGAGAGAAAGACAGAAGAGAAGAGAAAAAAGAAAATGGGAGAAAAAAATTGGAGAAAAATAGGATAGAAATAAAAAGAAAGAGAAAATGAAAAAAGAAGGAAAGAAAAAGGAAAAATGAGGAAAAGGAGAGGTAAAAGGAAAAAGATAAAAAAGAAGAGTTAGAAAAAAAGAAGAGAAAAATAAAAAATGCAAAGAAGAGGAGAAAAAAGGACAAAAAAGAGAGGAGAAAGAATGAAGAGAAGAAGAGAGAAAGGAAGAAATAAGAGCCAATTAGAAAGAAAAAGAAAAGAACAAAGAAGAGATAAAAAAACATAAAGGAAATAGATACAATAGAAGGAAAAAGAATTTCATGCTTGATGAAGCGAAAGAGAAAAAAAGACCCAGAATGTACAGAAAAGAAAGCAAGGAAATGAAAACCTGGATTGTCTAGAGGATGCATAAATCAAAATAGAAAGAATAATAGGGACTGAATGGAAAGAAATATACTCATAAAAAAATATTCAAGAAAAACTTTCAACTCTAAAGAATCTACTGGAACGATAAAATTATCGCCCTAGAAAAGATGACATGATTCCATTTCCGTTTAATGAAAACCAGTTTTCTTTTTTTGTTGCTGACCATCTACTAGTTGGCCAGTTGTGTCCAAATCCCAAGAGCAATAGGAGCCTTCTATCATGTCTAAAAGTGACACAATGTTCACTGAGCAAGAGCGGAGATGCGCCACTGTACAACTCATGCTCTCTACCGATCAAAGTTATGACAACAGGACCATCGCCAGCACCCTCAAAATGCAAATCTGGATTGCCACGAATAACAGGGACATGCCCTGGGTGATGAAAACAAAGTTTCTGGCTACGGTTATGGTCTTTGGTGTGGTTTCAAGTGAGGGCCACATCATGCCACCTCACATCTTCGAAGTCGGCTTGAAAGTCAATACCAAAGTGTACCTGGAAGTGCTGAAGAGTGTGGTGATCCCCTGGTGTAATCAGGTGGCCGGTGGTAGACCCTGGGTGTGGCAGCAGGACTCGGCGCCGGCCCACAAGTCCAAAGAGACCCAAGCTTGGCTTCAGAAGGAGTGCTACGACTTTGTACCCTTCTCTCACTGCCCCCCTCCTCCCCTAACCTGAAAACGCTGGACTACTTCATTTGGTCATATGTCGAGAACATCACCAACATGACCTCCCACAATACCAAAGCCATTTTGATCGCCGCCATCCACCGAGTATTCACCGAGCTCCTGCTGGCACTTGTGGAAAAGGCATGCTCCCAGTTCCGGATCCGTATCGAGGCAGTGATTGAGGCTGAAGGTGGCTAAATTGAATAGATGTCAGCTCTACTACATAATCAAGTTACCTGAATTGATTTTTTCAATAAAAGTTTTTAAATAAAGCTGTAGTGTTGTTTTCTTTAGGACGACAATTTTATCGTTCCACCCTGTATCTTCTTGATAATCAAAAGATTAAACCAAGCATCAGTGTGAAGTGAAAAACCAACAACTTCTTTCAGGATTTGAACTCTGGTGGCCAATTCTATTTCCTGCAATGATAATTGTTTCACTTAACATGCCTCCAACAATATAAATATATAAGCTTTGTAAAGGTTTGAGTTATCTAGTTTGGTAGCTCTTGATATATGGTTATCTCCCTTGATTTGTAATCTTCAATTCTGGAATAAATATGGTGTACAGCTAAGGATGTGTTGAGTCAGTGCTGCAGTATTAACGAATTAACATGCTTAACTGCAGAAAAATGATTAATAGCAATCAAATCTAGCAGATCAATAATACTGCAGTGATTTTGGATGTCATTAGGTGCCCAACAATAGTGACCTTGTACCAGACTAATCTAAACTTAGTAAATGTTATAAATATAAAGTAAGTTGACGACGGTAGTTGAGGGTAACCCAAAAGCTCCTTTTTTGAAAAGCTACTACACAGAGGTGTAAGGGAGGATTACTCAACTTTACTAGATTACTTCACTTTACTCTTGATCCGTATCTTATTATGCTAAGTGTTAAACAAGAAGGCATCAAGTACCATTTTTTGAGTTTTTGGTATGACTCAACCAGGGATTGTCAAAATATTGGGCAATCATTAATAACAGTTAAGCATCAAGTACAACTGCCAGTTTCACAACCCACTCACTAGGGGAAGTCTCTAGGGTTTAATGACTAGTGCTGGATTGTGGGCCTGAAGTGAGTTTGAATTTTAGTCATGCTATTATATTGCCTTTTGGACTAATGCCCTCGGGAAAGATATGAATTCTTTTTATCCACCCAGCTATGAGTTAAATAGTATCACTGCTGTTCTTCTATAAGAATTGCTTTGGCATTAAATAACCATTGAAAGTTGATATGCCATTAAAAAAAAGAACATCAAACACTCCACCATTTGGTAACAGTCACTGTCAGCTGCTATAAAAGTGCAAATATTCCCACATTTTCAAAAATTTATTTGTTTATTTCAAGCTTTCATTTATTTTCCTTTTTCTCCTCCTCTTTAATCGAGAGCCAATTGACAAAGTAAATATCTATTCAGCAAAGGGTGATAGTCATTGTCAGTGCTTATAAGTTATCCAATCCTCCATACAATCATTTGTACCTGATGAATGACTTGCGTCATGAAACAGGCAGTTGTACTTGATGCTTGTGAAGGTAGTAATATGAACAGTTTTTCAGTTTTAAATAATAATTTTTAATCATTACTCAATATTTTGATTACTATGTAGCTGTATCCTAAATACCTCAAAAACAGCATAAGTTTTGTTTTAAATATTGTTAATAATATATATATATATATATATATATATATATATATATATATATATATATATATATATAATTAGAAAAACACAGTGAACAGTCATTAAGCAGTTATAAATTTATATCAGCTGGCCACTCCATAAGAAAAACCAATCTCTTCAGATAGCCATCACACAATGGAGAGCAAAAATAAATTTTTTGAATTATAAAGATATTCTTTCAATGGATTCTTATTTGTTTAAAAAAGTGAATAAAAAAAATAAAAATGCAAAAAAATAAAAAAGATGTCAAAAAAGATAAAGCGGGAGACAAAAAGATATGGGCTAGAGGTTGGTGTTAAAATCAGATGTAATGTCATTGTCTGGTATCATGTATCCTTATGGATCTAAAAAAATTTTTTATATGACTCACAAAACATTCAGCAACTAAAATCTAGTGTATAAATCAACCTATTTTATTTTAAGAAAAATAAAATCTGTCTATCTATTTATTTATTTATTAATTAAGGAAAACTCAGCTATAAACACTATTACTAATATCAAACAAATTTTTTTATAGATTTTCTTTTATTTCCATTTAAGATTAAGATTTAGTCTTTATTTAATCACTTAATATCTATCTATCTATCTATCTATCTATCTATCTATCTATCTATCTATCTATCTTAATTGTATATATATATATATATATATATATATATATATATATATATATATATATATAAGGTATTCTTCAATTCAGTAAGTCTGGTGTAGGGAACAATTTTGTCAGGACAATTAAATTATTCATTTATTTCCATATTGGATCAGAAGAAGTTCTATTAAATTTTTTTTTAGTTGTTGATTCATATCAATGCCCTTAACAAGATGGAAATAATTTTATAATCCTAATGTAACCGAATTTTGTTTTTTTCTTGAAATAATATATATATATATATATATATATATATATATATATATATATATATATTTGTAGATATATATTATATATATTTATATATATATTAAATGTATATTAAATATATATATATATATATATATATATATAAATATAGACATCAATTCTGAATACTTCCATTCTAATTACCATTAAAATCATTAATATCATTAAAATAATTATTAATCATTAATAATTATATTACTAACAATAAAAGAGGGTCAAGTGTTTGCCAATGGCCTGGAAAACCAGGGTTCAATCCCAGGTCAAGACGTACCAAAGACTCAAAAAGTGGTACTTGATATCTCCTTGCTTCACACTCAGAATTATAAGGTATATATCAAGAGTAAAATGAAACAATCCAAGGAAAGGAGCAGTGCCCTCCCCTACACCTTGGTGTTGTAGCCTTTGAAAAAGGAGCTTTCAGGTTGTCCTTGACAATGGTTGCCAACTTATTTTACTTATCATTACAATAATTGTTAATTTATCATTATTATTATTATTATTATTATTGTTGTTGATACCATTATTATATGCTTTCTTCTCATATTCATATCTCGTAAGAACTCTAGTTAAGAGATGAATTATAAGATTTTCAAAATTGGGAGATACTTTTCAATCAATCTGTACATATATATATATATATATATATATATATATAACTTTATAACATATCAAAGACTAATTGCGGTGCAGACAGGGGGAAGGAGGAAGAAGAGAAATCTAATGGGCAACAGTGATTGATACAAAATCTGAAAAAAACATTCAACTAACAAACCTACGTGAGTGAGTTTGAATTTCATTGGGAGCCCCATTCATATGGCCTTATGCAACATATGTTCTCTGACGAAAACAACAAGCTGGAAACATACATGTATGTTGGAAAAAAAATTCTTAAAAAATGCTAATCTTTTAGTGGACCTATTCATTTTGAAATATTTACTTTTTTCTCTCTTTGGAGCAAAGAAAAAAAAATTTACATATATATATATGTGTATGTATATTATTCAGTTCAGTTAAACTGGAGTCGGGAATAATTCCGTCAGGACAAAATATCATTCAACTATGAACATTTAAATTTTCCTGGTAAAGAGCTCAATGTAACTGACATCACAGAGCAATAATTTCTTTAAGAAAATTAAAAATGGGTCACATTAGGATTATAAATTTATTTCCATCCTGTTATGGGTATTGATATGAATCAGTAACACCAAAAATAACAGGACTTCTTCAGATCTAATGGATAAAATAATTCTGAATAGACACAGGAGGGAAGGATGGGAGAGGGTAGAAGAGGAGTGAAGAGTTTCCTTCCCATTTCGCCTACTTCCGGTTTTTTCGTTTTATTACCGGTTGGAATTATAGCAAATTGAATTTTTTTAATTTTTAAATTCTAAATACATTTCAACATAAAACTCCTGATTTAATAATAATTTAGGGAAGTACAACATTCCTTAATAACCTTACGTAAGGGTAATTTAAATTTTAAATTCAACATTTATATTCATGCCTGTTAATTCAGTTAGCCTTCCATTGAAAAGTACGTACACATCACATGGTATCTTCTCATCTCTTTATTTTATTTTATTTTATTCATTTCACCTCAAATCTCAAATTAATCCTATGTTTTGGTTAATTAAACATTATCTTTGATAATTTGTCTATAGTTTAAATTTATTCCTATGTCTACATCTCGCTAATCATTCACATCGCTGATTTAATCATTTTTCAGGGTTTGGGTATATACCTTTAAGAAAAACAAAAACTGGTCACATTAGGATTATAAATTTATTTCCGTCCTGTTATGGGTATTGCTATGAATCAATATCAATAACACCAAAAATAACAGGACTTCTTCAGATCCAATGGATATATATATATATACATATACCAAAGTTTAAGACATACTTATGTTTCTCTCATGGTCCTTGCAAACCTTTCATGCCATTATAAAGCCCCCACCATTTTTTGCATATCCCGCTACTGATAGGTTAGATCCACAGACTCATATGGTTCCCCACTGCCGGATTTAACACTACCTAACAATATCTGAAACAATGCTGTGACTTCCATCACTGACCAGTCATTGTATTTCCCTTGTATGATAACTATGTTACCTCCTGAAAAGCTGTGGACTATCTTTGCCAATTGTTCACAATTCTGTTCCTATATTACTTCATTCCACTAAATTATTTAACCAACCCTCACAGTGTTAGTATATGACACAAGGTTTGTTGAATGTCTAGAGCCCTGAAGGAAGTAAGCTTCCAGGAGAGGTATTTAAAAAAACAAAAAAGAGAGACTCACAGGCATTACCTTTTAAAAAGTGCCTCAGTGCTATAAACCCAACCCTTACTCTTTTTAGATGAAAAGGCAGGTGCTTCCTGGTGTGGAGTTGGGGGCAAAGGCCAGCTAGAACTGATCAAAGTAAAGTTCAGGACCACCCAGCATAAATGCCAGATGGTCATTAGCATCTCTGCTTTTAAGAGCCACTAATGTCTATGCAGATTGCAAACATTCCTTATATACCATTCCTAGTGTTTGAGAAAAACTTAATGCAGCTACCACTTTTGTCCAAAGCATCAATCTGTCGTGAAATAGAGTGAAATACTGTCCCTAGCTATAGACACTACAGTTGCACTGCTTCTTTAACTGTTATACCTTTTAAACCTTATTTGGTTGAATCTATTTCTATTATAGGAGGTAGGTAAAACAACTATACAATGTCTAATTTTTTTGACATTTCAATTTATATGCAACTTTTCTTTTTCAGTTGCGTACACTATCATCCATAAATAACTGTTCCAAAAGTATTTCAATAAAAAGTTAATTTTCTTCTGAACCAGGATTTTATTATTATAAGTGGAATATTAAACAGTCAAAAGAGATATTAGGTTTTATTTATTATCCAACTCTATAACATTGAAACTCTATAACCAAATAATATGAATATTTTGCTGCTCCAAAAATAAGTACATCCTAAATAACTTTGTAACAAAAATACAATTTTTTCTTAGCCAAAAATACAAGGATTTTATTATTTCTTAGGAGCATTACACAATCAAAACACATAATATTAGGTATTATAAATTACCAAACTCCAGAGTATTTAAACTCTCAAACCACTAATATAATTTCAACATCACTGCAACCATAAAATTATATATATATATATATATATATATATATATATATTGTATTATTTAGTCCAGTTAAACCGGGGTTGGAAGTAATTCAATCAGGACAAAAAAAACATTCAACAAGGAACATCTAAATTTTCAACAGTGAACATTTAAATTTTAAATATATATATATATATATATATATAAAATTTAAATGTTCACTGTTGAAAATTTTAAATATATATATATATATATATATATATATATATATATATATATATATATATATAATTTTAAATATATATATATATATATATATATATATATATATATATATATATTTTAAATATATATATATATATATTAAATATATATATATATACACACACATATATATATATATATATATATATATATATATATAAGCAGAAGTACCCAGTTCATGACCAGACTAGAATGATTTTAAGAACATCAGTGAGTGAGATAGAAAGGGGGAAGAGAGGAGCAAGATAAAAATTAAAAATGTGTCCTTAATTGTAGTTGAAAGATTTTGCCTATTAATTCAAATAGAAAAATTTTCTTTATTTCATGAATTTTTTTTTCTGTTTAATTCTTTTTTTTAGTTTTCATTTTAAATAATATATATAAAAAAATGTAACCCTTTTCTAGAGAAATGTTTGAAACTTTTTCATGTTTTTTTTTTTGGTCTGCAATGAATTTTTATTTTTTACAAATTATGCTCAGTTGCTGAACAATTTTAGTTGATGGTTTTCAAAAAAGCAGCATAGTCTTTATTCAAAGTTTTTACTTACCCTCTAAAAATTTAACAATGAAATAACCTAAGAATTTACTTATTACAATAATCTTTTATTTTAGAAATTTTTTGTTTACATTTAAAATATTATTTAAAAAATGACACCCTAAATTTGGAAGTAGTTTGAAACATTATCATAATTTTTTTTTTCTAAGGATATTTTCTTAAAAGAAGACAAAAGTTTAAATTCAGTTCTTAATTGCCTGTTGAGTCACATTGATAAAAGAATATATTTTTTAAATTTATTTTCTTATTGACTCTGTAAAAATGTTATGAAAAGAATCTAAGAATGAAATACGTGTCCTTATTTTTAGGTGGAAAATTTCATTCAAAGAAAAGTATACATTTATTCTATAAACAGTTTATTTCTTTTTATATTATATTGATTTAAAATTGATATATTTTTTCTAAGAAATATGTAAAGTATTCATTAAAAAATTAGTTTTTGAGTTATCAATGCTTTTGTTTGATTTTTGTTATTTTTTCTTTTTGACCCTCTGAAAATATAACATTATAGGTAGATATAATAAAATGAAGATAAGAATTAAAAATGTTTCCTTACAATAAAAAGAATCTAAGAATCAAAAATGTAAAATTTTTCATATTACAATTTCTTTTCAATTTTTTTTATTTACATGGTGCCTTCAATAAGTTTCCAGACTTTTTCGTACAGCCATTTAAAATTGTTGTAGACTCTGGAAAATTCAGTATCTTATTGCTATACATCTTATGAGATGACTGACCAATTTTTATGATTTCAGCTTCAAATGAACAGTAGAAATTTTGGTAAAGAACTGGTGATCCTGTTTCACCGAACAGCAGCAGCCCCTTGGGGTCACGTGGCGTCCATCATAAAAAGGAGCTCCACTGGAGACTCTCTCTCTTTTGGTTCCACTCCCACAACTGTTAGCATCAGGGGTACATAAAAACCCCATAGAACATCTACAGCTGCAATTGGAATACACCCTACTAAAGCCTGATTTTCACAGCTGGTGAATTTCAAAAATGCAATCTGGACATGAGGACACTTTAGAAGAACGGTATGCAATAAAATTCTGTTTTAAACTTGTACCCCGAAAAGCCCGTTTTATTCCTACATTTTGTAAAAGAATAAACCATACTCAACCAGCAGTAGAGATTTGGGTGAGAGCTTTTGAAGAAAGGAAGACGAATGACTTATACGTGCAACAAAATTTATATACAACAACAACAACAGGGGTTTTACACCAAATGGAATAAACAACGAATTGGAAGAGTTCACAAAAAAGAATTCAAGGAAGAGTTCAAGATGTAAAATACGGTTAGGTTTGTTATGAAGGTTGTAAGGTAAAGTTATAAGGTAAAGTTGGTTAGGTTTGTTGAAGGTAAAGTGGGTTTTGCAGATAAAATGCCAGCTGGAACTTAACTGTGTGTGTGTCCTGTTCCTTTGAACTCAGCACATGCGTTCGTCGCTCTTGGGTCCTGGGTGGTGGAAGGTACCAAAATACGTATGCCATCAAGGGGCTGCTATAATGGACCTGATGCCAACAGTTGTGGGAGTGGAACCAAAAGAGAGAGAGTCTCCAGTGGAGCTCCTTTTTATGATGGACGCCACGTGACCCCAAGGGGCTGCTGCTGTTCGGTGAAACAGGATCTCCAGTTCCTTACCAAAATTTCTACACATTCCCGCCTGAGGAGAAAGCCATGAGAATGGCAATTTTTATAATTGTTCAAAATAGGTAATCATATTCCTCTGTAGTTCCTGTGATTTGAATTTGATTTTTTTTTTCTCGCATATCTTGCATCTTGAGTTCTTTCATTTAAACATTCTGAAAACGCATCCGGACAAGTTTTTTTGGGGTTTAAAACAAAATTTACTCGCTCCTTGGGGCAGGAGGAATACCCTGTAATGATAGTCTGGTAATTGTTCTCCGGAGTGCTTTCATAGCTCTTGCGTGGGCACTCTGTTTCTGGTAGAGGAAATGATGACTGTTATCCAGGGGGGCGATGCCTGTAGGAAATTCCCAGGCTATTCCATTCATGCATTTTATTGTCTTCATGTCCATGAACTGGATTGTATCGACTCCTATATGTCCGTGTATGCGTACCTGATCACTGCCATTATTGGTGAAGGCTAATTTATACTTTAGATTGTTTAAGTTTTTCTTTACCTCGTCGAAATGATCAATTTTTAGGTCCTCGTCCACTAGGACTGGTAGGTGAAAGGTTTGGTCCTTATCCACATGAATACCCAGTACAACCTCCTCTAATCTCTTCTTCCTCGTGCCCAAGAAGGTGCTTACTTCATAATCTCCTGGGGTGAAGGAATGCTTTTTGCATTTTAATTTTTCCACCACCCCCTTGGAAAAGTATGACCTCTGGCTGCCGGTATCAAGCAAACAGTTGACGTTGTGTTTCTGTCTGCCTTTGGATACTGAAAAGGATACCATAGGTAGGATGAAGGGTTGGTTAAGGGTGCGAGAGCTGTTGCACACATTAGTGGACAATGCTGAATTCTTTTTCTCTTCCGCCTTGTCACAAAGTGGGGTTACATGATTCCTTGAGTTACATAGCGAACATTTAAAGGGCAACCTGATGCGCTTCCCTAGGCAGTCCTTTGTTTTATGTCTGGTGCTATTACACAGTGTGCATAAGTTTAATTCTCTGCACCTAGCTTGTCTAGTCTGGGCACTAGCGTATGTCGAGCAGCGACTCATAGGGTGACCCTCTTTTCTGCAAAGTTTGCAGCAACTGGGAATGATGTCCGCCCTCGTGGTGAAATTTTCCAGTGCAGAGACGTTTTTACTCTCTGCCTTGGGATTATTGTTTTTTTCCTTGCTTGGATAGTCATTATTCCTTTTGGGGTTAAAATTATTTTTCCTGCTGGTTTTCATAAGGGTTTTGATAGTCTCATTATAGTTATCGAATATATCCTTTATAGTTGGATAATTAGTGCCAACCTTATGCACCAAATCTCTTTGGAGAATGGACGGTAATTTGGCGAATATTATGTGGCTAATAATTCTAAATCCTGGTGTTTCTTCCTCAAAAAAATCCAGGTTATATGAAGTTCTTAGCTCTGATAAATCCGCATGTGTCTCAGACAAAAATTGTTTCACGTTGATGAAATTCGCGTTGTATTTGGGAGAAGCGTCTAACAATTGTTTGTATATCTCGCCCACAATTAGAAGTATATCCAGAAATTCTTCTGTTAATAATTTTATGGCGACTTCATAACTAGCCTCCTCTAACGTCAAATGAGAAAGTAGTTGAGCCGCATAACCAGTCAAATAGCTCTTTAAAAGAGACAATTTGGCCTTATCCGAACTCACTGAAGAGACACAGTTGTAGAACTGTGCCAGGAAATTTTAAAATTCAAACTTGTTATACATTCTTCCACTGAATTTCGGACATTGTAGTCGCGGTGGCGGAATATAACTGGGTATGTTAAAAATTCACAGGTCTCCTTCCTTATCCACATTTTTACTGCGGCTACTATGCGGGAGGTTGGTTTGTGTGAATATATACTCGTCCTCGCCGAGTTTACGGTTGACTTCAAGTTGGTAATTTGACTCCGCTTCTTCATCTTCTAAATAGCCACTTCTTGTTAAATCTATGTCCGCCTTTACACAGGCATCATAAATTTGAATAAGTTTCTAGACTTTTTTTGTATGGGCACTTTTATTGATAGTACACGCATGAAACTCTAGTCCCCTTTGAAGTAATCTCCTCCGGCTGCAATGCACTTGTTGTACTGTTCCAACAACTTCTGGAAGGCCCCATGGAAGTCCTCTTGTGTGAGCGTGTCAATGACCTTCATCACAGCCTCTTTCATCTCCTCAATTGTCTCATAACGACAGCCTCTGAGCTTAAGGAATAACCAAAAGTCACAGGGAGCAACGTTTGGACTATAGGGAGGCTGAGGAACTGTGTTGATGCCCATCTTGGTCAAATAGTCTGTGACAAGGATGAAGTTGTTGACTGGTGTATTGTCCTGCTGGAAATGCCACTGATCTGATTTGAAGAGTGCTGGCCTCTTCCGACAGAATCTCTTTCTGAACTCCCTTAAAACCTCAACATAGTTACCCTAACCCTAAGCCTTTGGCCAATCAACTCTGATATATTGACTTCCTTACTCCTCCCACACCTCTCATCATCTCTCACAGACTCCCTGGCTTCCTTGAATCTCTTATGCCACTCAAAAACTGATGCTCGATTTATGCAAGATGGTCGAAAAGCAGTCTGAAGCATTGCATATGTATCTGTGGCATTTTTTCCAAGTTTAAAACAGAATTTTATTGCATATCGTTCTTCTAAAGTGTTAGATTGCATTTTTGAAATTCACCAGCTGTGACGATCAGGCTTTAGTAGGGTGTATACCAGTTCCTACTGTAGCTGTTCATTTGAAGCTGAAATCATAAAAATTGGTCAGTCATCTCATAAAATGTATAGCAATAACATAGTGAATTTTCAAGAGTCTACGACAATTTTAAATGCCCATACAAAAAAGTCTAGAAATTTATTGAAGGCACCATATATATATATTGCGATGTGTTGTGTGTATTTGATGAGTAAAGAGTAGATTACACTTTAGCACAGGACCCCATTCGGTGTACATCCAAAGTATTCAGTTCTTGTCTAAGTGTCAAATAGAGCTATTTGAAAATTATCAGTATTAAATAGGAGTATAATTTGTATTAAGTATAGTTACTTTAAACTATTTTTTTTACAGATGATTATTATCATTAGTCACTTGAGACTAATTTCTTGCAAAAAAAAAAAAAGACTGACTTTGTAATTTATTAACTCATACCATATGACATACCATAAAACCAGCCAATCAGAAAAAATTATTTTCATTTTTATTCATTTTTTAATGTTACAGTTAGTCATACAACCAATAGTTTATCATGTTATCAGTAGGGTTTAGAATACACTGACGGTATCCCCTGCAGAGGGGTAAGATCCCTCCCCACTAAAAAAAGAGATGTCCTGGGTATGATACTAAACTACAACTGATTACAAGGCTCCAGTTCTAGAGATCAGGAGAGTGTGAAGTAACTCTTCATTGCCATTACTCCCAGGTCCACGCAGTCCTGGACTGGTAGTACCTATTAGTACAATGGCAGGAAATTTCCATGGTGTAGTGGTTAACATGCTTAACTGCAACATCATAGTAAGCAAGTTTAAACTCCACTCAAGCTATTTCGGGCCAAATAACCTTGGTAAAGGTACACCCACCCCCTTACCCCTAACCCTAGCTATGGGTTAGATAGTACCTCTACTGTTCTCCTTCAAGAATGGCTTTAGCATTAGATAACCCACTATGCCATTAAACAAAGAAACAAAACCAAACACATCTATATGTCAAATAAACATGTTTAAGAATTATTCATATTAGATAGAAATACTTGATACCATATAACCATCAATTATTCAAATTAAGAATAGTTTCTTGATGTTATAATTGTTTATGGAGGTGCCAGTGGTGTAATGGTTATCGTTGCAGGAATAGGACACAGCGACACGAGTTCAAATCCTGGACTGATTGCATTTCACATAGCACTAATACCCTTGGGAAAAGTATGAATCCAATTATTCTCCCTCCAGTTATGGGTAAATAGTAGGGCAGACTAGGTTCTTCAGCCTTGGTGAGGCAACTAGTCTAGGAGAAGGAAAACTCTGAATTCAAACCTGTTAAACTCTGCTTAAAAAATTGACCTTGTGTCATATCCTGCCCGAGCGGAGGGGTTGGGTAAATATGATAATTCTTTACTAAGGATTTTTATTACTTACTTGAAACCATATAAATGTGTGCAAACAAATGACTATCATTAAACAGAAATAATTACTTGATACTATATAATTATTAGTATTAAATACTTGAAATCATACAACTGTGTGCAAATTATTTATATTTGATAGGAATACTTGATATCATATGTTGGTCCCATCTATGGTTCAAATTGAACTTTTTGACCATGTAACTGTGTGCAAACAAATAACTGATGTTAAATTGACTTGTTAGCATTACATAACAATACTTGGAACCGTTTAACTGTGTAAATAAATGAGTTATGTTGAATAGAATTATTTGTGTTGAATAGTAATACTTGAAACCATTTAACTGGGTGCAAAAATTGAATCATTAGTATTGCATAGCAGTACTTGGAACCATTTAACTATGTGCAAATAAAACTATTAGTGTTTGTAATACTTGACTGTATGCAAACAAATGATTAATATTAAAAAAATCATTAGTGTTAGATAGGAATACTTGAAACCATTTAACTGTATGCCAACAAATGAGATCTTGTATGTTTAAAATGTTACCCACAAACAATTCATTTACTAATCATATATATTTAATGTATATATGCATAAACAGGATTTGCCATTTGATAACTTACAGGGGTTGATATGACATAAAACCAAACCAACCAACCAACAAATCGTATGTATTTAATATATATGTATAAACAGGATTTGACTTTAAATAACCTAAAAGGGTGGATATGCCATAAAATGCAACCAACCAATCTTGATATCATATGACTGTGCAAAAAACTCTTAAAAAACAACTACACAAAAAATGTTAATATAAATGTACAATGAACACAATTCCCTAACCTCTTGGCATAAAATAACCCTAGATGGTTTGAAATGACATTAAAACAAATCACTCAATCAATCAACTGACAGTTTATAAAGGGATTCTTCAATTTCTCTAACTCAGCAATGATAACATATTTAGATGCAAAATGTCGACAGGTTTATGAATAAGTTTAAAATAGGTGCGGCATTTACTGAGACCAGGGCTTTTATCAATGAATTTCAAGTGCTTTATCAATTCATTCTTGCTATAATTTCTCTGCTTGACACTGTTAATTTATATAGGCAAAAATAAACATATGTAAGAAGACCTGATACTGCTGGCTTCTAGTGTATAAACTTGTATGACTTTAAGCTTATAGCTATGAATGATTGAAATTTGTCTATGAATGTTAATATCTTTCACAGCCAATATTTGTACACCTACTTTTTCAATATGTTCTAAATGACTCATAGACCAGTTGGGTTCTACTTGTAAAATCTCTCTATTATGATATTAATTCTTTAATTCAGGAAAAAGTGAAGAATTCTGATTATCATTTTATAGTTGTCACTGGTATTTATTTTAATTTCTGATATGAAGTTTGATAATTGTTATTACTTAGAATATTTGGAGTATTGACCTCATGTTTATTGTTATACTCACAATATTTTGGCCTATATGTCCTTTGGCCTTCTTCGAACTCAGGATCCTATACAGAATTTTGAACTGAACCCTTTATTTGATGGTTGGTTGGTTGGGTTTTATGGCATTTCAACCTTTGTAAGTTATTTAACGCCAAATTTATTTTTATATTAATAGTTCGATTTCAAACAATTCAGTTTAGCATGAGTACATCATTTAATTGTCTAAAACATTTCTATTTCAAGCATTTCAACTTATTCAAACAGTTCTAATTCAGCTAATTCAGTTTAGTGTAAGTACAGTTTCAATGTCAAAAACAGTTACATTTCAAACAATTCAGTTTAGCATCAGCATGCAGTTTAAATGTAAGTACAGTTTAATTGTCAAAACATTTCTATTTCAAGCTATTCAGTTTAGTCAAAAAGTTCTAATTCAAACAATTCAGTTTAGTATAAGTATTCAGTTTAGTTCTATTTAACCCATAGATAGGGCCCTGTCAGGTGCTACAATTCCGGGCCAGAGTGGACCTGGGAGCAATGGCAATGAAGGGGTGCCTCGCATATCCCAAAGCACCAGCATCACTGGAGCCTCACCAACAGACCGTTTAGGACACTCATTCTGCCAATCATGATCCTATTCTACTAATCATTCAGAAGCATGATATTTGGTTGGAAAGTGCCTCTAAGTAAAATTATTTGGAGGTTGCTGGTTCAATCCCAACTACAAGTAAGTAAGAATAACAAGGAATATTTACTATAACTTAACACTTGTACCCAGTCATGGTTAACAGATTTGGAACTTTCTACTCCTCTCAATCAAATAAAGCGATCAGTTTGAGATTCTGTGTGAGGTCTCAAGTTTGACATGAAGCACCTGAAGAAGGCTGGTAGATATATATCAGCCGAAACATTGTGAGTATAACAGTAAAGATGAGGCCAACAGTCAGAATGTTCTTAGTAATAACAATCTCTGTTATATCAAAAATTTGGAGGATTAAAAAATGATATTCAACAACTATTATTTTAATAACATTAAATATTCTTCACTATTATCCTTTTCAGTCCATGTGAGTTTTTCAAAGCAGATTTGACTGCTAGTTTTTTTACTTATTGTTATGATGTATATAGCTCCGTAAAACACGGATACGAAATGGCCCCATGAAAGTGAGGCTGGCTCTGTAGGTTTAGCTCCCATGGATATAAATAAAGATACTCCATTACTAGATAGCTTGTGTGTTCACGTGTTATTTATTATCACTCCCCATCGGCACCAGAACACTTATAGAATAACCTGAGACAATTGACATACTGCCTAAGGAGGTGCCCATGGTATAATAGTTATCGTCATAGGAAATGGACACGCCAACACAAGTTCAAATCCTGGACGAAACTGACTGCATTTTCACATAGCACTAATACCCTTGGGAAAGGTATGAATCCAATTATTCTCCCTCCAGCTATGGGTAAATAGTAGGGCAGACTGGGTTCTTCAGCCTTGGTGAGGCAACTAGTCTAGGAGAAGGAAAACTCTGAATTCAAACCTGTTAAACTCTGCTTAAAAAAATTGACCTTGTGTCATATCCTGCCCGAGTAGAGGGGTTGGTAAATATGAATTGACATACTGCCTAAGAAAATCAATCAAGAAACTTAAGACCTCGTGACTTCTAGGCCAATATGTTAATCACAGAGCTGTTTTAAAAAAGTATTGCTAAATTAGTCATACTGTGGAATATTTGGCAAATTAAGTATCGAGACAGATTGTGTTGAACATGTGAGGATGGTCAATGACGGAAGTAAAAACTTCAAGTGTAAAGTGTCTATAAAGTCAGTGGAAAAGCCTGAATCTGCTAGTGGGTCAATGGAGAAGGGTCAACAGTTCTCAAAAAGCAGGGTGTGCTATGATAGATAAGTGCTTATGTAAATATTCATTCCTTATGGCTTGCCCAAATCATCCCTGGTGATGCTGAACTAAAATATTCATTGACCATTTTCAAATAATTGGCATCAACTATTCAGGAAATAGTAAACCAATTAAAATTCTTGAACAAATGAGGTACACATCATTTCAGTTTTATAAATAAAGTTGTTATATAATGCGTGTATATATATATATATATAGATAGATAGATAGATAGATAGATAGATTTAGAAAATATTAAAATATTAATTTCTGATTAAAAAATGTGATCAAAATCAAAACAAACTTTAATTCTTTTTAAAATAACTAATCTAAAAAAATTATGACATTTGTCTGAAATATAAATATTACAACAAACAAATTTTCTAATTTTAGAAAAACATGCATACATATGTACACTTGAAATGTAATAACTTATTTTGACACAAAGTCAAATGCAAAAGAGAGAATGTTGGTGAAAGATTGCACCAACTTGTCTCGAAAATCAGCATTCAAAATCCAAGTTTTAATCCCAGCTTGAATCTGACTTCTAAGACTAATGCAGAATATGTTGTTATTTCAGCTACAATGTAAGCAAAATGTAATGTAGTGTATACATACATCTGTGTATTTACAGAGCATCTTTATCCATAAGATCTGAAGAAGTCCTGTTAAATTTTCCCTCTGTTTTTGGTTTATATCAAAAACACATAACAGGATGGAAATAAATTTATAATCCTAATATGACCGGTTTTGTTTTTGTTTGTTTTTTCTTAAAGAAATTATTGCTCTGTAATATCAGTTACATTGAGCTCTTTACCAAGAATATTAAATGTTCATTTTTGAATGGTTTTCTTGTCCTGATGGAATTACTCCCAACTCTGGTTTAACTGGACCAAATAATATATATATATATATATATATATGTTATTCAGTCCAGTTAAACTGGAGTTGGGAATAATTCCATCAGGACAAAAAAATCATTCAACTATGAACATTTAAATTTTCCTGGTAAAGAGCTCAATGTAATTGATATTACAGAGCAATAATTTCTTTAAGAAAAACAAAAACCAGTCACATTAAGATTATAAATTTATTTCCATCCGGTTATGGGTATTGATATGAATCAATAACACCAAAAATAACAGGACTTCTTCAGATCTAATGGATAAAATAATTACAGTCAGAATAGACACAGGAGGGAAGGGTGGAGGCTGTAGAAGAGGGATGTAGCATTTCCTCCCCATTTACACATTTCTGGTTTTTCTTTTTTATTACCGGTTGGAATCACAAATAATGTAACTGGACTTATATTCAAAACTCACATTTTACAGTAAATCAAATTCTTCCATTTTTAAATTCTAAATACATTTCAACATAAAACTCCAGAGTTAATAATAATTTAGGAAAGTACAACATTTCTTAAAAATCTTATGTAAATAATAATAATTTATAATCCTAATGTGACCGGTTTTTGATTTTCTTAAAGATATATATATATATATATATATATATATACATATATATGACTTTTTTCTTTCTTCTTTGTCCATTGTAATTGATGTGGGCTATCTGATCAACCTTATGATTGAGAAAAGCATCCATGAGTGTGCAGATGGCTTATAAGACCAATCTGTGCGAAGAAGAGTCTTGGACAGAGAGAACAAGGAATTGTAGTGGCAGTGCCTTTTCTAAGTTTCCTGCGCAGCTCAGTTGCTGTGTTTCTTCTAGTTTCACAGACTTTTGCTCCATATGTAATTTGGCAGCAGCTCCTTATTTAAACAGGTTTGATTAAATGATAAAGACACATGTTGTCTAAACAATTTTATTAGGATCCTTTCCAACATCCTAACAAGTGTTTTAATTTGGGGTTGGAGTTGGTAGATAAATTCACCAAAATTTTCCTGAGTGCTTTCAGACCCTTCATAGGCCATCATCAGGGGACGTTGACAAATGTAAAGAATAGTTTTTTTTTAAATATGTTTTTTTTGTGAGTTATAAAATAAAATGAAAAAGATAGAAAGTTTTAAAATATTATACTTTTCATTGATAGCATTCTGTTTTAAACTTGTACGATGCAATAAGAGTTTAAAAAAATCTATCAATGTTAACCTTCTTCTTACTATCTCTGTTTAATCCAACTATATGTTCATGTTTCCAAGTATAAAGACATTTTAGCAATTTAAAAAATTAATTGAAAAAAAAAAATTTTGCACACAGTTAAATGGTTTCAAGTATTGCTATATAACAGTCACAATTTAATGTCAGTTATATGTTTGCACACAGTTTGTTCAATTTGACCCATAGATAGGACCCTATCAGGATCAAAGTGAACCAGGGAGCAATAGCAATGAAAGTGTACTCCACACTCCCCAAATCTTTGAGGCTGGAACCCCACCATCAGATTAGTTAATGTCAGATCCAGGACACCACATATGTATGAATGGGATTCTGCATTAAATAACCCTTAAGGGTTGATTGGCCATGAAACGTAAGCAAAGCAAAGCAAACTAATTCAGTAGGATTAAATCATTGCTGTGTATTCCATACAGGATATTAATCAGCTTTTTGTACTGAAGATGCAATCTTCTAATGAGTAAGAAAATTTCTTTCCAATAATTGAGATCATTATTATGTAACTTGCTTATTAGAAAACATTACATAACTCCTATTTTTTAGTAAGAGATGATATGTTTTGTTTACTTATTGGGCTTGGTGATACATATCTGACAACTGTTTTTTTTTTTTAAACTTTGATCAATAACCATTATATTTTTGATTACATAATATGGAGTGTTCTGATTGAAAATTATTGGAGTTCTCATTCAGATTATTATTATCCGACAAAATAGGATCCTTTTTTGTTGTTATTGTATGATTTTATTTTCAATGATATGATCAGAAAAGTCAGTCTGGTTTTTCAAAAGTTTCTTATTGTGGATTTGTTGTATCACAGAGAAACACAACAACAGTGATGCATAAAAATATAATCTGCTTCTTTTCTTCACATTTTATTACCGAAAATTTATGGATGGGTAGAGTGAGAGAGAGAGAAAGAGAGAGAGAGAGAGAGAGAGAGAGAGTCAATGACAGCTAAGTTTATGTACATACTGGAAAAAATGGTATGGTTCTTCTGTGAAACCTTTCTGCCTTTCTTCTTCATTGTTTTCAGGTTGAAAATGTTCCTGGTTATGTAATATTCTGAACACCAACACAATTCTTGTGGTCACATTTCCTCCAAGTTTCATGTAGACATACCTTCTTCTTGCATGCCACCCACACAATGCACATGATCATGTTTTCTTCTAACATGTCACCCAAACAGTTTTCGTGGCATTTCTACTGGGCACTTGCGTCCTGTTTGCTTTAGGAGGTGCCCGTGGTGTAATAGTTATCATCACAGGAAATGAACACGGCGACATGAGTTCAAATCCTGGACGAGACTGATTGCATTTCATATAGCACTAATACCCTTGGAAAAGGTATGAATCCAATTATTCTCCCTCCAGCTATGGGTAAATAGTAGGGAAGACTGGGTTCTTCAGCCTTGGTGAGGCAACTAGTCTAGGAGAAGGAAAACTCTGAATTCAAACCTGTTGAACTCCACTTAAAAATTGACCTTGTGTCATATCCTGCCCGAGCGGAGGGGTTGGTAAATATGGTTTGCTTTAGGAACCAGGTGAATATCCTGTTATTTTTTGTTCCCGGTATCAGACTTCTTTCAGGCATGCCACCAACGCAATTTATGTGGCATATCAAAGGGAGTTTTCAAGTCAATATCCAACAGATTCACAAGAATCCATTTGAGATCAATCTGGGTCATTAAAATTTATCAAGGGATATAACAAATAAATGCTAATTATTGAGTACTTCTCTCTTATTTATTTGTTTATTTATTTATTTACAAATAATCATAATATGAATTTTATAAGTAAAATATGACTAGACATCAATCTTAATAGCAACCTGAGGCATGTTTTAAGTGAATATTGCTTCAAATTAATTAAATCCATACTTGAAGGGATTAAAATAATCATAAATGCCCAAGGATTGGCAACTAAAAATTAATTCTAATTTTTTTGTCTAGGAATTTCATGATTCTTTTTTCAATATTAAATTCATTCCATAATATTTTCCTCTGTATAGAAAGAAATTGTGCCATTAATTCAAATAATTTAATCTAGTTTGCTTAAGCAATATTCTATGAAATCAAAATGTTCAGCTAAATGTTTTGTGTCTTGTCTGTTATTGATTTATTTACTGCTAAAAAGGATACCCAAGTGGACATGTAAATGTGCAAATTCCACAATTTTTTTCCAATTTGTACATTTAATGCATGGAAAAAAAAGGAACCACTTCTTGTTTACCAAATTAATTCCGGTAAAATCAACAGGTATCCATGGAGAAGAGAGGGAAGTTTTCATAGCATAGAGACTAATATGCTGGACTATGATATTATAGTAAGCAAGTTCAAACTCCAATTAGGCTATAATATTTACTTCCAAAATAAAACCCTCAGGAAAGGTATGGTTGGTTGGGTTTTATGGAATATCAATCATTGTAGGTTATTTAATGCCAAATCGTCTTTATACATATATATTAAATATATGATTTGTAAACACATTTTGTTCATAACATTTTTAAATTTTTCATGCAGTCAAATGGTTTCAAGTATTTTTATCTAACACAAATAATTCTATTTACTATTAATCATTTGTTTGCACACAGTGAAGTGGTTACAAGTATTGCTAATTAACACTAAATGTTCTTTTCAACATTACTCATTTGTTCCGAGTATTGCTATTTATCACTAACAATTCAATTAAATATCAGTCATTTGTTTACACACACTGGGAGCAATGGCAATGAAGAGTTACTCGATATTCCCAAAAGCTTCAAGACTAGAGCCTCACCATTATATTGTTTAGTGTCATATCCAGAATACTTGTTGGAGGACTCTTATTCCTCTGTGGGGATACCATTGGTGTATTCTACAGCCCAGTCTGACTGGACTTTGGGAAAGGTATGAACCCTTATCCACCAGCGATGGGTTAAATAGTACCACTACTGTCCTTTTACAAAGACTACTCTGGCATTAAATAATCCACAAAATTTGATATGCCATTAAACAAAGAAACCAAACCAAACTAAGGAGAATAAAGATCAACAACTTATGTGAGTATTTAAAGAAAAAGAAGAAGTTATTATAATGGGGAGGGTGTCAGAGTAGTGTCAGCTGCTACCCCAGGGGGAAAAAAGAAAGAGAAAGAGATTGAGAAAAAACGGGGGTTAACAAAAGACAAAGTGGTAGATAAAGAGAAAAGGGGAGTTGATGAGAAATAAATCCCTTTCTCTACACCTTCCCTGCCTTTCATGCACCATATTTTCAGATTGTCAACCTGATCCATTGGAGATATGCATCCCATTCCTATTTTGAATGATTCAAGATATATTAGTAGAAGTGAGAAGAGATAACTGGTTGGTACATGAAAGAACATCCTAAATCTCTTTATTGTAAATTTTTATTCTCCACTCAAGTAAGTATATTTACCTCTACAGCGTGTGCCTGCGTGTGTGTGTGTGTGTGTGTTTGTGTGTGTGTGATAGATACTTATTTTTTGCTTAATCTGCCCAAAGGCAAAATAGACAAAAACTCAGTTTGATTATATTTCAAATATACCTGTTGGTCTTTTAAATGTTTTTATACAAAATCTTGGCCTTTTGATATTCGCAAAACATAGCACAAGGCAAGATGAGTGAAAATATAGAAAGAAAAACTGCACTATGTGTTGGTTGGTTGGTTGGTTGGTAAGAATTTAGGCGACATCACCACACTAGACAGAACCCCTCTGAAACTAGTAGACAAATTCACCTACCTTAGGAAGCAGTGTCTCATCAACCGAAAAGGACATCGACACCTGGCTACCGAAGGCATGGACAGCTATCGATAGGCTATCGATCATATGGAAATCAGATCTGACCAATAAAATGAAATGCAGTTTCTTCCAGGCAGCGGTCATATCGATACTGCTGTATGAATGCACTACTTGGACACTAACTAAATGGCTGGAGAAGAAGCTTGATGGCAATTACACAAGAATGCTGCGAGCAATATTGAACAAGTCCTGGCGGCAACATCCCACAAGGCACTAACTATACGGCCACCTGCCTCCCATCACGAAAACTATACAAGTTAGACGAACCAGACATGTAGAACACTGCTGGAGAAGCAGGGACGAGCTCATAAGTGATGTACTCTTATGGACCCCCACATATGGCCGTGCAAAAGCAGGACGACCAGCTCGAACATACATTCAGCAGCTATGTGAGGATACGGGATGTAACCCTGAAGACCTACCTGAGGCGATGAACGATAGGGAGAAGTGGCGAGAGAGGGTCAGGGATATCCGTGCTAGTGGCATGACATGATGATGATGATGATGATATATATTAAATATATGATTTGTAAACAAATAGTTTGCAGGTAACATTTTTAACCAAGCTAAAGCTTGTTTGTTTGCACACAGTTAAATGGTTCCAAGTATTGCTATGTAATACCAATAATTCTATTTTTGCACACAGTCAAGTGGTTCCAAGTACTGCTATGTAACTGTAACAATTCAATTTATCATCAGTCATTTGTTGGCACACAGTTAAATGGTCAGATATATTTGATTTGTGAGTGAATAGTTTGTTGGTAATCTTATTATTAAATGAGTTAGAGCTAATTTGCTTGCACACAACTATTACTATTGTTTGCACACAGTTAAACGGTTCCAAGTATTGTTATGTAATACCAATAATTTAATTTTTGCACACAGTCTAACGGTTTCAAGTTTTGCGATGTAATGCTAACAATTCAATTTAACGTCAGTCATTTGTTTGCACACAGTTAAATGGTTAAAAACTTCTTGGTCAAACAGTTCAATTTAATCCATTGATGGGACTCACATAGGTACTACCAATTCAAGTCGGAGTGGACCTGGGAGTAATGATTATGAAGGGGTATTTCATATTCTCCAAAGTCACCATTTGATGGTTTAGTATCATATCTAGGGCACTTGTTGTGGTGGGGAGGGTCTTACCCATCTGCAGAGATGCAGTTGTATTCTACAGTCCCAGTTGATAGGGGTATGGACTATATGTGTATGCATGCATGTATGTATGTGTGTGTGTGTGTGTGTGTGTGTGTGTGTGTGTGTGGTAGAATATTTAAGAGCTCATGCACCTAATCTACTCATTTTTACCTATTTAATGATTATCTTGGACTGTCCTCTTTTACCAGAAATCTCTCTCTCTCTCTCCCTCCTCAACTTTTTGTTGCTTTTCCCCTTCTGATTAATGTGCTCCATAGTTAAATTCATTTGCCATTTAACCACTAATTCTCCCATTTTCCCTGACTTTTTCATGTCTATTTCTCTCTTTTTATCTTTATTATTATTTCTTTTTCTTTCTCTTCTAATTTCTTTCTTTTTGTAAAGTTACTTTTCTTTGTCTTCTTCTTTACCTACTTTATATTTTCTGCATTCTTTCTTTCTTTCTTTCTTTCTTTCTTTCTTTCTTAATTCTTGTTCTTCAAAATGTGTTTACTAATCATATATATTTTTAATATATATACCCCTGGACAAAAATATAAGACCACCTTCAAAAATAAAAAAAAAGATATTGTTTACAATTTCTAAATTCCAAAAATCAGATATATGAAAGAAAGGTCAAGAGACATTTAAATTTAAAACAAGAAGAAATTTTACTTCATTTTTTATGTGTATTTAAGCGTTTATGCTAAATTTTAAAATTCCTTTTTGACATAAATGTAAGACCATCAATAAAACCTAAAAAAAAAAGGACTTAATTTAATTGAAAAATTCATTAAATATAGTCTATATAATATAAAAGCTATTAAAACTGTAATACTTAAAATACTAAAAGCATTAATGGCTAAAGGAACTAAATTATCAGAATACAGCTCTGAAAAGAGTTGTAAAATCTCAAAGAGAAATTTCGAAGGCCTTAAGACGCAATAAAACTGTTATCTGCAATTATTTGAAAAATTCAAATAAGTATGGAACAAGAAAACCAACTGGCAGGCCAGAAAAATTATCACCACAATTCAAGAGAAGAATTGTTTGCAATGTAAAAAAGAAAACTTTGTCAACATCAAAAATATTGAAATCTCTAGTGGATGCTCCATGCAGTACTAGAACAATTAGAAGGCATTTCAACAACAGAAAAATTTAGCATGAGGAAAGAATTCATTGTCCATGAAGCACAAAGAGAAATGACTGGAATTGAGATTGGCTAGAATTCTGAGAAGAATCCTGGAGGACTGTCACTTACAATCCCGGGGAAAACCACCATACATTACTGATACGAAATTTCACACTGTATATAATAATATGGTAGGAAAGGAAATCCACTGGGAATTGTGCAAGAGATAAAAATTTGACTATACAAATAAATGGTATATGCATAAACCCAAAGCTTTCCAAGAAAATGAGACACATAGGATTCTTTGGGTTTTTGAGATACAAATGTATCACTCAATCCTGGCTAGAAGGCCAGATCCTGAGTTAATCAAAAAGTAAAAAAAGAACTTGTCTTCTGTAGAATTGCAATAACACTTACCAACCAATGAGTCCCAACTAGTGTCCAGTTGGCGGAAAAAAATAAAACGGGTTGTAACTCAATACAGATCCTGATATTTGATGAACGCCTCACCTACGCATGAGTATGGAAATATGGTCTTTTTTATTGTGTGAACCAGATGCCGGAATGTAGCCCACACATGCCTGGCAATTCCAAAAATGCCTCAAGACCCATTGGCATTGCCCTAAAAAGAGGTGCCTCAGGAGCCAGGTGATAAACCTAGCTCTTCCAGAGAGGGTTAGAACCTAGAGGAACCGCCTCCTTGAGGCTTAAGGAGTGCAGGGTTTAGCAAGTGTGATATGAATGGCAACTTCCTGGATTCTATGTCAGATGGCCTTAATTGACAGCCACCAAAACCAAGACACATCCAACCTGATCTGCATATCAGGGAACATGGCTGGCCGAAATGTGTTCCAGCCAAGTGGGCCAGAACTGCAAGTTAAAAGAAATGAAGAACCTGCAGATACTATTAAACTGAAGCAGATATTAATGAACAAACATATTCTCTCAAAGACCAGCAGCCAATTACAACCAAGGGAATGAGCTGGCCCACATGCACACAATAGATGTCCCAATGTGTTATGATAGAGTTCTTGTCTTTCCAAAGTTCAGTTTAGATCTGACTACACAGCTGAGTGCTGACTCTAACAATTTGTCAAATTCCATATCATTTAGTAGATTTTGCTGAGTGAAAATAAAAACAAAAAGATAGACCTTGTTAGAGAGCTGAAAAAGCTGTGTAACAAGAAGGTGTTACTAGTTTTAGTTGGGGTGCTTGGAACAGTTCCTAAAGGCTTAGAAAAAAGACTGGAGGAATTAAGGATCAAAGGAAGAATCAAGGCCATCCAGACCACAGCATTGTTAAAATTGGCTTGAATATTCTGAAGAGTCCTGAAGATCAGAGAAGAAAAGTTGTCACTCAGACTCCAGTGAAAGACTACTAGTTAAAACAGTTGTGAAAAACTAAGAAAAAACTGTATGTCTATTTCAAGTGACAAATTAGTGAGAGTGTGCATAAGAACATATGGTTATGGCTACAAAAGGGAAATCTCAAGAAAGAAATTGAATCTCTTCTAATAGCAGCACAAAATTTCTTAAAACCGTTATGCCATGTGTCCTGCTGGACAATTCAGAATTTTTGGGACTTGAAAACTTAATGTTCTTACTTGACTAGAATTACTACTATTATGTATGATTTTTTTATCTGTGCTCATATTCAGATTGTTTTTTTTGTTTTTTTTCCTCTAGCCTTCTTAATTATTGCTTCCCATATTGTATTCAACTCTATACTTGGTCTACTCAGCAGGTCATTGTAGCCCAACGTATGTGCTGATTCCTTAAGGCATCTAATCCTCCAGTGTTCAGCCCTATCAATTATTTCAACTTTATCCCATAAGGGTGTAATGGTTATAGGCGTTGGTTCCCTAAGCTTCTATGGAGACAATCATCTGGAGGTTGCAAGTTCAATCCTGACTGCAGGAGAGTAACAATACAGGAATACTTAACACTTGTACCCGGTTATGGCTTACGGAATCAGAACAGGCAACCCCTGTGGATTCAATAAAGGATGTAGTTCAAAGTTCTGTAAAGGTTCCCGTGTTCAACAAACACCTGAAGAAGGCCAGAGGACATATCGGCCGAAATGTTGTGGAAATAACAGTAACAATAAAGATGAAGAAAATAGTCTGAAAACCCTTAAGGATAAAAAGGATAAAGGAATTCATACCTTTCTCAATGGTATTAGTCCAAAAGTGAACATAATGGCACAACACAGAGACTCCTTTTTTATTGGGAATCATTGAAATAGATCCAAAATTTATTACAGAGCCTAAATGATGTATGGGGAGAGAAGGGACCAATAAACAATTGAAGAACTAGGATGGCATATTCTTCAGCAAGCAGCCTTAGCCTTTCCTTCCCTCCAACTATGAAGATGTTAAGTTATGTCATATGTTATATATATATATATATATATATGTGTGTGTGTAATATACAGTAACAGACTGAAACTTACTCTTATCTAGATTGTAAATGTATGGATTTACCAACCGCTCTGCACAAGCAGGATATGACACAAGGTCAATTTTTCAAGCAGAGTTAAACAGGCAGTTGGAATTCAGAGTTTTCCTTCTTCTACGCCAGTTGACATACTAAGGTTAAAGAGCCCAGTCTGTCCTACAATTTATCCATAGCTGGTGGGAGAATAGTTGGAGTCATACCTTTTCCAAGGGTTTTAGCACAATGTGAACTGCCCAAAAATTTCTATGTGCAGCATCTGATACAAGGTCAATTTTTGAGAGGAGTACAGCTGGTTTGAATTCAGAGTTATACATTCTCTGAGACTGTTTGCTTTTTCACAGCTAAAGAACCCTGTCTGCTCTACTATTTACTCAGAGCTGGGAAGGGGGAAGAGATGGATATACTAATGTTAATAATGGTTCTTGGTGAGTGGGGATGTGACTAATATCTTCCTTGCACTACTTAACCCAATAACAATCATTTTTGTTGTTGTCTCCATTATAGTTAATGAGCTTCTTGTAAAAATCAATAAAAATTTAACTCGTATTCAAGTAAACCTGATTTTAATGTTCAAACTTAACATATAAAAGATGGTTTAAATTTTAGTGTTATTTATCAATTAGTCATCACAGGTGCAAATAAATAATTGGCATTCTAGAAGATCAATACAAAGGTCAAGTTTTGATTGATTCAGTTTTCTCAGGTCATATTCCAGCTGTTACCAAGAATGTTGGTAGTTTTGGGGGTGCGACTATGTTGATGTGAGTCAGATCATTGATTTTTTTGTTATGATTTCAAAGTTAAAAAACAACAAACAATTATGCCTGTTGTGTATGTCAGTCTTATTTTGAGAGGGTTGTTTTTTGCTTTCCATTTTTTTGTGTGCGGGGAGGAAGGGATCTGTTTTTAACTCATTGAAAAAAAGGTATTCATTCTTAATGGAATTTTAAATAAAGCATTTTTTTATATATGATAATGTTTGAAAAAAAATGGTTGAATAAAAAACTAATGAATAGAAATACTATGTTACTAGTTCTTTTTTTAGTCACTTTTATTGTGACAATACTCTTTTAATCTAATAAATTCATATGCTACATTATTAGTTCAGTTTTCATCTCCTTTTTATGACATAACTATTTTAAAACTATTTTAAGAATTTTTTCCCTTGATGATGATCTTAAGATCGAAACTAGTTGAGAATAATTTAAAAAAGTAATTACAAAGAAATATTCCTGTTTGTCCTATCACTTTTTTTCATCTTATATATATATATATATATATATATAAATGTTGACCAATTAATAAACAAAGACAACTAAAAATATTGTTGTTTATTCTTATTTCTCATGCTAATGCCAGTAGTCAAATGTTCAAGCTCCAGCAAAACCTCAAATTTCAAACACTGATTTTCAAGGCAGGTCACCCTTCTTTTTTTGAAAGATTGGCGCATTTTAAATCTTACGAAGTCTCAGACATGACTAATCTCACCAGTGGGAAATTGTTATAACTAAACAAAAAGTTACTGAATGAGAAATAAACAAAATGGAGGTTGGAAATGAAAATGGAAATCTTTATAACATTAACAAAATGCAATACTTGCCAGTGGTATGAAGAAGGTAACTGCTGCAGTGGTGACTACTTAGGTGTATATTTTTACCCTCTCACAATAGTGTTCAACGTATTTATGAGGAATGAGACATACCTATTAATCTTCATTGATAGGGTATATAACAGAAATCCACAACTATATTAGTCACTAGTAGTGACTCTTGTAATTTGTTTTTAAAGTTTTAAGAAACTGGAAGAGTAAGTTCCGCCATTGTTTTTTGTCAATAAAAAGATGGTAGGAATCTCTCTCTTTCTTGGGAGTCTTGTGATGATTTTTATCACAGTTACCATCCTGAGCTATTATGAGAGAAATTAACATTTATAAGATGATTCATAGAATATGCATGGAAATTATTTCTTTCTCTGGTCAAACTGATCTTTGCTTCTTTTATCAGACTGATATATATATATATATATATATATATATATATATAAGCTGGTCAATCATAGTTGAGGGCAACTCAAAGGCTCCTTTTTCAATAGCTACTACACTGAGGTGTACACGAGAGTGCTAATCCTTATCCTCCACTTACCTTGGATCCCGACCTTATAATGCTGAGTATTAAGCAAGGAAGCATCAAGTACCGTTTTTTAAGTCTTTGGTATGACTTGACATGAGCTTGAACCTCAGTCTTCCAGGCCATTGGCAAATACTCTAACCATTATACCAAGGGGCCAGTTGACACTGCTGGAGAAGTAAGGACAAAATCATAAGTGACATTCTCCTCTGGACCCCTTCGTATGAAAGAGCAAATGTTGGATGAATAGCTAGCACTTATCTACAGCAGCACTGTGTAGACACAGGATGTAGCCAAGAAGACCTGCCAAAAGTGATGGACACTAGAGACAAGTGGTGAGGGAGAGTCAGGGAAATCCATACTAAAGGCACAACATGATGATAATGATATATATGTATATATATATACATATGAAGATATTTATTATTAAGATTTTTCGGACTATTGTCCTCATCTTTATTGTTAGTTCCACACTTTTAAAATTTAGACAACTCATACACATGAGGCTCGGTTAAAAAGTTCATAGGCTGAAAAGTTCATATGAAGATGTCATATCTGCTGTTGATGACTTTTTTTATGAATGGGATCCAAGCACTTCAACACCAATGGAACAAGTGTGTTGACAGCAAGGGGAACTATGTTGAAAATAAACCTCATTTGGTCAAATTCCATGAGAGTATTTTAGTCAACCTGTAAACTTTTCAGACAAACTTTGTATATATATATATATATATATATATATATACACACACACACACACACACAGATAGATAGATAGATAGATAGAAATGCTAATAATAAAGACATGCTTCATTAAGAAATTCAAAGACTATTATATCCAAATAATAGTTAAAAAAAAATGAATATATTTTCTGAGTACTTACCAGTTCAGATTGCAGTAAATCAAGTTTCTGTCCAAAATCAGTGGTTTCATTTGCAGCAGAACTGCCATTATTGTGGCTAATTTGCAGCCTTCCTTCCTGATCTGAATTCTCACCATATTGTACTTTGTTGACATGTTGAGACAAAGGAGAAGATGTGTCAGCAGGTGAAAAGTTTGTAAATGGAGAATATGACAATGATGAAGATGATGAGGTATTGGATGTGTCTGAGCCATTTTCATCACCTTGCTTCTTCAATTGGAAATTACGGCTCTTCTTCCCATCATTTCTTTTTTTCCTGCTCTCTGGAATGTTCCAACTGTCTGGTTTGTGTCGAGCATCTTCCAATGTAGCATCATCATCATTATCATCAACAGATGCTCCAAGGCCATCATCTTGACGGTCAGATATTTGGGTTTTTCCTAATTTTTGCGGGTGAGACTTGATAATTTGACTCTCATTATCTGCATCATTTCTACCTGTTCTTTGTCTCAATGGAGAAAAACGGCAAAATTTGGTATCTAAGTTTTGGACGTTTGATTGGGGGTGTCGAAATGGTGTTGATGATGGTGAATTTGGTGGGACCACTGATGACATTGCTGTTGGCTTTTCCTTGACTTTTGCACCTCTAACATTTTCTTTTCGTGGTTTTATTGTTGGCGATGGGGACATACGTGTCCTTAGAATTTCTTGTCTTTGATTGCAGGAATTGGTAAGTCTAGATTTTAGATTTTGATTTCCAGAACTTTTAACATTATCTTCTCTAGCAGAAGAGTCTGAGATTGATTCAAAAGCATCATCATAATCAGAATTGGACATAGCTTCCATGCCAAAGCTCCTTATTTCATCATCACTTGTACAAATAATTTCAGTATCATTTGAAGTTTCTGTATCAGTGTCATTCTCTGTATCAATATCCACAGCAGTTTGGGAGAGAAGTGGACGTCTCTGTCCTCCCAAGACCCTTGATAATGCTCTGCTCTTTTTATGGGAGTCTGAATCTATGGATAAGTGATGTTTTTGGTATGGGGAATCAGTTCCAATTTGATCAAGTTTGTACTGCTCCAGTTGGCTCAATGTGGAATCACTTAGCTTTTGACTTCCACATTCAAATGCCTTTTGATTCTGCCTCCTCCGCAGAAATGGACTCTTGTTACTCGTTTTATCATTGGCACTACAGACTGAAGATGGTGTAGAAGATGCAGAGGTAGACATGCTGTCTCTCCCCCATTTGTTACCATCAAGAGTGTCCTCATTATTGCTGCTGTTGGCTGGCTTATTGTTTCTTCGTGTTGTTTGTAGACACATTTCTTCATGAATACCAGGGGCTGCAGTCAGTACTGGATTATGTAGTTTCAATTTCTGGGCAAGGACCATTACTGTAGTCAGACTATCACTGGATAATTCTTCAGGTTTGGAAGTCCACATGTTTAATTTGATTCTGTTGATTTCTATTAATTTTCCTTTAATATTTACACTTGTTTCAAATATGCAAGGCAATTTTATGTTGGTCTGGAGTGGAGCTGGTAAAAAAAAAGAACATCCAAGTATAAAAAAAAACTTGCTTGTGCTGTACCTCAAATTTTGAATATAAGTCCAATTATATTTTCTTTAGTTTAAATAAAAAAGTGAGGCCTTTAAAATTAAAATGAGATCAAAAGAATTGTCTCTAATTTAAAAAAAATGTTCCTTTAAATTAGAATAAAATAAAAGCTGTTGAGTCTACTTAATGAAAAAAAAACACCAAATTTTTTCTAAATTCTCTAAAAATTGAAATTGAATTTTAGAAGATTGATATTGTTTAGTAATGTAAGTAATTATGAACATTTTAAAATCAGTTTTTCTTCTTTAAGAGATCATTCGGTTAATAATTATCTCAGTTCTGCTATTAAATTGCAGGTTTCGATTTAATGTTCTTCAACAAGTGCTGGATAATATTATTTTACTTGATTTTACAATGTTGTTTTTTTTAACAAGTGAATCTTTTAAAAGATCTTTGTACACTAACTTGATTAATTTTTATTTAAGGATCTCTTTATGACCAGGTTGGGGGGTCCGCATGATGTAATGGTTAAAGTAGTAAGTGAGTTTGAACTCCAGTCACGTTATTATGTTCACTTTCAAAAATTCCCTTGGGATAAGTATGAACCCCCTTATCTCCCTAGCTATGGGTTAAGTATAGTACTATTACTATACTGTCCCAGAAGGATGGATTTGGCATTAAATAACCCAAGAAGGTTGATTTGCCATTAAACAATAATCAAAAAAACTCTTCATGACCAGTCATTGGTTCACAATGACCACTTAATATAGGTGTGGATTTTCCATTCATATTTTCCCTCTTGAACTTGACGTAAGTCAATGATGACAGTACTTCTGTTCATCTTGAAGTTTATCGGAACTAAAATACAAACCTGGTGTTTCCTATGATAAACTGAAGTTGCAGAAACAGATGCCTTTTTCTCATTTATCTTTTGGTGAATGTATTTTTCATGGTGTAAAGTGCTAAAAGTTTCTTTTACAATCAGTTGTCAAACAGATAAGAATCTATATGGATATTAATGATATTCAGTAAAAGGTCAGTGTGTTGCTCATTAGTTAGCCAAATGAAGTTGGTGCAGTCTCAGAGGGATAAAGTTCTGGCTTCTGTTCTTTTCATATCACAACTCAGCTTTAGTATCCTAAAAAAGAAAAGACAAGATAAAATAAATCTTTAAGTATTGATGAAGATAACAAATCAAAGATGCTGGAAATAAGCTAATATTTTCTGATATAAAGGTTGACTGAAAAGTAACTCCATATTTCAAAATACTTATAATTGTAAAAATTATTTAAGAAATAAATTATAAGAATTTTAAAATACAGAATTACTTCTCAATCACCAAGGACATCGACACGAGGTTAACGAAAGCATGGACAGCTATCAATAGGCTATCGATTATATGGAAATCAGACCTAACCGATAAAATGAAACGCAGTTTCTTCCAGGCAGCGGTCACATCGATACTGCTATATGGGTGCACTACATGGACGCTAACAAAACGGCTGGAGAAGAAGCTAGACGGCAATTACACAAGAATGCTGCGTGCAATCTTGAACATGTCCTGGCGACAACACCCCACAAGACACCAACTGTACGGCCACCTGCCTCCTATCACGAAAACTATTCAAGTTAGACGAACCAGACATGCAGGACACTGCTGGAGAAGCAGGGATGAACTCATAAGAGATGTACTCTTATGGACCCCCACATATGGCCATGCAAAAGCAGGACGACCAGCACGAACATACATTCAGCAGCTATGTGAGGATACGGGATGTTGTCCTGAAGACCTGCCTAGGGCGATGAACGATAGAGAGGAGTGGCGAGAGAGGATCAGGGATATCCGTGCTACCAGCGCGACATGATGATGACTGCTCATATATATGTACTCACCCCCCAATAAGTATTTTATAAAAATATTTCTTCTAAAAAAGATGCCAGTAAAAGGGTAAAAAGAATTCCATTCATTTTACTGCCGACCAGTTTTGGTTTGGTTTGGTTTGGTTTTATGGCATATCAACCATTGTAGGTTATTTAATGCCAAATCATCTTTATACAAATATATTAAATATATGATTTGGTTTGGTTTGGTTTTATGGCATATCAACCATTGTAGGTTATTTAATGCCAAATCCTCTTTATACATATATATTAAATATATATGATTTGGTTTGGTTTAGTTTTATGGCATATCAACCATTGTAGGTAATTTAATGCCAAATCCATTTTTATACATAAACAGTTCTATTTCAAAAAGTTAGGTTTAGTATAAGTACACAGTTTAAATATCAAAACAGTTCTATTTCAAACAGTTTAGGCTGCTAACTGGAAAACTGAATAAAATTTTTGGAAGCTTTATGGATATGATAAAAATAAATGGAAAAAGGGGATAAATCAAACACTTACAACGTGTTTAGTGGTAATGTTTCATTCTTTATTCACAGAAGAACTTCTTCAGCCGACATTTTTTGAATTTTTCTTCATTTTAGCAATTGAGGAAATAGATAAAATAAGTAAGTAAAGTTGGCGACCATAGTCAAGGGTGACCTGAAGGCTCCCTTTTCGATAGCTATTACACCAAGGTGTAGGGGAGGGTGCTACTCCTTTCCCTGGATTGTTCCACTTTACCCATAATCCGTACCTTATAATGCTGAGTGTTAAGCAAGGAGGCATCAAGTACCATTTTTTGAGTCTTTGGTATGACTCGACCTGGGATTGAACCCATGTCTCCCGGGCCATTGGCAAACACTCTAAGCGCTAGGCCAATGTCCAGTACTTAGATAAAATAAAGGAGAATATAAAAAAAAGTATAAGGAAAGGGTCAAAAGACAAGGGACAGATAAGGAAAAATAAATAAAAGCAGTTGTTACTTAATTTATTTTTGCCCAATCAGCTGGGGCTGTAGAATACACTGACTGCACCTCTGCAAAGAGGTAAGACCCCCCCCCCAACGAGTGTCCCGAATATGACACTAAACAATTTGATGGTGAGGTTCCAGTAATGCTGGGGCCTTGGGGAATACGGAGTACCCCTTCATTGCTATTGCTTCCAGGTCCACTCTGGCCTGGCATGGTAGCACCTGGTAGGGCCCTATCTATGGGTTAAATAGAACTAACGGCATACTTATGCTAAACTGAATATCTTGAAATAGAAATATTTTTGATAATTGAACCGTGTTTACATTTTGAACTGTGTGCTTGTGCTGAACTGAATTATTTCAAATAGAACTGTTTTTTGACATTGAAACTGTATTTACACTAAACTGAATTGTTTAACTTAGAAATGTTCTGACATGTCACTGTGCATAAACAAAATCTGTACTTTTACTAAACTGAATTAGCTGAATTAGAACTGCTTGACTAAACTGAATAGCTCGAAATAGAAATGTTTTTTGTAATTAAACTGTACTTACACTTAAACTGCATGCTTATGCTCAACTGAATTGTTTTAGATTGAACTATTTTTGACATTGAAACTGTACTTATACTAAACTGAATTGTTATATATAATTGCTTGAATAGTTTGAAATAGAAATGTTTTTGACAATTAAACTGTGTACATATGCTAAACTGAATTGTTTTAAATAGAACTGATTATTTACATAAAAATGGATTTGGCGTTAAATAACCTACAAAGGTTGATATGCCATAAAACCCCACAAACCAAACCAAACCAAACTTAATTTATTTGTCTGTTTCTTTGAAAATGTTACACTTGAAATTAGTCAAATTAACATCTTTTCACTGGAATGAATTGAAACTTCACTGATTGTATAGCAGTCAATCACTATAAGCAAAAAACAAAGAGAACACTTATGGGACCCCAAATTCAAAACCTTTTTAAATAAATTTAAAATTTTTCTACTTTCGGAAATATTTATTTTGTTGTATTAGGACAACTGTTAGCAATGACTAAATCTCTAACACTGTTTATTATAGAAGTAATTCTAGTTTAGAAAATAATAGTTCACGACACAGTTGCTAATATGTGTGATAAAATAGATTCTAATTTCTATGGTAAGTTCTTAGTAAAAACATAAGTTAAATGTTGGTATTTAATTATTTGAATGAAGTTTGGTCTTTTTTTTCTGTTAAATTTTCCTCTGAGCCAAAAGTTTATTAAAGAAAGATAATTTCAAATAAATGACCTTTAAAAACTAAATTTATTAGTTTCATTAATTCATTTTTTCTTTCAAATAATTCCCTTACTTTTTAGATATTTCTCATTTATATACATACATACATACATACATAAACATATATATATATATATATGTTATTGAATATCTTTCATGTTAATACCTCTCTCTCTCTCTCTATATATATATATATATATATATATATATATATATATATATATATACAGAGGTATTAACATGAAAGATATTCAATAACTAACCCTACCATCCATCCTAACAAAATGAGCCAACCCCATATAAAATTTAAAAAAAACGTTACAAATAAATTTAGATAAAACTCGCAGTAACAAACAATCTAACACAACCAGTGAGGATGACCTGCAAAGTGGTTGAAAGTACTTGGGCTAATATTGGGCACTTTCTCCACCACAAAAAATAACAAGAAGACTTGAATGTCTTCACTTAAAGATCTTAAAAAGAAAACACTCTGTGGTCTTTAACCAAACATGCTTATATATGTGTGTGTGTGTGTGTGTATATATATATATATATATATATATATATATATATATATATATATATATATATATATATAAAGGGTGTTACTCCTTTCCCTAGATTGATTCACTTACCCTTGATCCATACCTTATAATGCTGAGTATTAAACAAGGAGATAACAAGTACCATTTTTTGAGTCTTTGGTATGACATGAGCTAGGATTGAACCCATGTCTCCTGGACCATTGGTGAACACTCTAATATATATATATATATATATATATATATATATATATATATATATATATATATATATATATATATATATATATATATATATATATATATGATAGAAATATGTGAAAAGTTGGATAAATCAAACACTTTACTCAAATTTAGATGTGTGATATTTCGTTCAGGTTTGTGAAGATGAAATAAAGCCCAAACAAAATATCACACATTTAAATTTGAGTTAAGTGTTTGATTAATCCAACTTTCCTCATATTTCTCTCATACTGACAGATTCACTATAAATCTATCTTTTTAACATATATATATATATATATATATATATATATATATGTTAGTGTGTATGAGGGAGAGAGAGAGAAAGAAAGAGAGAGAGAGAGTGTGTGTGTGTGTGTATAAGTGTGTGTGTGTGTATATGTGTGAGTGTGTGTTCGTTTTTTATGATTGATTTTTTTTATACCCAATATAGGAGCTCATATCCTTACAACTTCCTATAATCATCTTGTAAAAGAAATGAGCCAAAGATTGATGATTGATTGATTTTAATGACATCTAAATTTGTCTAGGGTTATTTTATGCCTTAATGTTAGGGAATCATGTTCATTATACTTTTATTCTTGCGTTTTTTGAGCTGTTATTTTTTTAGAGGTTTTTGCCCATTGAATCATTTTTTTTCAGTATTCAATACATATTCAGTTATTATGCATCAGTGTACAGTAAATTATATGAAATGTATGTTTATTCATAAGTCGGAAGTACAAAAAAGTAAAAGTTTGTATGTGTATGAATATTTGTTTCTCCCCACTGTATATGATATCAAGTATTCCCATCTAATACAATTAATTTGCACACAGATCTATTTGACCCATAGTTAAGATCCTAACAGGTACTTCAACTTGTTGGGGTGTCTCCCCTTCAGATGGACTCGCCCTCATGTGACACATACCGGCTAAGCTCTCTTCTGCGCAGTCTTGGCAAGCCGTCACCAAGAACAGATGTAATGTTCATGATTGTTTTAAGCTGATATGAGGTTTCTCCTAGCTATCATTTATGTATGTACTATTTTCTCTCAATATATTTTTTATCACTCATTTCCAAGTCGTGTTATCATTTCAACCTCCATATCAGAGATGACTTGGGAGTAATGATAATGAAGGGATACTCCACACAACCAAGAGGTCCAGAACTAGAGCCTCACCACCAGATGCAGTTTTGTGTAATACCCTAGACATTTTCTACATTGGTGATCCTATTTACCCAACCCCTCCGCTCAGGCAGGATATGATACAACGTCAATTTTTAAGCAGAGTTTAACAGGTTTGAATTCAGAGTTTTCCTTCTCCTAGAATAGTTGCCTCACCAAGGCTGAAGAACCCAGTCTGCCCTACTATTTACTCATAGCTGGAGAGAGAATAATTGGATTCATAGCTTCCCCAAGGGTATTAGTGCTATGTGAAATGCAATCAGTCTCGTCCAGGATTTGAACTCGTATCGCCATGTCCATTTCCTACGACAATAACCTTTACACCATGGGCACCTCCTAACAGGTACTACATTTTTCTACATTGGTGATGGGAAAGTTGAACTTTGCCCTGTAGGAATGTTCAAGTCCCCAAAATTATTTCATATTTTCATACAATATAAAATTAAACAACCTTGATAAAAAAAGATTAATAATGTCAGAATTAAATATGATTCAAGTTGAGCATAACTTTTTTGTTTCAATGAGTTATGCAATACAATTTAACAAAGGGCAAACCAGAAAGAAGAAGAAAATATGTTTTTTTCTTTCTTTTCTTGTATTGGCATATTAACCTTTGTGGATTATTTAATATCAAATCCATCACTGTAAAATAACAGTTGTTGTACTATTAAGGTGTCAAATTTTTAAAAATCCAATAGTTGCTTGTCAAGAATTGCAAGATGATTTGCTTTCATCAGGAATCTGTGTCACTAAATGAACAATAAGCAAGAAATTCTTAGGAACACTCTAAAATCACACTCCCATTGGAAAACTCCATTGTGACTGAAAAGACGCTGAAATACTAGATTGAAATTTGTTTGTGAACATAAGGATAACGAAAAATTGTATTGAGAAAGAGTATTATAGACAGACAAAACCCATAGCTGGAAGAATCAGGAGTTTCATAACATTCCTCATAGTATTACTCCAAATGTAAATGTAATAGTATAACTGAAGTTTGAACAAATTTACTATGATGTTGCAGTCTAGCAGGTCAGCCATAACAACCTGAGACTCCTCTCACTTACTATGATGTTGCAGTCTAGCATGTTAGCCCCAACAACATGGTACACCCCTCCACTTACTATAATGTTGCAGTCTAGCATGTTAGCCCCCAACGACATGGTATTCCCCCCACTTACTATGATGTTGCAATCTAGCATGTTAGCCCCAACGACATGAGACTCCCCCCACTTACTATGATGTTGCAGGCTAGCATGTTAGCCACAACAACATGATACTCGGCAGTTCAAAACATTATTCACTACACTACAAAGACTTCCCACTAAGAAGAAAATAAAACAAACAGGAAATTTTTATTAACCAAGAATTTATTTCCTTTTTCTCTAATAGCCAATTGGATTAATGAAGAATTTAATAAGTAAACTTTTACTTTACCAAAATATGTTGCCACAATCGACCACAATGGACTAACCAAACAAGAAGCAATAACAGCATTACTAGTTTCTACAATAAGTTCCATACTTATCAGATATTAAATATTATTGTTTTTTATGCACATAGTCACATCAAATACAAATAATTATTTAACAGATTTATTTGACCCATAGATGGGACCCTAACAGGTACTACCATTTAAAGTCAGAGTGGAATTGAGAGTAATGGTAATGTAGGGGTATTCCACACTACCCGGATCTTGAGAACTGGATCCTCACTATCAGATACAGTTTAGTGTTATACGCAGGACACCCCTATTTTTAGGTAGAGGGGATCTTATCCCTCTGGAGAAAATACAGTCAGTGTGTTTCAGAAAAATTCATATCATGTTGTAATTTATCAATAATTTGCCCAACTTTTGTTCTGATGATCTTAAATTTTAACAAATGCATAGAAACAATTCAAAATTCTGTGTTTAATGTTTAAGTATTTTTCTTTTCAAGTATAGAAATACCATTCATTCGAAAAAAAAAGGCGGGGGTTAAACATTGAATATAGAATATTGAGTTTTTTTTATGCCTGTTTTTAAAATTTAAGAATATTTGAACAAGAGTTAGTAAAATTATCAGATTATGAAATATTATCAATTTTTCGGAAACACCCTGTACTTCTAAAATGATATCAAATTTTTTAAAACGCCCTGTATAACATGAATATAACTATATAACTAAATAAGGATAATTCTCAGTCTCATGAAAAAGAAGCAGACTCCCATGGATAAGAAATATGAGTTCAAATCTGGCTGGAGATGCTTATTTTTCTTTTTATTTCTGATCTGCATAACTGGTTAACAATCATAAAGTAGCAAGCTTGGTATAGTGATAAAAAGCAACGGAAATTAAGATGAAAGAAATCCTAGTCAAAGAATTAATTATAACAAACATTTCTCTGTAAATAATTTGCATTGCCATACAAAATATTCTAAAAAATGATTTAGCCACTTGTTATTACCATTAGAATTACAAGCACACGTCTCTGGGAAATGTTTCATCATGAGTCATCAGTTGCCATAGAAACAGGAGACTCATATCAACATGACATATTGAGACTGGCATTGTGTCTGTGTGTTTGATTATCAACCCTATTTTACACATCTTTTATTTTCTGTCCCAAAACTAGCCAAGGGACTACTTTCTTCCTTGATGACCACGCGTGGCTATGATGAAAACTTAGGAGCACCAGCGACATCAGTGAATCTGATTCACATGATCTGTTCACAGAGGCAGTTTTCAAAAGATCCAGGATTATGGTCTCAGTCATTAAGAATAATTTGGGATGATTCCTTTCGACTAAAACTAATCAGATCCATAATAGAGATTATTTTGTGATCAATTAAGTTTAGTTTTTCTGGCTAGCTCTCCACATAATTTAATTTCATCTTTATTCTCTTATTCTTATACCTCCTCTCTCCACTCTCCCTACTTTCTTCTACTCCTCTTTCTCATTTCTTTTCTCTCCCCTTCTTCCAAGTTCAGACTCCATTTTCTCTTCCCTTCTCTTTCCTCTCTCTCTTCCTTTATCCTCTTACTTAATCTTTCTCTTTTTTTTCACACTCCTTCTCTTTATCCTATCCTTTCCCCCCACTTCTTCCAAGTCCCAACTGCTTTTTCTTCTTTCTTCTCTTCTTTTCCCCCCTCTCTCCTCCTTTCTCCTCTCAACTAATCTTTCTCCTTTCTCTCATACAACTCCTCTTTCTCCACTCTCTTTTTCTCTGTCCACTCTCTGCCTCTTTCTTCCTTCTTATTTTTCTTTTACTCCTGATATTTCTTGTACTTTGAAAAGGAAAAGAGAAAGAAAAAAAAAGCGAGAGAAAAGGGAGAAAATGAAAACAGAGAGAAAAAGAAAAGTGAGGAAAGAAAAAAGAGTTGGGAAGAGAGGGAAAAGGAGAGAAGATGACTGAAGGAAAAAAGTGGAAAATTTGAAATTATAAGGAAACTAAAAACAGAGAGAAAAGAAAAAGGTGGGAAAGAGAGAGGATGAGAAAAAAGAGAGAAAGAAAAAGAAGGAAAAGAGAAAAGAAGAAAAAGAGAAAAGAGAAAGAAAGAAAAAGAAAGAGTGAAAGAGAAAAAGAGAGGGAGAGAGAGAAAAGCAGAAAAAGTAAGGTGAGAAAGTTAAAAAGAACTGTTGCGAGAGAGAGAGAGAGAGAGAGAGAGAGAGAGAGAGAGAGAGAGAGGGAGAGAGAGAGAGAGAGAGAGAAAGGAAAAGTGACAAAACGAAAAAAGAAAATATGAAAATGAGAGAGTAAGGAAACAGAAAGCGAAAGAAAAGAAAAGAAGAAGAAAAAGTGACAAGAGAAAGAAAAAAAGAGAGAAAAGGAAACAGGGAAAAAAGGTAAAAGAAAAGTGAGAAAGGTAAAAAGAATCAGTAAAAGAAGGAGACAAACAAACTGACAGAAACAGAGACAGAGAGAAAGAGTAAGAGAGTGAAGGTAAAAAAAAGAGGAAGAAAAGTGACAAAGAAGAAAGTGAGAATGAAAAAAAGAGAAAAAGGGAAAAAGAAAGAAAGAGAAGAAAAAGAGAGAGAAAAAAGAAAAGGTGAAAAGAGAAAAGAGAAAGAAAAAAGAGAATTGTTGTTATTTACTAAGCCTAACTTAGTTTAAGTACAATGCCAGAAATGAGGAGCACCCAGTGAGAATCAAACTCACCAATAATGATCTCTCTAGCCATTATACTCCAAGAGGTGCTCAGAAAGAGAGGAAAGTTGATATCATAAAAATAATTACAAACTTCATGAAATATCAGGATATTGTTAAAACAGATTTGATAAAGAAAATAATCTTGTAATTGCTGAGCCATACAAAATGCACTGTGCAGGCATCCATGGCTTTGTGATAATTGCCATTGGAAATGGACTCAGCTACCAAGGTTCAAATCCTGAACAAGGCTGTTTGCATTTCACATAGCACTAATGTTCTGGGAAAATGTATGAATACAAATATTCCCCCTCCAGTTATTGGTAAATAGTAGGGCTAACTGGTTTCTTTAACTTTATTATAACAACCACTCTAGGAGAAGGAAAACTTTGAATTGAAAACTAGTTGTAGACTAAGATAGTGAGGGGCTTTGCCAGGCTATTCCTGCCCAAGACACTCTACATAAGTAGCACCCCCACAATCAAACCAATTTATTGGATAAGCCTTTTTTTAATGGATTTAGTTACTTGTTTTTCTTAAAGAAAAACTATGTCCAGTTTAAGAGGAATCTGTAAACCTAAACATACAGACATACACTTAGGGAAGTGTAAACCTAAACATACAGACATACACTTAAACCTACATACATACAGACATACACTTAAACATACAGACATACACTTAAACATACACTTAAAGTGTAAACCTAAACATACAGACATACACTTAAAATCAATACTTGATCAATATCAAATAGTTATAGTTGGTGCATTTTAATCCAACAGCCAAAGAACAGATTAAAAATAAAAGCTAAAATAAATAAAACTTATCCAAAAGAAGAAATAAAA
This sequence comes from Sepioteuthis lessoniana, assembly GCA_963585895.1. Lineage (NCBI taxonomy): Eukaryota > Metazoa > Mollusca > Cephalopoda > Myopsida > Loliginidae > Sepioteuthis > Sepioteuthis lessoniana. The sequence continues at coordinate 22,964,921 of OY757926.1, forward strand.
AGATATAGATGTGATAAATAAGTAGCTACAGCTGGGATATTGATTACTGATTAGACCACTGCACAAGATCATTGTTCATCAAATAATATTAAACTACTTAAACCATGAATCAGCTCAAATCAATCAATTAATTTACATAAATGGCTTGACAGATGTTAATTTGTTTCAGTCTGTTATTGATTTGAATCCTCATTGGATTTGTGTTGTTTGTTGATCCCAATTATGCGTATTTACCAAACCCCCTCCAGATCTGTAGGATGTGACACAAGATCAGTTTTTAAGTAGAGTTTAACAGGTTTGAATTTAGAATTTCCCTTCACCTTATCCAATTAAAGAGCCCGATCTGCACAACTAGTTACCCATAGCTAGAGGGAGAATTGTTGGATTTATACATTTCCCAAGGGTATTAGTGCTTTGTGAAATGCAAACTGCTTTGTCCAGGATTTGAACTCTGGTGACCATATCCATTTCCTTCAATGATAAATATTACACCATGAACTCCTCCATTAAAATGTTAATCTCAATTGTATCTTTGTATTAAAATAAAACTTATTCAATAGATTTATATACATATTTACGCAACTTTGTTTTTTCCGGCACAAGAACACAATTATGAAATTGACTGGACATTGGCATGATGGTTAGAGTGTTCACCAATGGCTCGGGAGACCTGGGTTCAATCCCAGGTTGAGTCATACCAAAGACTCAACAAATGGTACTTGATGCCGCCTTGCTTAACACTCAGTAGTATAAGGTATGGATCAAGGGTAAAGTGGAGCAATCTAGGGAAAGGAGTAGCGCCCTCCCCTACACCTTGGTGTATTAGCTATCAAAAAGGGATCCTTCAGGTCACCCTCGAATATGGTTGTCAACCTTACTTACTTTTATACAATTACCTACAAGGCCAGATTATGTCACAAAAATTGGTTTAATGTGGGGTGCTGTGCTTCCAACAGGGTGATTTAAAAAATCATTTAGGTTCCATCAGTAGTCTCTTTCAAAGGTGCTTCAGGCATCAGGCAATAAACTTAGACCATACCCCTTTTAGAAAAGGGGACAACTGAACTAAACTGTGAATTGTTTTATCTGCCTCCCAAGCCAAAAGGTAGACAAGCAATAAGGCCATGCCCTCAGGGTATTTCTGAATAAATAAAATTCATTGATTTATGAAATTTGTTGATTAATGGGAAAGACATAGATTAAGTAAGGCAGGTACATCACAAGACTATTGTCAGTTTTTTTTTTGTTTTGGCTGGGGAAGCATCCAATAACTTTAGTGCAGCAAGTACAAACAGTGGGGGTGTGAGTAGAAATCTTTTATGTTGTAAAAATTAACTCTCAGAAATTAGTTCACTCTACATTCATAGTGGGTGAAACAAGGGATTTTAAGAAGGCCAATCCTCCTCGGAACCTCTTGATAACAGTACTAAGGCTTGGAGTGCTTTATATTCAGACAAGTGTTTTATTGATTGATTTCAACAGCATGTGAACCCATTTAGGGTTATTTTATGCCTGGAGGTCAATGGATCATGTTCACTACATGTCTACATTTACATTTTTTATGTAGATGTTTCTGTAGAGGCTTTTTTTTTTGCATGTAATCCTATTGAATATGAATTATTTTTCAAAAAATCCATTTGACCTATAGATGGGACCCTAACTGGTACTACCACTCCAGGTCAGAGTGGACTTGGAAGTAATAGAAAAGGCTTTAGTAGAAAAAACCTTTCTAATTCTTTTATAATAGAGACTATGTTTGTAAATGAGATCCAAAAAGATTGAAAGAGTTTTGTTTTTTCTTATGAAGGAATTAGTTTGGTTTGATTTGGTTTTATGGCTGATCAACCATAGTTAGTTATTCAGTACCAAATCCTATTCTTATATATATATAATAAACATATGATTTGTAAACACATTTTGCAGATTCACATAATTAAATGATCAAACAGTTCTATTTCTAACAATTCAATTTGACATTAAGTCAACAAAGTTGAATGTTTTCAAGTATTGCAATGTAAAATAACAGTTCAATTAAACATCAGTCATTTGTTTACACACAGTTAAATGACCAAACAGTTCTATTTCAAACAATTCAATTTCACATAAGTCTTTTGTTTGCATTCAGTTTAAATGTTAAACAGTTCTATTTGACCCATAGGTAGCACCTGATAAGGTCCTATCATTAGGTCAAATAGAACTGCTTAATATTTAAGCTGAGTGTAAACAAAAGACTTATGCTAAGTTGAATTGTTTGAAATAGAACTGTTTGGTCATTTAACTGTGTGTAAACAAATGACTGATGTTTAAATGAATTGTTAGTGATACATAGCAATACTTGAAACCATTTAACTGTGTGCTAAAGAATGAGCTAGGCTCACTTAAAAATATTATCAACAAAATGTGTTTACAAATCCTATATATTTAATACATATGTATAAAGAGGATTTGGCATTAAATAACCTACAATGGTTGATATGTCATAAAACCAAACCCAACCAAACCAAATCATATATATTTAATATATATGTATAAAGAGGATTTGGCATTAAATAACCAACAATGGTTGATATGCCATAAAACCCAACCAAACCAAATCATATATATTCAATATATATATATATAAAGAGGAGTTAGCATTAAATAACCTCAAATGGTTGATATGCCATAAAACCATACCAAACCAAAACAAACCAAACCTTACATATTGACAAATAATTGTGTTTCGTTTTATATCTTAAGGTGATTTATAGACACAACTGGATTATCAGCTATAGAAAAGATTAATTTTAATCCAGAATAGCCTACGTTTATACAATGTCTCAAATTATCATGCAAATACTCTTTTGCTTCTTAATCCTTCGACAGTGAAAGAATTTGAATAATTTTTTATGCAGATTTTCAAATAAAATCATTTCACAATACCTGTAAATATTAAACTTAAATGTATGGATGTTTTTTTCTTTCAATTCTTCCATTTTATCTTGCCAAATTATTAAACATGGTTAAAAGTATGAGGTGCCTAATGAGAATTGAACCCACAAACAGTGATCTTCGCATATTGTTCACTAACCATTGCAACATGTCAGATGCCCTTCACTTAAAAATAAACCAGCCATAATTGTTGATATAATTGAAGGTATATTGGGGAAGTATAGTTTCAAAATAAGTTTTCCTTCTCCTTTGTAAGTTTATGGTGATGAGCCAAAGTAACAAGATACTTAGTCCTATCCTCGTTCACTTGAACTAAACTTACAAGTACTAATGGGCAGTAAGTTGGGTTAATAGTCATAGTAATAGTGTTGATGATTGATTCTGAAGAGATTTTTACTTATTTTTTTTTAGCAAAGGCATGAATTACACACAGTGGTTGTTTTTTTCGCTTTTCCCCAATTATTTCTTTTATTTCTTTATTTAATTTCAATGTTCAACTTCTTTTTTTCTTTATCTTTTCCAATCTCTCTCTCTCTCTCTCTCTCTCTCTCTCTCTCTCTCTTTCTGCATTTCAATCTTTACCTATCTTTCTTTATCTATCTCTATCTCTCCTTTTGTCTATCTATATCTTTCAGTCTTTCTCTGTCTCTATCTCTCTCTATCTGTTTGTCTCTACCTCTCTCTGTTTCTGACTGTTTCTCTCTATTGGTCTCTGTCTCTATATTTTTCTTGATCTCTATCTCTCCCTCTATTTCTTTGTCTGTATATCTTCATCTCTGTCTCTAACTTCATCTTTGTCTCTTTCTATCTGCTCTCTCTGTCTCTGTCTGAATCGTTCTCTTTGTCTCTCACTGTGTATCGACCTGTCTCTCTGCCTCTCTCCCTCTCTCTCTCTCTTTGCCTCTCTTCCTGTTTCTGACTTTCTATCTCTTTGTCTCTATCTCTATTTCTTTGTCTATCTGTCTCTTTCTCTTTGTATCTGTCACTCTCTATTTCTGTCTCTCACTCTCATTTTGTCTCTGTCTCTATCTGTCTCTGCCTCTCTTTCTGCCTCTCTCTCTCTCTCTCTCTCTAACTAAATCAACTCTTTCAGTTGATTATTTTTTATCAAATACACTGATTGTCTCTTTTTCATCTCCATCAGACCTTTACCCTTTCTTTACTTTTTTGTAAATTTTATCTTTAACTTGCTTTATTCTTTTTTCAATGTGGGCTTATCATTTGTGAGTTCATTTTTTTCTTTTAAAGTCCTTTTTTTTCAGCTTTCTCTTGCCCTGTTGGCTGGGTCTGTAGAATATGACAACTGCACCTCTGTAGAGGGGCTAAACCCTCACACAAGTGTCCTGGGTATAATACTAAACTGCACCAGATGGTAAGGCTCAAATCTTGAAGCTTTGGGAATATGAAACACCACTTCATTGTAATTACTACCAGGTCTATTCTGATTCGGATTGGTTGTACCTGTTAGGGTCCCCTCAATGAGTCAAATAGAGCTGTTCAATTATTTACTAAGGATTATTATAATCAATTATTTGAAACCATATAACTGTGTACAAATTATTTACATTACATTGGAATACTTGATAAATAGAATTACTAATGTTAAATATCAATACTTGAAACCATTTTACTGTATGTAAACAAATGACTAATGTTAAATAGATTGATTAGTATTATATAGGGATACTTGAAACTATTTAACTGTGTGCAAACAAATGATCAATATTAGAATTATTTGTGTTTGATAGCAATACTGTAAACCATTTAACAAATGAGAGTTCTAACAACTTGTTTAAAAATAAAGTTACCTCTAAACTATTTGCTTACAAACTATCAAATAGAAATAAAGTGAGACTCTGGCAATTGAACACTGACCACCAGTGGACTGAAGTAGTGGGCCTCTGCATAATATAATATGTTAGCATGGAACATGAGATGAAAGGATAGTCAGTCAGTGGACAATCAGTTGGAGGGACTTCAGCGAGAAAGACTTTTGAGTAATAGCTTGGCTGGCAGTGTACAGATTGTAACTATCTTGTTTTTTTATTTTATGTTAATGTGTTATTTCAGTTGAATTAAATACTTATGCTTTTATTAAGTTGTCTGTCAATTATTTCTCTTCTTTTAATGCACATGTGAGCATTACAAAACAAACTATATATATAAAAACAATATTTTGCATTAAATAAGTCATAAGGATTGATGTGCCATAAAAATATCAACCAACCAACCAACCAACCAATTGTAGCTTTCACCTTTTTTCTTTCTTTCTTTCTTTAAAAAACCCAAAGAAGTCTTTCTTTTCTGTTTTTTTTTTTTTAAATCTCTACAAGAAATTTTTATTTATTTTTCTATCTCTTATATTTTTGTAGCTATTTCTCTAAATATTTCTTCTTCCAATTTTCTTGATTTTCGTACTTTATATTTCTTTTTTTTATTTCATCTTTCTTATTTCATCTTTTTTCCCCACTTGCAATTTTATTTCTATGCAGATTTTTGATTTTTAATCCTGTTGGTGAATCTGCAGAAATAAATTTGCATGAGTTAGATGCCTTCATGATGTCTGAGGTAATTATGTATTTGCCAAAGAAAAAGTAGCCAGCAAATGATATGCTGATTTTCAAGGCAGGCAAACCTTCTTTACTTCAAAAATTGATGCGATACAATTTTCATGTACTTGGGTGAGTCAAAAGTTTTGCAATATTTTGGTAACATGAGGTACAATTTGGCAGCTCTGGATGCTTTGACCAAGGTCATGAAGGTAATGATGCACACTAGATGGTGAGATGTCAAACTCACCTGATACTCGCCAAGTGCTACTTACCAAATTTGCCTCTCTGGCTTTGAGAACAGCCTTGGAATCCACAATTTTTGGCCTACCTGACCTTGTCTGATCATCAAGGTTCTTTCCACCAGAGTAAAATTTCTTGAACCATCTGGTACTGTAATCAACTGCACCTTCATCTTTTGTACAGCAAAAGTTTTTGGCTGTTTTCACGGCTGTTATGACCCCATTTAAACTCATAGAGTTTAAGTTCTCAGATTAGTTACATGTTCATCTACCTGGCTTTCAAATCACATATAGTGTGAAGCAATGCACATGTTGGTACATTGACTAGCATTATCATCATCATCATGTCGTGCTGCTAGCATGGATCTCCCTGACCCTCTCTTGCCACTCATCTCAATTGTCCATCACTCCAGGGTGGTCTTCCAGACTACATCCTGTATTGGCACAGAGCTGTTGTATATATGTTCTAGTTGGTCATCCTACCTTTGCTCGTTCATGTGAAGGGGTCCACTGGACTATATTGCTTATAAGAAAACTCTGAATTCAAACCTGTTAAACTCCGCTTAAAAAATTGACCTTGTGTCATCTCCTGCCCAAGCGGAGGGGTTGGTAAATATGATAAGATATATTGCTTATAAGGCTTGAACTGCATTGTCACATAAGTGACACACTGAAATTTAGAATGTATCAAACTATTGCAAAAATTTTGACTTACTCTAGTATTCAACCCTTTGCACCTGAGTTGCCAGAATTTATGCTGCAGACTAGAAGTACATAAACCTGTAACATATACATATGCATGCGGAATACAAAACACTGACGACTCTCGTTGTTCAGGTACAAAACATTTATTCACTTCTTGACTTTTAGTCTTTCGACATGAGGAGAGAGAGACACAATTTTTACTATGCTGACTGTTTCTACATTGCCCACAGTCAACTCCCCCAACTGGACTGGCCCGGCCCAGAGTCAAATCTCAACTAACAGCTTTTTTCAAAAATCACCAAATTCTCAGCCCCTCGCTTCCGGGCATGACATCATACACACCCCAGTTACATTTCCTATCTGGGGTTTTTATTATGACATTAGTGATTATCATATCCACTGCGTGCGAGCATGAACTGTACTCAATGTGTGCACCTGCACCTGCACCTGCACTAAGCTGAATAGTTCAAAGCCCAACCAAACCGAATGATAAAATATAATTAACGAAAAATGATAAATATAAAAAAATCATTCCGTAATTATATAACAAACCTGGGCAGCTAGAATTTCAACCAAAAGTTATTCAGTCCTACATCTCAAATGCCAATAAAATGTTGCGATTTTTCCTATATTTTTGTTACTTCTAAAAATGTATTTGAAGTTATTTATAGAATCTTATAACCTGTTATTAAACAGCCTGTAAAACTATTAAATAACTGAATACAATATTTTACAGTTTCAGCTATTTTTCAAGACAGCAGCCCAGGGTGAGAGGTCAAAGTTCATGGGAGACACAAGGTTCTTAGGGTTAACTATCTCACCCACCATTCAGATTGTATACAATGCAATCAGTTTAATATGGGAATGGGAATACACATAAAAGTTGCAGATCAGTAGCAGAGGTTGAGGATTGAACCCAGATAAAAGTCAGAAGTTTACATGTTGATTTTCAAAGCAGGCATATAGGTAACAATAAATATAGCAAGGAAGTGAAAACATGACAAAGGTTTGCCTTGTGGTTGAGAGTTTTATATTTTCCCAATAGTGCCAAAGGTTGATGTTTGGACCCAGGTAAAAGCCACAAGTTTACATGTCAATTTTCCTGGAAAGCAGATCCACTTCTATTAGTGTAATATAATCTTTGTTTGCCCAGTCAGCTGGGGCTGTAGAATACACTGACTGCACCTCTGCAGAGGGGTAAGACACACCCTATCGGGTGTCCTGGATATGACACTAAACAGTCTGATGGTGAGGTTCCAGCAGTGCTGGAGCTTTGGGAATGCGGAGTACTCCTTCATTGCCATCGCTCCCAGGTCCACTCTGGCCCTGGAGTGGTAGCACCTGATAGGGCCCTATCTATGGGTTAAATAGAACTAACACTATACTTATGCTAAACTGAATTGTTTGAGTAAACTGAATAGCTTGAAATAGAAATGTTTTTGACAATTAAACTGTACTTACATTTAAACTGTGTGCTTATGCTTAACTGAATTATTTCAAATAGAACTGTTTTTCAACATTAAAACTGTATTTACTCTTAACTGAATTGTTACATATAACTGCTTGAATAATTTGAAATGGAAATGTTTTTGACAATTAAACTGTGTACTTATGCTAAACTAAATTGTTTTCAATAGAACAGATTATTTACATAAAAATGAATTTAGCATTAGATAACCTACAAAGGTTGCTATGCCATAAAAACCCAACAAACCAAACTATAATATTTGTGTATCAAACTATCTTCCTATAGAGCTTGTATATGACATGGGTAAAAGATAAGAATTATCCAATTTCCATGACCAGTGTCAGATTATTCAAATTCTCCACTTTGTTGGAATAGAGGTGGTATTACTCAGGGATCAGAAACCCTCTCTGTTTAAAAGATAAGTGCAACACAATCTTTTCTTTTATATTTCTTTATATTCCAGTTGCTGGCATTAGGAATACACTGATTATATTCTCTGTGGAGGAGTAAGATGTCAAAGGGTGTCTTGGGTATGACACTAAACAGCATCTGGTGAGGAGGCTCTATTTGTGGCAATCTGAGGAGTGTAGAGTACCCATTCTATTTGCTATTACTCCCCAGTTTGCTCTGACCTAGAGAGGTTGTATCAGTTAGGGTCCTATGTCAGGATCAAATATATCTGTTTAAAAAACATTCATATTTGATAGGAATACTTGATACCATATAATTGTGTTTCGATTATTTGTTTTAATAGTTACTTGAAGCCATAATTGGTTACTAAGGATTACTATTATCATTAGTTGGTAAAAGCCATAAAATTGCTTGCAAATTATTAGTGTTAGATAAGGAATACTTAAAACTATAAGTGTAAACAAGTGATTATAATCAAATAAAAAAATGAACCATTAAAAAATGCAATGGAACATTGAAAATATAGTTATGATTACAATTAATCATTTTCTGATGAATCAAATTTCAGCATTAAATAGCCCATAAGGAGTTGATATGTAATTGAATAAATAAATCAAACCAAACCAAACCAAACCAAACTAAACCAATCTATTTCTTCCAGCTGAATTGTTAGACTTGATAATAAATGTTATTTGATCATTTGTTATATATATATATATATATTGCCAGTCCATCACAAGATATAGTTTGGAAGACCTGCCGGGAGTGATGGATGATAGGGACGAATAGGGAGAGAGTCAAGGAAATTCATATTATTGTCAGTTCAACTGATGATAATGATGATATCACAAAAAGATCTTGCTAACACTTGCTCCTGGATAGGACTCAAAAGCTGTTGATCTTCATTCCTGTCCTAGTAATGAAAATATGTTACATTTTTTATATATCTTTGCTATGTTTTCTATCAAAGGCTGGCCTTATCATGAGGCTTTCAATGATCATTAGGAAAAAAAGATTCTCTTGTTGCCATAACAAGGTTAAAAGCCTAGTCTGTTTGCCCTTCTATTCACTCATAGAGGGAGAGATAGATTCATGCCTTTCTCAAAGCACAAAGTGAAATGAAAAGAACCTCATCCAGAACTCGATTTTGGCTTGCCGTGTTTGTTTCCTATAATCATATCCATTTATTGCATGAACCTCATCAATATTGTGCTTACGGACTTTGATGACTCTCAATCACCAAGAACATCATCATCATCATCATCATGTCGTGCCGCTAGCACGGATATCCCTGACCCTCTCTCGCCGCTTCTCCCTATCGTTCATCGCCTCTGGTAGGTCCTCAGGGCTACATCCCATATCCTCACATAGCTGCTGAATGTATGTTCGAGCTGGTCATCCTGCTTTTGCCTGGCCATATGTGGGGGTCCATAGGAGTACATCACTTATGAGCTTGTCCCTGCTTCTCCAGCAGTGTCCTGCATGTCTGGTTCATCTAACTTGGATAGTTTTCATGATGGGTGGCAGGTGGCCGTATAGTTGGTGCCTTGTGGGGTGTTGCTGCCAGGACTTGTTCAATATTGCTCGCAGCATTCTTGTGTAATTGCTGTCTAGCTTCTTCTCCAGCCGTTTAGTTAGTGTCCAAGTTGTGCATCCATACGGCAGTATCAATATGACCGCTGCCTGGAAGAAACTGCGTTTCATTTTATCGGTCAGGTCTGATTTCCATATCGATAGCCTATCAATAGCTGTCCATGCCTTCGTTAGCTGCATATCGATGTCCTTTTCGGTTGATGAGATGCTACATGATATGAAGTACAATAGATTTTGGCAAAGATTATAAGCTTTTAATTTCTATTTATTGCAGACTTCTTGTCCTCATCTTGGTAGTTTTTGTGTTGTTTCTTCTTTCACTACGTGGCACAGCAGATAGAGGCGTTGAGTCTCTACAGTTCCAGGTGAGCATTGCCAGAAGATAGCGGTTTCAAATCCAACCCAAGCCAGCCAGAGGTTTACTTGGTCAAAAACGTGGTGCAATAGACAACAAATATGGAAGGCAGTAATTACTGGGGATATGGTTACAAGACTCAGCATTCCTATCCGAGGTCGCGGTAAATCACCTGAAGAAGGCCAGAGGTGAAATTTGGCCGAAACGTAGTGAAAGAAGAAGCAACACAAAAACTACCAAGATGAGGACAAAAAGTCCACAATAAATAAAAATTAATTCTCAGATTAAGAAGCCTCATCTCAAAATGATTCCAATTAAAGACAATAATAAGCTTTTCTCAGATGAAACACTATATATTCATATTTATTATTATAAAACTATTTTAAAAGTTTTATATCAAATGTATCAATATAAATTACAAATCTAAGAAAATCTGGTAAGTAGAGCTTGGAGAGTATCAGATGAGCTTGGCATCTAGTGTGCATCATCACCTTCATGACCTTAGTCAAAGCATCCAGAGCTGCCAAATTGTACCAAAATATTGCAAAACTTTTGACTCACCCTAGTACATGAAAATTGTATCACATCAATCTTTGAAGTAAGGAAGGTTTGCCTGCTTTGAAAATCAGCATATCATACGCTGGCTACTTTTTCTTTGGCAAATATATAATTACCTCTGACATCATTAAGGCCTCTTACTCATGTTAGATATTGACTTGAAGATCTCTTTTGACATGTCACATAAATTGTTTGGGTGACATGCTAGAAGGAAGTTGCAGGCTGGAACAAAAAATAAACAGGAAATTAAGCTGTTTCTTAAAGTAAACTAGATGCAGATGTTTTCCAGTGAAAGTGCAGCATAAATTGCATAGGTGGCAGGCTAAAAGAAGGCATGTCCATGTGCAATGTGTAGGTGGCAGACTGGAGGTGTGACCACAAGGATTTACATGGGCATTCAGAATATTATTTGACCCATAGAGACAAGTGGAGACAAGAAAAGAACGTGGAAGGCAGTGACTAGACATAATGTCTCTCCAGGCTCTAGCCTTGTGCCAGACTGCTCAGGGTTGAGAAACAAGGAGACACTTAGATGATTCAATACCTTGAAATGGTCCTATATCAATTTCATGAAAGTAGAGAATGAAGCAGAAAGGCAGAATAAGTTTCACCACAGATTCCTACCTTAGCCCCTGTGTGTGTGTGTGTGTGTGTGTGTGTGTGTGTGTGTGTGCACGCACACGTGTATGTGTGTGTGTGCGTGTGTGTGTGCAAACATAGCCATCTTTGATCTTCTCTCACTTTACCCATATGTACATTTACAGTGATGAAAGGAAAAGAAAAGAAGCAGATTATATTTTCATGCAATCAGTGTTGTTGTCTTTTTCTGCTGTACAACACTCATGCAAATGTCTTTCTGAAGATTCACAGACAGGAATAACAATAAAAATCTGAATGAAAACAAAATTGCATTGGGGGAAAAAGAAAAGAAAAAAGAAGAAATAAAAAGAAGGAATATAAAGAACGAAAATCAAGAAAATTTGAAGAAGAAATTGTAAGAGAAATAGCTACAAAAATATGAGAGATTGAAAAGTTAATGAAAACTCATAGTGATAAAAAACAGAAAATGAAGAAAAGTCTTTTTTTAAAGAAATATATATATATATATAATATAACAAAAATATTTTAGAATTATCAAACCCAAACAATATATATATATATATAAACCCAAACAATATATATATATATATATATATATATATATATATATAAACCCAAACAATATATATATATATATATATATATATATATTGTTTGGGTTTGATAATTTTAAAATATTTTTGTTGAGGTACAAAGTACATTAAGTGGATAGAAATACCATTTAGATGAATGTATTGATTACCTCCCTTTATGTAGGGACTTTTTCGTAGAAGAAATTCAAATAAGAATAATGCCATACAAATTTGCTGGATAAGTTCAATTCCTCAAAAGCTTCAATCCACTTTGGTTTCTTTGTTTTAATAGTATATCAATCTCTGTGGGTTATTTAATGCCAAAGTCATTTTTGTACTATTTAACCTCTAGCTGGAGGGATTAGAGACAAACTAACCCTAACCTTTCCCAAGTCTGAAAATGAATGTATAAGCATGACTGAAGTTTGAACTTGCTTCCTACAATGTCACAGTACAGCACATTAGATACAACACTTGCGGAACTCCCCCAATCCACTTTGGGGATTGGGGTAATATTCTCAAAAAACAGAGATAACAATATGTATAGGAACTTATATATACTAGAATTTCACCTGAACAGAAAAAATTATCAATTCAAATAAAGTTTTGATTGGTTTGGTTTGGTTTCTTTGTTTAATGGCATATCAACCTTTGTAGGTTATTTAATGCCAAATCTATTCTCCTAGAAGAACAGTAGTGGTACTATTTAACCCATAGCTGGGAGGATTAGGGGGTTCATACCTTTCCCAAGGGTATTTACCCGAAAGTGAACGTAATAGTGCAACTGGAGTACGAACTCGCGTACTACGATTCTGCAGTCCATCGCTTTAACCATTACACCACAAGGACACCCCCAAATAAAGTTTTGAGATTTAAAGTTATTTAAATCAAAGTTGAAAATGACCTTAAATAAATAAATTAATTTGAATTGGAAAAAAAAAATGATGCTTTACTTTGATCTTGTCTTAGTGGTTAGAAATTGCGGGTATGATATATTAGTAAAATTAGATGGAATCTGAAAATAAGAATTTCAGTAAAACTATTATTTATTTAAAGGATTAATTGACGGTTTAACATAGTATTTAATGATCTTCAGCCATAAGTCAAATAGTAAGGAAGACTGAGTTCTCTAGCCCTGATAGGCTATCAGTTTAGAAGAAGGATAACTCCAAATTCAAAACTAAGAGCTGGACTTACTACGGCAGTCTAATCTTATTTTCAATCTAATTCGCGCAAATCCTGAAATGATTGCAATGTTAAACTGTATCAGCCCTAATAAAACATTAGTAACATGAAAAGGGGAGACTTACTGCATGGGCAACTGCCAGTCTGACATATAGCCTTTGCTAGGTCCATGTCCCAATCCAAGCACAGTTCTAAGGGGTCTTGTGAGACGAACAGATGTCAGCACTTGTAGATATAATGAATTAAATTGAATGTGATTCAAAGAGTTTTTCCTCAGTTATTAGTAAAATAAAACAAACTGGTCTCTCTAGTCTTGGAGGGAAACCAGTTTAGGAGAAGGATAATTCTGAGTTCATAACTAGGTGCTGGACTCCCTAAGCCAGTCTGGTCTTGTTTTCAACCACATTCTAATAAATGCTGAAATGATAGTGACACCAAGCTATATTGACCTTGCCCTTTCTTTGGATGATATCAGTAGCATAGAAATTACAAGTCTTTTATACAACTTTGTGTAGACTTGCATTCAGATCCAGGTGGAAATCCATAAACCCATCACCACTATATCTCATCTTTCAGTTTTCTTTATCTTATTTTATAAAAATAATTTTAATCAACATTGGTTCTTTCGATATGAACCTGAGCATAATACAGCATAAGGAAGTAGGAAAATTGTATGGCACTAATCCTCCAAGAGTAGAGATCAAGCTTTAAAAGAGCAACATTCAAAATCCTGGATTTATCTGAGTTTGAACCCAGTCCAAGTAATCCCCTCTAATACTAATAACTTTCCAAAATATCTATTTAACCTATTCCTGGGATCCTAACAGGTACTACCACTATATGTGAGAGTTGACCTGGGAGAAATGGCAATGAAAAGGTTCTTCACAAGTGCTCTGCAGTATAAGTAACACTTAAACTGACAATATTTCTGGGTGGATTTCAGCAGTAGGAATGAAAATGTCTCATGAGGTCAAATCTGGAGAGTAAAGTATTTGTTTGCATACAATAAAATGGTTCCAAGTATTGTTATGTATGATGAACAATTCAATTAAACATCTGTCATTGTTTCATCTTTATTGTTATTTCCACAACATTTCGGCTGATATGTCTTCTGGCCTTCTTCAGGTGTTTGTCAAACTTGGGAATCTATACCGAACTTTGAACTACATCCTTGTTCTGATTCCATTAACCAAATACAAATGTTAGGAATTCTTGTATCATTACTTGCTTGCAGTCAGGGTTGAACCTGCAACCTCTAGATGATTGTCTTCTTAGAAGCTTAAGGCACCAACACCTATAATCATTATGCTACGTGTCCTGCTGGACAGTTTAGAGTGAATTTTTGAGACTTATAAACCTAATGTTCTTACATGACTAGGATTACACTATTATGTATGATTTATGTATCAAAAAGGTTAGATTAAAAAAATCTGAATATGTGCACAGGTAAAAAATCATACATGATAGTAGTAATCCTTGTCATGTAAGAACATAAAGTTTTTAAGTCCCAAAAATTCTCAACCACTCCAGACCAGAGTGGACCTAGGAGCAATAGCAATAAAGGGGTACTCCATATTCCCCAAAGTCACAGTATTACTAGAGCTTTGTCATCTGATTATTTAGTGTCATATCCAAGACACTTGTGGGTGGGGAGAGTCTTTTTCCTCTGCAGAGATGCAGTCAGTGTATTCTATAGCCCCAGATGACTGGGCTGTATTACAGGATTACTTGGATAGGGTATCAAGTATTCCTAATTAATAGAAATAACTTGCTCACCTTTATATTGTTTCAAGTATTCCTATCTAATATTAATAATTTGATGGTTTCAAGTAATTATGTCTATTCAGTTACAATCATGTTTTTACACAGTTTTATGATTTCTAATGAATTATAATAATCCTTTGTAATTAACTATAGATTCAAGTAACTATTCTTCCTGCAATATCAATAATTTTTAAACAGGTCTATTTGACTGATAGATATGATCCTAACTGGTACTACTGCTCTGGTTCAGAGTAGACCTGGGAGTAATAGCAGTAATGGGGTACTTCTCATTTTTGAGATCTCAAGAACTGGACCCCCATCTTTTGATACAGTTTAGTGTCATACCCCAAGGATACCCCTACTTTTTATGAGGAGTTTGACCCCCTCGGCAGGAATATAGTCAGTGTATTCTAAGCCTTGTCAACAGGGTGAACAAAACGTGAGATACTCTTTTGAGCCTAATATTGGGTAAATTAAACTTGTCTAAAGAAACAAGATTGGTTTCTTTGTTTAATCCTATTTACCGACCCCTCCGCTCGGGCAGGATATAACACAAGGTCAATTTTTAAGCAGAGTTTAACAGGTTTGAATTCAGAGTTTTCCTTCTCCAAGACTAGTTGCCTCACCAAGGCTGAAGAACTCAGTCTGTCCTACTATTTACCCATAGCTGGAGGGAGAATAATTGGACTCATACCTTTCCCAAGGGTATTAGTGCTATGTGAAATGCAATCAGTCTCATCCAGGATTTGAACTCGTGTCACCGTGTCCATTTCCTACGACGATAACCATTACGCCAAAAAGTTGAGAATTTTTGTTTAATAGTATCTCGACCTTTTTGAATTATTTAATACCAAAGCCATTCTTGTAGAAGAACAGCAGTGATAGCTGGGAGGATAAAGGGGTTCATACTTTTCCTAAGGGTATTCATCCAAAAGTGACCATAATAGCTCAAATGGAGTTCAAACTCACATACTATGAGGTCACAGTCCAGCTCTTTAGCTGTTATGTCATGGGGACATCCGTAAAAGAAACAAGAATTAAATGCCAACCTTGAAAGCCGAATGAGTCTGACATGCCTGCTCTAAGAACTACTCAAATTAATATCTTTATTGTGGTTGTTGTTAACTTTGAAAAGAGTCATTAAAATACAGGAAATTCTTTGGACTTTTGAATTTCTTAATACATTTCAACCAACTTATTCTTCAGCCATCATCAGGTTTAAAAACCAAGAGAAAAAAGTGAAGGATTTCTTTCTACTTTAAGGAATCCTAAACCAAAAAAAAAAAAGTATATTTAGCAATGGATTCATCTTATTGGTATATTTATGATTGACTCTTTTAATTTCAGTGAATAGAGGGTGATAATGGCATAATGGTTATTATGGAAGGAAGTGAAATTGGCTACCCAGGTTCAAATCCTGGATGAGGCTATTTGCATTTCACATAGCACTAATACTCTTCTAAAGGTACAAATCTAACTATTCTCCCTCCAGTGATGGGTAAATAGTAGGGCTGACTGTGATTTTTAACTTTGTTATGGCAACCAATCTTGGAGAAGGAAAAGTCTAAATTCAAACCAATTGTAAAACTGGTATGAAAAAATAGGTCATCCCGACTAAGTAACTAATATCCCCGGAAGGGATGGAAGAGACTATTTATCAGGTAATAATGGGTGCGACCCAAAATTAGGTGCCAACTTGCATTTGGGCACCAAAGTCAGAGGACTGATATAGTGTTTATTGCCTCGTCTAGACAGCAAACAGAAGTCTGAATGCCTCCAGATAAGTAATACTACCTAATTAAACTGATTTATCATTAGTTCCCTCAAGCTGAAACATTTAGCCGCTGAAAGAATATGTTTAGCAATACTTTTCTCTTATCTCTTTTCACTAAGGACAAATCCATGTACCTATTTATATAAATGTATATTTTTAAACAAGTCCTGTTCTCTGATCCATTTTTTAAAAACTTATATAGGGATTCAATGATATTTCCACACTGGAGAGGGATGAACTCTAGTCAGTTATTCCTGCCCAAGATATATACTACCTAAGAAGTGCCTCCATAACCAGACCAGCTTATAGGATAAATATTCTTCTACTTGAAAGAGACTAGTGCTATGATTCACCAATCTTTCATCACCTGCTGTAGAGCAAAGTCAGCACTTACTCTAAGTTAATTAGATCTTAGGAAGTTTGTAGCTTGAATAACTGATATAAACCAAACATATTTCCCACTGGTTGGTGTTTAAGCCCACATAAAAAGTCAGGATTATAAATATTAAGCTTTTTTACTTTCTTGGAGAATTGTTGAAAAATACTCTTCTCACACAAGTTGGTATTTTGCCAACCTACGCTATGTTGAGTAAATATCTAAACTTTGTGAGAATGCAATAGGGAATGGTGAGAGATACTTTAAAAAAAAAAAAGTGACCTTGATCTTGAAGAAAGCAGCTGAATCTAAAATCATTGTTTTTTTTTTCTTTTTTTTTTATAAATGGGAAGAACTCAGTATAATTAAATGACGACTACTTCTACTACAATTCCTGATACTACTACTACTACTACTACTACTACTATGATGACTAATAATAATTATTTTTTTGTCTTTTTTTGGTTTTTCAATTTTTTCTTTTTTTTTGTTTATTTTTGTTTATTTGCGGGGGGGGGTATTTTGTTTACTTTTGTTTATTTTCTAAGGTTATTTCCCCCCCACCGACTGAAATATGAAGTTAAACTCCTTTTTCTCTTTGTTATTTTCTAAATTCATTGTTTCTCTGTATAATTAATTGACTACTTCTACAACAACTAATAATAAAAATAATAATAACAATAATGATGATGATGCTGACGATGCTGCTGCTGATGATGATTGTTTGAACATGTGCTTAAAAGTGATTCTTCAATTATTGAGGTCGGCTAGAATTTTGAAAAGAGACCTGGAGACTTGAAGAGACTTGCTGTCACTCAGACTGCATTGAAGGACTACCAACTGACACCAGTGTGAAAAACTTACAAGGAATAATAATATTAATAACAACAACAACAACAACAACAATAATAATAATAATGATAACAACAACAACAACAACAACAACAACAACAACAATAATAATAATAATAATAATAATAAACCCCCAAAAAACAAGAGAATTTACAAAATTGTCAACTTTGCTGTCTCAGCAGACCACAGAATAAAACTGAAAGAATGTGAAAAGAGAGATAAGTACCTCGACCTGAAAAAAACTATGGAACATGAAGGTGACAATTATACCAATTGTGATTGGTGCTTTTGGCACGGTAACTAAAGGATTATTAAAGGGCCAAGAAGATTTAGAAGTTGGCGGCCGACTGGAGACCATCCAAACAACAGCATTATTGAAAACGGACAGAATACTGAGGAGAGTCCTGGAGACTTAAGGAGACTTGCTGTCACTCAATCTCCAGTGAAAGACCATCAGCTAACGCTAATGTGAAAAACTCTAATGAGTAATAATAATAATAATAATAATAATAATTTTCTTTTTCTTTTTTTTAAACTTTTCTGTTTTGGATATTTTTTTTTTTAAATTACTTTTTTAAGCCTAATTTTTTTTTATGCCAACTGAAATAGGAAGTTAGACTCCTTTCTCTCCTCATTATTTTCTTTCCAGACCCAACCCACCCCTACGTTCACTCTATAAAGTTTTAATAATTTTGAATTAATTTGAAGAAATTGAGGTTTGCGGATTTAAAGCTTGTTTTTACAAGGAAGTATTGTTTGGGTTTCATCGAATTAATAATTCAAAGAAAAATAAGAAATTGTTCATCACTATTTATCATATACCATATCATGTATCTGAACCATTGAAAAAAACAAAAAAAAAAAAAACCCCAAAAATAAATAATAAACATATATAATCAATCAAATTAAAAAATAAAAGACCGGAAATTTTTTTAATAAAAATACAATTGGCTGATTACATTACCCCTGCCTAAAAAGAATATTAAAAAATAAACAAATAAATCAAAAAGATAAACAAATAAAAAAATAAGAAAAAACATTATTTATAGAATTAAGCACATGTTCAACCAAAATTAATAATTTTTTTTCTTTTTTCAAAATGATTTTCAGAAAAAGGAGATTATAACAGTATTTCTTTAACTTCCCAATTTTCATAAAATTTACTTACTTTTATGATACACATCTTTTTTACTCAGGCACAAGGCCACAATTTGAAGGTGTTTTCTTTTTGCTCATAAAAACATAAAAAAGCTTTTAAATATATAAAGCATTAAATCAGTGTTATGAAACAAAAGAAAACAAATCTCGTTATTTTTGTGAGATTGTATTGTTCACACCTGTGAGTAAATCAAAAAAATTTAAACAAGTATAAAAGATATATGTATTGTAATTGAAAAAACTGTGGAAACTATTTGAATAAGTAACTGAACTAATTAAGAATTTTGTGAATATTTAATTTCAAACAAATGGTTCACCAATTAAGAAAATGGCATGGAAAAAAATTGTGATGAAATAAAAGTTCCTCTCTACCTGCATGTCTCTTTATATATAGATACTCTCTCTTGCTCACTCTCTTGCTCGCTCTCTCTCTCTCTCTTTCTCTCTCTCTCTCTAACTATAATTATCTATCTATCTATCTATCTATCTATCTATTTCCTTCTCTTTTACTTTCTTTCTCTCTCCATGACAATAATTTTGGTCAACTTTTTTCTTTTTTCTCTCTCTCTCTTTCTAACTCTCTCTCTCTCTATTCTCACTATTCTGCTCATCTCTTTTTACTTCTACACTATATATCTGCTAGTCTCTCTCTCTCTGTCTCTGTCTCTCTCTGTCTCTCTCTCTCTTACTCTCTCTCTGACTACAATTCTTTCTTTCTTTCTTTCTTTCTTTCTTTCTTTCTTTCTTTCTTTCTTTCTGTTTATTCTGCTCATCTCTCTCTTTTTCTATAAATCCGCTTCTCTCTCTTATTCTGTTACTCTCTCTCTCTCTCTCTCTCTCTCTCTCTCTCTCTCTCTCTCTCTCTCTCTCTAATAAAAAGATAAATGAAAATCAGAAAAGTTTTTATATCAAGAAGTGCTCACTGCTCTTATGGCAGATCAGATATAAAACCTAAAAATGTAATAATTATGAACACTAGAAGTCACACCATACAAAATTTCAAGTAATGGACTTCTAGTGTTCACAATTTTATATATATATATATATATATATATATATATATATATATATATATATATATATTTTTTTTTTTTCATTAAGAAAAAACACAAACCGGTCACATTAGGATTATAAATTTATTTCCATCCTGTTATGTATTTTTGAAAAATCAAAAAAATGTGTCTATTCTGATTTATTTTATCCATAAGATCTGAAGAAGTCTTGTTAAATTTTTTTCGTGTTTTTTGATTTTTCAAAAACACATAACAGGATGGAAATAAATTTATAATCCTAATGTGACCGGTTTGTGTTTTTTCTTAATGAAATTATTGCTCTGTGATGTCAGTTACATTGAGCTCTTTACCAGGAAAAATTAAATGTTCGCTCTTGAAAAGTTTTCTTGTCCTGATGGAATTACTCCCAACTCCGGTTTAACTGGACCAAATAATACTTATATATATATATATATATATATATATATATATATATATATATATATAATTGCAAGTCTGTATATTTGTGTATATTTATCTGACTTGCAATTTTGCGAGTCTGTGTCTGTCTTGCTGTCCCTGTCTTTCTCTCTTTGACACTGATTATACTCTCCCTCCATGTGTGCTAGTGAAGAAACCAGTTACCTGTTTGAAATTATTCTTCTTTCTTCTTTTTCTTCTTTATCTTTTGAGTAATCCTATGGACCACTTTGTTTTCCCACTGAAAAGATGACATCTACTTCGCAGCTGATCCAAGGAGAAGTTTTCTTCTAGGCATTGGGTTACTAAAAAAATGTGTTTTTCAATGGGATATATATATATATATATATATATATATATATATATATATATATATATATATATATATATATATATATAAAGTGTGTGCGTGCGTGTATGTGTGTGATATACAGAAAATGTGTCTGTGTGTGTATGTGTGATATAGTGTGTGTGTGTGTGTGTGTGTGTGTGCGCACGCACGAAATATAAAAAGTGGTGTATATGTATTTGTATCTGTGATATAGACAGAGTATGTATGTGTAATGTGTGTGGGGGTGATATAGACAGAGTGTGTCTGTGTGTATATGTGTGATATAGAGAGTGTGTGTCTCTATGTATAAATGTGATATATATATATATAAGAGAGAGAGAGAGAGAGAGAGAGAGAGAGAGAGAGAGAGAGAGAGAGTATGTGATCTCCGAGAGCGGTCAGTTTGATCATTCACAGATCTCAAATTAAAACAAAATAAACTAAAAAAAAAGCAACAAAAAAACCCCCTAAAAAACAATTATAATCCTATTCCCACACTTGCTACTTAGAGTAAAAAAAATAATCGAATAATGAATCGCTTTGAATCATTATTTCTAATCCAACAGTGGTGGTCATGATGTAGATCAATAATAATAATAATAATAGTTGTTCTTCTTCTTGTATTTCTCCGAATAACTAAGTCCTTTTCTGCTGGGCACCGACGAGAAAGAATTAAAAATTCAA